>JAOANR010000001.1:18026030-18495527 GCA_030278955.1 Hygrophila difformis | reverse complement strand
CAATCTATAAATATATCCCTAATCCCAACTCCATCATCATAAATTGGTTTCATTAAATCAAACCGAGATTATATTACTTCTTTTAGAAAATACTCGTATGGGAAATGTCAAAAGTTTCATGGCGTCCTTGCGGGGGAGGATGCAACACCATTTTATTA
This sequence comes from Hygrophila difformis, assembly GCA_030278955.1. Taxonomy (NCBI): domain Eukaryota; kingdom Viridiplantae; phylum Streptophyta; class Magnoliopsida; order Lamiales; family Acanthaceae; genus Hygrophila; species Hygrophila difformis. The sequence continues at coordinate 18,495,369 of JAOANR010000001.1, read as the reverse complement.
AGAGAATTATATTCCTGATTGCTCATAGTTAGCTTATTTATATAATTATATATATCTCCGAACCATTACTAACCTGGGGATTGGACATGTACTGTCATTACTGAGCAAGCTGTTTTATGCAACGAAGAAAGGAGACACCCGCCGAGATCCCGTTCAACGCAGAAGTCGAAAGAACAGCCAGACACTTAAGGGCACAGGCTCGAGCATGAAAAGAACGGGAACGGAAGGCCCTCACTTCACCCGAGGCTAGCAGTGATATATCAGAGATGACACAAAACCCTGACATCCCGCCGTTTTACCACCCAATCCGCCGAGGATCCCGAAGGGATAGATCACGATAATTTGGAGGACCCCACTTCTCAAGTAATTCAAGGAGGAGGAAACTTACCAAATGTCGGACATCAGCCATTCGATCCACCGCCAGCTCCCGTAAACAACCAAAACAACCAAAATTTCCAAAACAATCCCAATTTTCAGAACCCTTAGTATCAGAATCCTCAGTTCAATCAGTACCAATTTCCACCCAACCCAAATGACCCAAATGACCCCCGAAATTACTACCAGAATTTTTCAACCAGAAGCCACAATATCAAGAAGGACCTGGGAACAATCAGCAGCCAGCAACAGCTGATTACATGCAGCCAATCATAGAACCCTACCTAAACATACCAGGGAGGGCACCTATTGTTTCCAGAAATTTCGAACTAAAGCCATAATTGATCAACCTAGTACAGAATAGTCAGTTTGCCGGAGCGAACCATGAAGACCCACATGATCATTTGCAGACTTTTCTGGAACTCTGCAACACTATCAAGAACCAAGGGGTTGCTCCAAATACCATTCGGATGATGCTATTCCCATTTTCACTTGCTAGCGAAGCCAAAACCTGGTACAAGTCGTTACGAGTAAATCAAAGGAGCACCTGGGAGGACATAGTTCGGAATTTCTGCTGAAACATTTCCCCTAATCGAAAGTGGATGAGGGAAGATGAAAGATCGTCGAATTCAAGATGAAGCCGGAGGAGTCTCTGTATGATGCCAAGGAAAGATTTATGAACCTTTTGAGGAGATGCCCGCAGCACGGATTCCACGAGTGGGAGCAGCTCCGAAAGTTTTACAGTGGACTCGTGCCATCGTGGTGATACATGTTGGATGCTGCAGGAGGAAGGCATTTATTGCATATGCCCATGAATGAAGCATGGGCAAAGATTGAGACAATATCCGTAAACAAGTCTATTTTAAACGATGAGAATGTAGAAACCCCCCTCCCCGTGGTTTGTGTGCTGTAGGTACACCTGGGAAATAAGAATTGAAAAGCTGAAAGACCAAATAGTTGTGTTAGCATGAAATCAGGAAGCGGGTAGCTCTGCACAGGTGCAGACATCAGATGCAGTTTGTGGACTATGTCAGGGTTCACATCACACTGACGCATGCCGGCAGATCACAACAGAAAACTGCAACTATGCCGGAGGATTCCTAAACCGCCATCCCAATTTTTCATATTCTAACAACAATGCTTTGAACTCACATATGTTGACCCAGCAAGCTCAATTCAATCAGCAGCAAAATTTCCAGCCACAGAACCAGCAATTCAATCTAACTAGGCCCCAAAATTTTCAAAACCCAAATTTTCAGCCACAGATACAACAGAGACCCCCCCCCCCATAACCAGAACTTCCAAAGCCAAAACCAAAACTAAAATCAGAATTACCAGGGTCAGCCTCAGTTCAATCCCAATCTTTACCAGAACATAACTGGAATCAGAATCAGCAAAAAGCCACCATCCAGGTTGGAGAACATCATGACCGAGCACGAGTTAAAAGGAGATAAACAACCAGATGCAAGCTTCCATCAGAAATGTGGAAACTCAGGTCACACAGATGTCAAAAGAAATGCAGAAAAGGGATCAAGGCACACTGCCTAGTAGCTCTGAAAAGAACCCTAAGTGTAAGGCAATAACACTGAAGTCTGTTTTGGAAGGCCCAAAAAGCAAGGAAAAGTTGGGAAAGGGAACGGAAAAGGTGAATACTGAGGAGAAAGAAGTTGATGCTGAACAGGAAACACTCGAATTGCAGACTGAAGCTGCACAGGAAGAAACGGGAAATGGTAGTGGTGAAGGTACAACTTCTGTTCCTTTGCCTGAAAAACATGATAATAAATTTATGCCAAGGGTCCCATACCCAGCAAGGCTAAAGAATAAAGAACAAGATCTCAAGTTTGCAAAATTTCTGGAAAGATTAAAAGCAGTTGAAATTACCATTCCTCTTATCGAAATGATTTCTGAAATGTCTACCTACGCTAAGTTTTTAAAAGAACTGGTTTCAGGTAATAGAAAGGTTGAGCATGAGGAGTTGGTGGTTTTGAACAGCACATGAAGCGCCATTATCCAGAGGAAACTCCCCGAAAAGAATGAGGATCCAGGGTGTTACTCACTTCCAATTCACATTGGAAAGTATGACGCTGGCAAGGGATTGTGCAACCTCGGATCGAGCATAAATGTGATGCCACTCGCCATGGCACAGCGTCTCAAATGAGATTACAACTGGCAGACCGGTCAATCACCAAGCCTATCGGAGTATTGAAGGACGTTATCGCCAAAGCGGGACAGGCCCTTTTCCCTGCTGACTTCATAATTCTAGATATGGAAGAAGACAGCGATATGCCTTTGATCTTGGGACGCCCATTCCTTGCAATTGGAGGAGCCTTGTGTAATACCCCAGATTCTTATCAACGTCCAAAGGAATAAAATTTATTCCGATCAATGTCGAAATATCTCCGAGAAGAAGAAAATAATTTATCACAATAAATTATTGCTCGGAAATGAAACGCCGATAGATTCAAAATTCAAAATGGAATAAAAGAGGGAAAGGAAGCCCGAAGACATTCCATGAATTGAGTCAAAATAATTGGAATTAAATTCAAGAAGGAAAAGAATTTTAATTCCAAGAACCCGTGAAGTCGGAAGAAATTCAATTACACAAGTCATTGCACGGGAGTCAAAAGACGATGAATTGGAAGCCGACGAACCCGAGACCGACGGACTTAAGATTTCAAACATGAAATTCATTTGAGTCGAGATAAATTTAAGATAAGAATTTATGATCCGAGAATGACCCGAAAAATCGAGCCCGAAAACGTAGGAGGACAGAAGTCCGAAAGAGAGGCGAAAAGGCCCGACGGAATGCACGGCCCGGCATGGACCGCAGCCCAGCCGGGGCTGGCGCGGTGGCCGGGCGGTTTTTCCCTAAAAACCGCGCCAAAGGCGCGCCAAACAGCAGAAGGCGATCGTATTGCGGATTTCGACGATTTCTTACCTTATTTTCGACCCCCGACTTTGGAAACTCAATCCCGGTCGAGGGAAGGAGTATATGGACGGGTTTGAGGGGATTGGACACTCACAATGAACCCAAAATTTCGAAGTGGCAGCCCCCATTACTCCCAAACTCTCAAAACTTCTCCCTTGTTCATCCAAAACCGATCCGACGACTTTCCGATCACTTTCCGGCGACGAAAATCGACGAAGAAGGCGTGGAGAGCAACATTCCTAGTGTTCCAGATTGTGGTAAGTTGTCCATAGGTTTTCGTTTAAGTTTACGAATCCAAAAATCCGATCTAACCCTAGATTTTTACGTTCGATTTCGTTTCGGGGCCAACGGAAAGGAGACAGAGTAATTGGGACGTATTCGTAGCAAGCGTGGGCGCCGCGATCAATCCAAAACATCCTAGACATCATCCCCACTGTAATTTAATACTTACTTGGTTTTGGGTGACTTAAAATGCAACCAAACATATGGATTTAATAACTCTAAAATCTGTCAACACAAAAAAACCCTCGGTGCAACAATTTTGTGCGAATTTTTCGAACCCTTGAAACTGCTCAAACGGGAAAACGTAAAACATGAAAAACGTTCCTAAGACATAGATCTAGTTCGTGTAAAATTTTCATAATTTTTCATTGTGTTTTGATATCCGAAAATGGCCGAGAACCAACCTGCCTTGAGATTCGAACTTGAAACTGTGATAGATTTGAAATCGGACCAAAACCCCTATTTCGAGAGTTCAAACCGAAAAACTCAAAACTAGACTTTTAATCCCAACACATTAATCTAGGTTGTGTAAAAATTTCAGTCATTTTCGTCGATGTTTGCTATTTCAAATTGCATCGAACATGAACTGTTTTGACAAAACATTTTCGAAATCTGCCTGTGAATATGTCCGAACGTGATGAACCTGTTTCTATATTTTCTAGTCCGATTTGATCTTTGCAATATAAATGAAAGTTGTAGATAATCATGTCTAGTATGTGCATATAAAATTTCAGAATTTTTGGAGTCCAGTTGATATGTTAAAATGTCGAATCTTTGAACTGTGCCAAACCTGAATCCGGACAGAACACTGCTTGCGAAACAAACTCGATTTTTGACATGTTTCCTCAATTTATTTTGAAAAAGTTAAAACACGAAAGTTGTTCGTTAGGGTGTTTTTGATATACTGTGAAAATATCAGAATTTTTGGACTTGAAATGAATTTTTTAATTAAAAAGGCGTAAACTGTGACGCCAAGTTATTTTTAAATCGAAGAGATTTTGAAATATCGAAACAAACGGTCGAGACCTTGAAATACGATATATCTATACTTTTGAAAAATCCCGTTACACTAAATTAAAACATATGAGATACTTGGCTATGTAGGGGGTGAGTGCTCGATAGAGTGCCCCTCTAGCTTTTCGCATCGTGCCTAGACGGACGAGTGTGACCTATGTAGGGGGTGAGTGCTCGATGGAGTGCCCCTCTAGCTTTTCGCTTCGTGCCAAAATGGCCGAGAGTGACCGACGTAGGGGGAAATGCTCAATAGAACGCCCCCTAGCTTTTCGCTTCGTGCCAAAACGGCCGAGGGTGAATGTTATGAGAAATTGTGCCAAAACGGCCAATGAAAACTAGCCTACACTCTCGTGTGTGCCCGTATGGGTTACACGAGGCTCCGGAGTGTTACTGGGTATGGCGGATACGGCTGCGGCCGCCGGACTACCGGCTAAACGAAACTTACTAAATTGGCTGCGGCCGCCGGATGACCGGCTACACAAGATACTTACGAAACGGCTGCGGCCGCCGGATCACCGGCTATACAAAATATTGAGAAATGGTTACGTAACGGGAAAATAAAAGATTTAATATTTTTAAAGTATTTATTTATTTATGCATGTCTTTAAATTATGCATTTAAATTATGTTTTTAAATTTCATATCATGACTAAATTGTTATTATGGATTAAATGCATGCTCAAGTACACAATTAAATTATTAATTTTAAATTGATAGACGAGTTGTTTGTATGCATGCCTCGGAGTAAAAATTTAATTATTTAATTAAACCTCTTTATACGTGTGTTAAATTATGATCTTGTGGAAATCCTTGTCTTTCCAAATACGTAATTAAATTATTATTAAACGAATAAAATTTAAATCATGTCTTCTATGCACATGTTTTTCTTAAATCTAATTAAAGATTTTGAAACCCCTTGATCATAGTAGGTGTTAACTTACTCAGCACGTTTTGCTGACCAAACCATGTTTTCTTTCCTTTTTCTTTCAGAGTATGAGGATTATGCATCATCATATGCATACATGGGAACATTCGGGAAAAACTCTATTTTTAAATTCCTGCATTTAATTACAACTTGCATGAACGGGCCTGTTTAACCCGTGTTTTGGCCATGTCGGCCCTATACTTAAATTCCGCTGCATTATACATATGTAAATATTACTTTCCGCTGCAACTTTGATATTATGATTTTTAAATTATATTATAATGGGCTGTTGAATATTTTAAATTCTGAAAAACCATAGCCTTGCATCTCTTTAGCAAGCTCGGAGAAACCGTGTCTTGCTAGGGAGGTGCGGCGGTGCCATCCCGGCCTGGGTTATCAAATCCGGGGTGTTACAAAGTGGTATCAGAGCCCGGACTACTTTTAAAACTAGTATTATTATTTTTAAACTATTACGAGTATTATTTTTAAACTAGTATTATATTTAAAAATCCATTATTATTTTTAAACTAACATTTTTGAGCCCAAATTTTTTTCTAAGCCCTAACTTCTAGCCCAAATTTATTATTTTAAATCCCAAACCCTTTTTTTAGCCCAAAATTTATTTTTCCTAGCCCAAATCTTTAGCCCAATATTTAATTACTATGTTGGCCCAATTATTTTGTCCCAATAACCTTGTTTTTACTTAAAGCCCAAATAATTTATTTCCTTCGGCCCAATATAGTGGCCCAAACCTTTTATCCTTATTTTAATTTATCCATGGAATAAATTTATTTTTAAAACCCATGAATAAATAGATACATGCATTAAATTTTTATTGGGGGAGATTACATATGCATATGCATACATAAATATATGTACTAACCTCTTATGTGAATCATATGTGATACCTAAACTTCTCACTCCAGTGTTCGACATGACCTTGAGACTTGACTTAGAAGCGTTAACTTGAGACTAACTTTGCCTTAGTCCTAGATCTTGATCACTTAGAAACTCACCTTCGCGTGCTTAATAACAGAAAATGGCACCTAGGAGAAAGCCGAGGAAAGTAAGTCCAAACGGCACTGACACTGACCTCCCAAGCGCACCTAACAACAATGAGATTCCTCCGAACATAGGAAACCGAGCGCCTCATCTTCCCAACAACATGGATAAACGTTTAAGGATGGTAGAAGAAGTACTCGTAGTATTAGGAAACGCCGAGGTGCATAGGGCACAAGCGGCAATACCTCCGCCAGTAGCTCGAGACAACTATCTAGCTTTGGTAAATCCTTATCAACCGCCACACTATGATGGGGAGGGAGATCCCGCCAAACTAGAGGAGTGGATCCGTACGTTCGATAGACTCTTAAACGCTATCAAATGCCCTAATGAGGAAAAGATACGTGTAGCGACTTACTACTTAGGAGGTGAAGCCGATGAGTGGTGGCAAAACCTCCAGAGGAAATTAGTGGAAGACGAGAAAGCCTACACTTGGGAAGAGTTTAAGGAAGCTCAGAGGGAGAGGTTCTACCCATTAAGCACCAAAGCGATGAAGTACGAGGAATTCATTAACCTAAGGCAAGGCGCACAGACAGTGCAAGAGTACTACACCAAATTCAAGGAGCTAGTACGATTTGCTACGAGGCTAGTACCAACTGACTCCGACAAGGCTCAGAAATTTGAGATGGGGTTAAACCTGGCCATTAGGGAAGTAATCACGGGGGTACACTACTCTGACCCACAAGCTGTTTATGATCGTGCGGTAGCGGTTGCATGAGTTCAGGGACTGAAGCGGAAGGCGATAGATGAGTCTAGCCAAGGTCCCCAAGCACAAGACAAAAGAGGTAAGGACCGCGGAGCTGATAAAGACTCGGATAGGAATAACCTTCGCAAAGGCCCAAATGGACCAGCCCAAGGCAACGATGGAGGCAATAATAGAAGAATTTTCACCCGTAAAGGCTACGTGCCCCGATGCCTAAGCTGTAACCAACCTCATCTGGTGAGGGGATGCCCTCAACCCGACACATGCTTCCGATGTGGTCGACGTGGACATCGGATGAAAGAATGTCGAACCCAGATTAAGAATATAACCAAAAGAGATGATCTGGTCGCTGGACTTAACTAGCCACAAATAACCAAGGGGGACTCATGGGACGTTAAATGTGGTAAAAGAAGCAGACATACATGTGCTAGGCGACGAAACTCGAATCTTCGTGGGAATAATGTGCAGGCAGTTATGGGGACATAACTGTAATCTTAAGGGGGAGAGGATGTAATACCCCGTATTAATGCATAAGCATTTACTTTTGAAACCCGAATATTTTGTATCCCGAATAAACAAATTCAAAATTGTTTTGAACTACGTCATGGCTTGATCCCTTCACAGGGTACGTAGGCAACTCGGAAATTTCAATTCTGGGTTCAGTCAAACAATAATCAAACAACAAACAATCAACAATCGAACAATAATTCAATAACACATTATCGCAAAATAATAAAATAAACAAAAGGACCCTAACTCTAAGCGCGAGAAAAGCCGAAACACAACTTCGAGGACGAAGTTGATTCTTAAGGGGGGTAGACTGTAATACCCCAGATTTTTATCAACGTCCAAAGGAATAAAATTTATTCCGATCAATGTCGAAATATCTCCGAGAAGAAGAAAATAATTTATCACAATAAATTATTGCTCGGAAATGAAACGCCGATAGATTCAAAATTCAAAATGGAATAAAAGAGGGAAAGGAAGCCCGAAGACATTCCATGAATTGAGTCAAAATAATTGGAATTAAATTCAAGAAGGAAAAGAATTTTAATTCCAAGAACCCGTGAAGTCGGAAGAAATTCAATTACACAAGTCATTGCACGGGAGTCAAAAGACGACGAATTGGAAGCCGACGAACCCGAGACCGACGGACTTAAGATTTCAAACATGAAATTCATTTAGTCGAGATAAATTTAAGATAAGAATTTATGATCCGAGAATGACCCGAAAAATCGAGCCCGAAAACGTAGGAGGACAGAAGTCCGAAAGAGAGGCGAAAAGGCCCGACGGAATGCACGGCCCGGCATGGACCGCAGCCCAGCCGGGGCTGGCGCGGTGGCCGGGCGGTTTTTCCCTAAAAACCGCGCCAAAGGCGCGCCAAACAGCAGAAGGCGATCGTATTGCGGATTTCGACGATTTCTTACCTTATTTTCGACCCCCGACTTTGGAAACTCAATCCCGGTCGAGGGAAGGAGTATATGGACGGGTTTGAGGGGATTGGACACTCAAAATGAACCCAAAATTTCGAAGTGGCAGCCCCCATTACTCCCAAACTCTCAAAACTTCTCCCTTGTTCATCCAAAACCGATCCGACGACTTTCCGATCACTTTCCGGCGACGAAAATCGACGAAGAAGGCGTGGAGAGCAACATTCCTAGTGTTCCAGATTTTGGTAAGTTGTCCATAGGTTTTCGTTTAAGTTTACGAATCCAAAAATCCGATCTAACCCTAGATTTTTACGTTCGATTTCGTTTCGGGGCCAACGGAAAGGAGACAGAGTAATTGGGACGTATTCGTAGCAAGCGTGGGCGCCGCGATCAATCCAAAACATCCTAGACATCATCCCCACTGTAATTTAATACTTATTTGGTTTTGGGTGACTTAAAATGCAACCAAACATATGGATTTAATAACTCTAAAATCTGTCAACACAAAAAAACCCTCGGCGCAACAATTTTGTGCGAATTTTTCGAACCCTTGAAACTGCTCAAACGGGAAAACGTAAAACATGAAAAACGTTCCTAAGACATTAATCTAGTTCGTGTAAAATTTTCATAATTTTTCATTGTGTTTTGATATCCAAAAACGGCCGAGAACCAACCTGCCTTGAGATTCGAACTTGAAACTGTGATAGATTTGAAATCGGACCAAAACCCCTATTTCGAGAGTTCAAACCGAAAAACTCAAAACTAGACTTTTAATCCCAACACATTAATCTAGGTTGTGTAAAAATTTCAGTCATTTTCGTCGATGTTTGCTATTTCAAATTGCATCGAACATGAACTGTTTTGACAAAACATTTTCGAAATCTGCCTATGAATATGTCCGAACGTGATGAACCTGTTTCAATATTTTCTAGTCCGATTTGATCTTTGCAATATAAATGAAAGTTGTAGATAATCATGTCTAGTATGTGCATATAAAATTTCAGAATTTTTGGAGTCCATTTGATATGTTAAAATGTCGAATCTTTGAACTGTGCCAAACCTGAATCCGGACAGAACACTGCTTGCGAAACAAACTCGATTTTTGACATGTTTCCTCAATTTATTTCGAAAAAGTTAAAACACGAAAGTTGTTCGTTAGGGTGTTTTTGATATACTGTGAAAATATCAGAATTTTTGGACTTGAAATGAATTTTTTAATTAAAAAGGCGTAAACTGTGACGCCAAGTTATTTTTAAATCGAAGAGATTTTGAAATATCGAAACAAACGGTCGAGACCTTGAAATACGATATATCTATACTTTTGAAAAATCCCGTTACACTAAATTAAAACATATGAGATACTTGGCTATGTAGGGGGTGAGTGCTCGATAGAGTGCCCCTCTAGCTTTTCGCATCGTGCCTAGACGGACGAGTGTGACCTATGTAGGGGGTGAGTGCTCGATGGAGTGCCCCTCTAGCTTTTCGCTTCGTGCCAAAATGGCCGAGAGTGACCGACGTAGGGGGAAATGCTCAATAGAACGCCCCCTAGCTTTTCGCTTCGTGCCAAAACGGCCGAGGGTGAATGTTATGAGAAATTGTGCCAAAACGGCCAATGAAAACTAGCCTACACTCTCGTGTGTGCCCGTATGGGTTACACGAGGCTCCGGAGTGTTACTGGGTATGGCGGATACGGCTGCGGCCGCCGGACTACCGGCTAAACGAAACTTACTAAATTGGCTGCGGCCGCCGGATGACCGGCTACACAAGATACTTACGAAACGGCTGCGGCCGCCGGATCACCGGCTATACAAAATATTGAGAAATGGTTACGTAACGGGAAAATAAAAGATTTAATATTTTTAAAGTATTTATTTATTTATGCATGTCTTTAAATTATGCATTTAAATTATGTTTTTAAATTTCATATCATGACTAAATTGTTATTATGGATTAAATGCATGCTCAAGTACACAATTAAATTATTAATTTTAAATTGATAGACGAGTTGTTTGTATGCATGCCTCGGAGTAAAAATTTAATTATTTAATTAAACCTCTTTATACGTGTGTTAAATTATGATCTTGTGGAAATCCTTGTCTTTCCAAATACGTAATTAAATTATTATTAAACGAATAAAATTTAAATCATGTCTTCTATGCACATGTTTTTCTTAAATCTAATTAAAGATTTTGAAACCCCTTGATCATAGTAGGTGTTAACTTACTCAGCACGTTTTGCTGACCAAACCATGTTTTCTTTCCTTTTTCTTTCAGAGTATGAGGATTATGCATCATCATATGCATACATGGGAACATTCGGGAAAAACTCTATTTTTAAATTCCTGCATTTAATTACAACTTGCATGAACGGGTCTGTTTAACCCGTGTTTTGGCCATGTCGGCCCTATACTTAAATTCCGCTGCATTATACATATGTAAATATTACTTTCCGCTGCAACTTTGATATTATGATTTTTAAATTATATTACAATGGGCTGTTGAATATTTTAAATTCTGAAAAACCATAGCCTTGCATCTCTTTAGCAAGCTCGGAGAAACCGTGTCTTGCTAGGGAGGTGCGGCGGTGCCATCCCGGCCTGGGTTATCAAATCCGGGGTGTTACAAAGTGGTATCAGAGCCCGGACTACTTTTAAAACTAGTATTATTATTTTTAAACTATTACGAGTATTATTTTTAAACTAGTATTATATTTAAAAATCCATTATTATTTTTAAACTAACATTTTTGAGCCCAAATTTTTTTCTAAGCCCTAACTTCTAGCCCAAATTTATTATTTTAAATCCCAAACCCTTTTTTTAGCCCAAAATTTATTTTTCCTAGCCCAAATCTTTAGCCCAATATTTAATTACTATGTTGGCCCAATTATTTTGTCCCAATAACCTTGTTTTTACTTAAAGCCCAAATAATTTATTTCCTTCGGCCCAATATAGTGGCCCAAACCTTTTATCCTTATTTTAATTTATCCATGGAATAAATTTATTTTTAAAACCCATGAATAAATAGATACATGCATTAAATTTTTATTGGGGGAGATTACATATGCATATGCATACATAAATATATGTACTAACCTCTTATGTGAATCATATGTGATACCTAAACTTCTCACTCCAGTGTTCGACATGACCTTGAGACTTGACTTAGAAGCGTTAACTTGAGACTAACTTTGCCTTAGTCCTAGATCTTGATCACTTAGAAACTCACCTTCGCGTGCTTAATAACAGAAAATGGCACCTAGGAGAAAGCCGAGGAAAGTAAGTCCAAACGGCACTGACACTGACCTCCCAAGCGCACCTAACAACAATGAGATTCCTCCGAACATAGGAAACCGAGCGCCTCATCTTCCCAACAACATGGATAAACGTTTAAGGATGGTAGAAGAAGTACTCGTAGTATTAGGAAACGCCGAGGTGCATAGGGCACAAGCGGCAATACCTCCGCCAGTAGCTCGAGACAACTATCTAGCTTTGGTAAATCCTTATCAACCGCCACACTATGATGGGGAGGGAGATCCCGCCAAACTAGAGGAGTGGATCCGTACGTTCGATAGACTCTTAAACGCTATCAAATGCCCTAATGAGGAAAAGATACGTGTAGCGACTTACTACTTAGGAGGTGAAGCCGATGAGTGGTGGCAAAACCTCCAGAGGAAATTAGTGGAAGACGAGAAAGCCTACACTTGGGAAGAGTTTAAGGAAGCTCAGAGGGAGAGGTTCTACCCATTAAGCACCAAAGCGATGAAGTACGAGGAATTCATTAACCTAAGGCAAGGCGCACAGACAGTGCAAGAGTACTACACCAAATTCAAGGAGCTAGTACGATTTGCTACGAGGCTAGTACCAACTGACTCCGACAAGGCTCAGAAATTTGAGATGGGGTTAAACCTGGCCATTAGGGAAGTAATCACGGGGGTACACTACTCTGACCCACAAGCTGTTTATGATCGTGCGGTAGCGGTTGCATGAGTTCAGGGACTGAAGCGGAAGGCGATAGATGAGTCTAGCCAAGGTCCCCAAGCACAAGACAAGAGAGGTAAGGACCGCGGAGCTGATAAAGACTCGGATAGGAATAACCTTCGCAAAGGCCCAAATGGACCAGCCCAAGGCAACGATGGAGGCAATAATAGAAGAATTTTCACCCGTAAAGGCTACGTGCCCCGATGCCTAAGCTGTAACCAACCTCATCTGGTGAGGGGATGCCCTCAACCCGACACATGCTTCCGATGTGGTCGACGTGGACATCGGATGAAAGAATGTCGAACCCAGATTAAGAATATAACCAAAAGAGATGATCTGGTCGCTGGACTTAACTAGCCACAAATAACCAAGGGGGACTCATGGGACGTTAAATGTGGTAAAAGAAGCAGACATACATGTGCTAGGCGACGAAACTCGAATCTTCGTGGGAATAATGTGCAGGCAGTTATGGGGACATAACTGTAATCTTAAGGGGGAGAGGATGTAATACCCCGTATTAATGCATAAGCATTTACTTTTGAAACCCGAATATTTTGTATCCCGAATAAACAAATTCAAAATTGTTTTGAACTACGTCATGGCTTGATCCCTTCACAGGGTACGTAGGCAACTCGGAAATTTCAATTCTGGGTTCAGTCAAACAATAATCAAACAACAAACAATCAACAATCGAACAATAATTCAATAACACATTATCGCAAAATAATAAAATAAACAAAAGGACCCTAACTCTAAGCGCGAGAAAAGCCGAAACACAACTTCGAGGACGAAGTTGATTCTTAAGGGGGGTAGACTGTAATACCCCAGATTTTTATCAACGTCCAAAGGAATAAAATTTATTCCGATCAATGTCGAAATATCTCCGAGAAGAAGAAAATAATTTATCACAATAAATTATTGCTCGGAAATGAAACGCCGATAGATTCAAAATTCAAAATGGAATAAAAGAGGGAAAGGAAGCCCGAAGACATTCCATGAATTGAGTCAAAATAATTGGAATTAAATTCAAGAAGGAAAAGAATTTTAATTCCAAGAACCCGTGAAGTCGGAAGAAATTCAATTACACAAGTCATTGCACGGGAGTCAAAAGACGACGAATTGGAAGCCGACGAACCCGAGACCGACGGACTTAAGATTTCAAACATGAAATTCATTTAGTCGAGATAAATTTAAGATAAGAATTTATGATCCGAGAATGACCCGAAAAATCGAGCCCGAAAACGTAGGAGGACAGAAGTCCGAAAGAGAGGCGAAAAGGCCCGACGGAATGCACGGCCCGGCATGGACCGCAGCCCAGCCGGGGCTGGCGCGGTGGCCGGGCGGTTTTTCCCTAAAAACCGCGCCAAAGGCGCGCCAAACAGCAGAAGGCGATCGTATTGCGGATTTCGACGATTTCTTACCTTATTTTCGACCCCCGACTTTGGAAACTCAATCCCGGTCGAGGGAAGGAGTATATGGACGGGTTTGAGGGGATTGGACACTCAAAATGAACCCAAAATTTCGAAGTGGCAGCCCCCATTACTCCCAAACTCTCAAAACTTCTCCCTTGTTCATCCAAAACCGATCCGACGACTTTCCGATCACTTTCCGGCGACGAAAATCGACGAAGAAGGCGTGGAGAGCAACATTCCTAGTGTTCCAGATTTTGGTAAGTTGTCCATAGGTTTTCGTTTAAGTTTACGAATCCAAAAATCCGATCTAACCCTAGATTTTTACGTTCGATTTCGTTTCGGGGCCAACGGAAAGGAGACAGAGTAATTGGGACGTATTCGTAGCAAGCGTGGGCGCCGCGATCAATCCAAAACATCCTAGACATCATCCCCACTGTAAGTTAATACTTACTTGGTTTTGGGTGACTTAAAATGCAACCAAACATATGGATTTAATAACTCTAAAATCTGTCAACACAAAAAAACCCTCGGCGCAACAATTTTGTGCGAATTTTTCGAACCCTTGAAACTGCTCAAACGGGATAACTTAAAACATGAAAAATGTTCCTAAGACATAGATCTAGTTCGTGTAAAATTTTCATAATTTTTCATTGTTTTTTGATATCCGAAAACGGCCGAGAACCAACCTGCCTTGAGATTCGAACTTGAAACTGTGATAGATTTGAAATCGGACCAAAACCCCTATTTCGAGAGTTCAAACCGAAAAACTCAAAACTAGACTTTTAATCCCAACACATTAATCTAGGTTGTGTAAAAATTTCAGACATTTTCGTCGAGGTTTGCTATTTTAAATTGCATCGAACATGAACTGTTTTGACTAAACATTTTCGAAATCTGTCTGTGAATATGTCCGAACTTGATGAACCTGTTTCTATATTTTCTAGTCCGATTTGGTCTTTGCAATATGAATGAAAGTTGTAGATAATCATGTCTAGCATGTGCATATAAAATTTCAGAATTTTTGGAGTCCATTAGATATGTTAAAATGTCGAATCTTTGAACTGTGCCAAACCTGAATCCGGACAGAACACTGCTTGCGAAACAAACTCGATTTTTGACATGTTTCCTCAACTTATTTCGAAAAAGTTAAAACACGAAAGTTGTTCGTTAGGGTGTTTTTGATATACTGTGAAAATATCAGAATTTTTGGACTTGAAATGAATTTTTTAATTAAAAAGGCGTAAACTGTGACGCCAAGTTATTTTTAAATCGAAGAGATTTTGAAATATCGAAACAAACGGTCGAGACCTTGAAATACGATATATATATACTTTTGAAAAATCCCGTTACACTAAATTAAAACATATGAGATACTTGGCTATGTAGGGGGTGAGTGCTCGATAGAGTGCCCCTCTAGCTTTTCGCATCGTGCCTAGACGGACGAGTGTGACCTATGTAGGGGGTGAGTGCTCGATGGAGTGCCCCTCTAGCTTTTCGCTTCGTGCCAAAACGGCCGAGCGTGACCGACGTAGGGGGAAATGCTCAATAGAACGCCCCCTAGCTTTTCGCTTCGTGCCAAAACGGCCGAGGGTGAATGTTATGAGAAATTGTGCCAAAACGGCCAATGAAAACTAGCCTACACTCTCGTGTGTGCCCGTATGGGTTACACGAGGCTCCGGAGTGTTACTGGGTATGGCGGATACGGCTGCGGCCGCCGGACTACCGGCTAAACGAAACTTACTAAATTGGCTGCGGCCGCCGGATGACCGGCTACACAAGATACTTACGAAACGGCTGCGGCCGCCGGATCACCGGCTATACAAAATATTGAGAAATGGTTACGTAACGGGAAAATAAAAGATTTAATATTTTTAAAGTATTTATTTATTTATGCATGTCTTTAAATTATGCATTTAAATTATGTTTTTAAATTTCATATCATGACTAAATTGTTATTATGGATTAAATGCATGCTCAAGTACACAATTAAATTATTAATTTTAAATTGATAGACGAGTTGTTTGTATGCATGCCTCGGAGTAAAAATTTAATTATTTAATTAAACCTCTTTATACGTGTGTTAAATAATGATCTTGTGGAAATCCTTGTCTTTCCAAATACGTAATTAAATTATTATTAAACGAATAAAATTTAAATCATGTCTTCTATGCACATGTTTTTCTTAAATCTAATTAAAGATTTTGAAACCCCTTGATCATAGTAGGTGTTAACTTACTCAGCACGTTTTGCTGACCAAACCATGTTTTCTTTCCTTTTTCTTTCAGAGTATGAGGATTATGCATCATCATATGCATACATGGGAACATTCGGGAAAAACTCTATTTTTAAATTCCTGCATTTAATTACAACTTGCATGAACGGGCCTGTTTAACCCGTGTTTTGGCCATGTCGGCCCTATACTTAAATTCCGCTGCATTATACATATGTAAATATTACTTTCCGCTGCAACTTTGATATTATGATTTTTAAATTATATTATAATGGGCTGTTTGAATATTTTAAATTCTGAAAAACCATAGCCTTGCATCTCTTTAGCAAGCTCGGAGAAACCGTGTCTTGCTAGGGAGGTGCAGCGGTGACATCCCGGCCTGGGTTATCAAATCCGGGGTGTTACACCTTGATTGACGCAAAGTCAGGGCAGATTAAGCTCCGTGTGGATGACAAAGAAATCACCTTTGACATGGAAAAGCTGCAGAAATACCCATCTGACGGGTCTTGTTCACTATTTGATTTATTAGATAGAACTGAGGAAGGAGAGATTGAGAGCAGTGACTCTGAGTTTGGTTGTGTGATAATGGCCAAAATTGTCCATTATTTCCAATCCATTTCCGTGTCTAAAACGGACATTTTGATCAAAATCCCATCTTATTTCAATAAGAAAGCAGTTGAATTCGACAGATTGATGCAAGTTTGTAAAAATATTAAGCTGGTAATGAAAGACACAAAATATGCAATTTTAGTTGCATTTGTGTTAGAAAAATCCAAAAACATAAAAAAGGGAAAAAGAAGAAAAAGGAATGAAAAGATGGACAAAAGAATAAAATAGCCCACAAAAATCAAAAAGATGGGAAAAAGAATGAAAATCCCACAAACTGAAATTTTGGCTAAGTGTTGAAGACCAATTCGGTCTATAAGCAATTCGACCTAAATCGAATTGCTCATTAGACCGAATTGCTGAAGAAAGAAGAAAAGAGAAGTGTTGAGGAAGAAAAGAGCAACCAATTCGGTTTGAGGCAATTCGGTCTAAACCGAATTGACCCCTAGACCGAATTACACTATGGAAAGAAAGAAGACTTGGAGCAAAACAGAAAGAAGAGGTTCGATCTATGCAATTCGGTCTATTGACTGCATAGACCGAATTGCCTTAAAGCAAAGAAGCCAAGCAGGAGCCATCTTCAATTCGACAAGGCCAATTCGGTCTTCCCATAGACCGAATTGATGGATGAATACCACATTCCAGCTCAAGAACAAGAAGGAAGACCTCATGCAATTCGAATTGCATCAATTCGATCTAAACCGAATTGCATGAGGAGACCGAATCACATTCGATAGTACAGCTGAGCACGTGAGAAATGCATGATGGACCTAGGGTTTCGAAAACAAGTATAAAAGCTGACCTTCCTCAACACAAGAAATATCCTTAGACACACAAACTCTTGGACAGTTGCTGGGAGACAAAAAGAAGGAGAAGGTTCTTCACCCCTTAAGGGTTAGGTAGGTAGTATAGTTTAGTTTAGTCAATTTATTTTTCATGCTTGTAATGTAGTTTTATTGCTTTTGAGCTTAGTTTTTGTCTCATAGAAGCTGGTTACCACCCTTAGTGTAGCCATTTCCATAAACCTTAAATACTTTGTAGTTAGAATGAACCTACCTTCAAGCTAATGAATGGTTTTAGGGTTGTTTACTGCTTTTCGATGTCAATACAAGAAGGAATCCAGAAATGGGTTTTCATTTCAAGTGTTTGGCATCTATTAAATGCTTTCCTTAGCAATAATGGTAGAATGTTTGTTTGTTTCAACTAGGTTATATTTATTATGTCCTAGTTGCCTTGCATTCTCAATAAATGTGTGCTAAGTGGTTTATGGCTCGACTGTACACCTTAGAAACTCAAATAAGTGTTCTTAGATTTTAGATAATCTTAGGCTTGTTAGAATTTATTTTCTTGCTTTCCAGTTGCTGTTTTATTTGCTTTCATTAGCTTAATGTTGCCTTAGATGATGTAGGTGTTCTTTCTTTTGAGCATGTGTTCTTATTTTATTTAGTTTATGCTTGAGTTCTAAATCTTAGTTTGCTTGTTTGTAGTTTTGAGTTTTGGTTCAAGCCAATGCCTGTTAGCCACATAACCTAGGTCTATTCCCCTTGAAATACTCATTAGTGTGGCTGTGAAGTGACATTGATGTGAAATGAAGGATTAGGTAAATCTTATCCATCATAAACCACACAATGCAAACCAAATCCACACTTAAGAGAGAAAGACATGTAATTCGGTTTGAGGTAATTCGGTCTAGGCCGAATTACTCATGAAAATGGAATTGCATGGCAAAAAGAGTTGTTAGATGCTTCCTTTGGAAAATTTATATGCAATTCGATCTAGGCAATTCTGTCTATACCGAATTGCCCATAAGATCGAATTGCATAGCAAAAAGAGTTGTTTTCATGTGATCTCCATGCAATTCGGCCTATGCAATTCGGTCTATAGACCGAATTGCCCTTATAGACCGAATTGACTTAGGAGACCACACTGTATGCATGCCATCCCTTCATGCCTTGGTTTATTTTCTCTGTTTTACCAATTCGAATTGTCCAAGTTCGGTCTAGACCGAATTCAATTGGCAAATCGAATCACCTTCATTTTTGGGGTAAATGCCTTAGCCAAATTTGAGTGAAGGAATGACTTCATCAATTCGAATTGTCCAATTCGGTTTAGACCGAATTGCTTGACAATTCGAATTAGATGATGCTTCATGACCTTACAAGGATTAATTGGGTATGGTGTTACTTCATACTCCCTCCGTTTTTTTTTAAGTTCACCATTAGCATAGTAGATACTATTCATTGAGTAACTTTAATTCAATTTTTTCATATAGTTATATAAGATAAAACATAGTCAAGTGAGATCTTGTTAGATTCGTATAATCACGTAGTTTTGGAATATCAAATTTTTATAATTTTTACTTATATATAATATGAGATATTGATGATTGAAAATGTGCATTGGATTGCGTGCAGTGCAGGATGGGTGAAGTTAAAAAAAAACGGAGGGAGTATATCATGTATCCTCAATTCGGTCTCTTTTGCATTTTGCCCAATAGACCGAATTGCTTTCTTCCTTCTATTTTAAAACTCCAAAAACATTTTATTTCTTGAGTTGTGTAAGTTGCATGGGTATATTGGGCGTAGGCCCACTACATCTAATTTTATCCATTACACATCTCAACCCATTAGTGTCTATTTTTGTGTGATTAACACTCACACAATGCCAAAAACATTTTCTTAACTTTGTTTATTTTCCCTTTCATGGTGTGTATGAACAACTAGTAAGAAATAACATCAGACTAATGTTGGCGGATATTCCCACATGGATAATTAGCTCGTATTCTGAGTATTAATTACTAGTTGTTATTTTGCATGGTTCGGGTAGTGGTCGGTGGAAGCCTTGGCGGTTCGTCCATCCGGGATCATAATAGCTGCTCAGCTGACTCCTATACGGATACAGTTTTCTTCTCTTTATCTTAATTTCAAACCTGAATCTAGAGTTGTAGTAATGATAGATGATATATGCCAATGTCATCCAATAATTATTACAGTGATAGAACATGTGGGTTTTCATTCAGATTCACAGACAGTGAAGTCTAAGATGACGGCGGCAACTGTCATTTAAGGCATTCTACTGTCTAAACAGTCATTCCATCTGGAATACTTGGGACCCGGAGAGCAGATGTTTGCAATCCGGATAACCCCAATTATTTCTGGCATTCTTTTTAGCAAAATTCTTCTTATCTCTGGCTAATTCATCTTTGTGTATCGCATTCTGTCTAACCCCACCATATATTTTGGGGTATTTATTTTACTTCTCTTATACATGTATGCATGATATTATTATGTAGATATTGTGGTCTATTACTATTTTGGGGATCCTTCCCATTGGACATAGAAGTCTTGATTTAAATCAGATGTTGGATAATAAATTTCCAACAAAAATTCCTTTATAAAATCCGGATCTGAGTAAGGGATAAACTCAACAGTTATGACTAATTCATATTCTACTGGGGGTTGATTTTGAGAACTTAGAAGCAGAGTCAGCGATTAGGTCCCTCCTAGACTGAAAGGATCTGTGTTTTAATTGAGAGTTTAGTACCTGTTTAGGGAATGATTTTCAAACATCTATTTGTTTCTCAAAATTACTGTGTGTTGGAAATCTTTTATTAAGTGTTTCAAACATCATGTTTGTATCTCATAACTAACCGAATGTTATAAGCCCTGTGGCTTACTGACATTTGGGAAGTTCTAAATCTGCATCTGGTCACCAAGACCAGGGGCTCTTTTATACTAACGGATTGTGACGATCTTTTAAGACTTCCGAGCGATAGATTTTTAAATGCTTTCTTTACTGCTTTCTTTACCGCTTTCTTTAAAATGCTTTCATAGAGGTCACTCGGAAGCAGAGATGCATCTGCCGGTTGAAAGGTTTAAGAGTTATGGATTAGTTTGGGGTTAGATTTGGACTTTGGGTGTGACAAGGGGGACGATAGGAGTACTTGGCATATCAACTAATGATATGTTAAGTGTTGCTTGTCCACCACATATGACTAACACTCTCTCGCAAGGCATTGCAAGGGGGGTTATAAATCTGTGGTATCTTAGAAATTGAGGTCTTAAGAGCATGTAAACTCTTACCATAAGTACCTGTCTGCTAAAGGGAACATGGTATAGAGAGCATGAGAGTTAGCTAACTGATGGATTATCCCAAACAAAGATCTGTGTATTAAAATGGAAGTTTAAGTGTGTTTCATCTGAACCTTGTCCAATCTTCATTACTTTCTCCCTGTCCCTTCTGTCACATTTTAATTCGCTTTCGTAGAATAATTTTATTCGCTTTCCTAGCATAATATTTATCGCTTTCGTAGAATAGATTTAATCGCTTTCTAGACTAATTTATCATGCTTTGTAGAATAATTTAATTGCTTACATACTCTATTTTAAATTATTGTCAAGAAGATGTTAGAAATCATTGCAAAGCTTGAATCGAGTGACCGAGTGGAAAATCTTAGTAAATGACGTGGGCCCTGCTTCTATCGCACATCCTCCAGTGAACGATCCGGTCTTACTATAAATTACTGCAACTTTAGACACCGTGCGCTTTCGGGAGCACAGTTTCTTAACATGAGCAATAAAAACGTGACAACCTATAATATATCCCTAATCCCAACTCCATCTTCATAAATTGGTTTCACTGAATAAAATTGAAAACCAGGATTATGATTTTTCAGAAAATACTCATACAGTGGGAGTGTGTTTCATGGCAAGGTTCTTTATGACATGAAACTATGATAAGTTTCATGATGCCAAATGCTGGGGATCTTCAGTGTGACAGACTGAAGGTCAAGATTGAATTATCTATCCCGGCTGCACCGTGAAAGTTGTCAAAAGTTTCATGCCGGGGCGAACCACAGCGCCGTTTGAAATCAGAATACCCCACATGAGTAATAAAAAGTGAAATATATCCTTAAACCCCTTTCCCCACGAATCATAACTCTTTTCCTTTAATAAATTCTAACTTAGTATATTTTACAAAAAGCTCATGTTAAAAAACTACGAGTTCTGATTTCTCAGAAAATACTCATACAGTGGGAGTGTGTTTCATGGCAAGGTTCTTTATGACATGAAACTATGATAAGTTTCATGATGCCAAATGCTGGGGACCTTCAGTGTGACAGACTGGAGGTCAAGATTGAATTATCTATCCCGGCTGCACCGTGAAAGTTGTCAAAAGTTTCATGCCGGGGAGAACCGCAGCGCCGTTTGAAATCAGAATACCCCACATGAGTAATAAAAAGTGAAATATATCCTTAAACCCTTTCCCCACGAATCATAACCCTTTTCTGTTAATAAATTCGAAATTAATATATTTTATGAAAAAGCTCGTGTTGACGAAACCAAGTTCTAAAGTTTCATGGCGCCGTTGCCGGGGAGGATGCATCGCCGTTTATTAAGAGAACTACATTCCTGATTTACTCATAGAAAGTTTTTGTGTATATTTTTGAATCATTACTAACCTGGGGGTTGTGCAGGTGCTGTCAAATCCTAATACAAGCTGCTTATGCAAAGGAGAAAGGCCACATTGCCTGAGCTACCGTTCGATCTAGAAATAGAAAGGACCGCTCGCCAATTGAGGGCGCAAGCCAGACGAAGGAAAGAGCAGGAAGCCCGGACTCGTACCTCACCCGAAACCACAAGCAGTGACATATCCGATATGGCAGAGAACCAAGACATTCCCCCGATCTTGCCATTAGACCAACCACCCAATAATCCTGGTAATGGAGCTGATGGGGGTATGGTAGAACACCCGAATCGTGCAAACGAGGATGAAGATCTACCTAATCCAAATCAGCAACAGTATCAGCAGTTCCACCAACAACCACCTCCCCCTAACCAATATAACCAACAAAACCAAAATATGCCAAACCAGCAATACCGGAACCAAGCCTTCAATCAGGATCAATTCCAAAACAATCCCCATGATCCCGAAAATATTTTTCAGCAGAATCCCAACTATCACCAGCAGTATCAAAATCAACCAGATCAAGGAAATCAACAGCAGCAAGCAGCAGGTGATTTTATGCAGCCCATCGTGGAGCCCTATTTGGATAGGCCTGGGAGAGCACAATTCCCTGCACGCAATTTTGAGCTCAAACCGGGACTCATCAACTTGGTGCAGAACAATCAATTTTGCGGTGCAAATCATGAGGATCCCCATGATCATCTCCAAACTTTCCTGGAGCTCTGCGACACAATCAAAAATCAGGGAGTATCACCTGATGCCAGAAGACTAATGTTGTTTCCTTTCTCTTTATTTAGTGGTGCCAGGGATTGGTATAAATCGTTGCCCATAAATCAGAGGAGTACCTGGGCAGATTTAGTGAGGAGCTTTCTGTTAAAATATTTCCCTGAATCTAAGATAGATGAAGGACGGGAGAAAATTGGAGAGTTCAAGATGAAGCCGGATGAGTCATTGTATGACGCAAAGGAAAGATTCGCCAGCCTTTTGAGGCGATGCCCCCAACACGGATACCAACCGTGGGAGCAACTGAGGAAATTCTATGGAGGACTCACCCATCCATGGAGAATGATGTTGGACGCCGCAGGCGGAAGACATTTACTCCATTTGCCCATGGATCAAGCCTGGGAAAAGATTGAGACAATGTCTGTCAACAGATCTGTGTAGAACAGCAATGACAAGAAGGCGGACCCTCCTAGAAAAGTTTTTGCTGTAAGTGAAGGAAAAACAGATTTCGAAAAATTACAGGAACAGGTAGCTGCGATACAGCTGGGACAAGAGAAAGGAAAGGGAGCGGGTACTCCTCAGGCAGGAGCTTCATCTGGTCAAGCACAAACACAGCAATTAGAAGCAATTTGTGGGCTATGTCAGGGACCACATCCAACTGACACATGCCAACAACTAGCTACCGAAAGCTGCAATTATGCAGGGAACTACCAGAATCGCCACCCCAACCTCTCATATTCCAACAACAATGCACTCAATGCGCATTTGTTGACACAGCCAAACCAGCCAAACCAGTTTGCAAACCAAAACTTTCAGCAGAACTTCAGACCTCAGAATCAAGGATTCGTCCAGCAGAGAGTCCAGAACTTCCAGACCCAGAACCAAAATTTTCAACCCCAAATCCAACAGAGGCCCAACCAAAACCAAGGCCAAAATTTCCAGAACTTCCAATCCCAACCTGATCAGAATCAGCAATACAACCAAAAGCCACCATCTCGTCTGGAGAATTTGATGACTGAGTTTATTTCCAATCAAAGGGAGATAAACCAGCAGCGGCAGTCATCAATCAAGAATGTGGAGACGCAAGTCACCCAATTGGCTAAGGAATTGCAGAACAGGGGGAAAGGAACAGTGCCAAGCAGCACTGAAGCCAACCCGCAATGCAAGGCAATCACATGCGGGGAGGCAAGACTCTGAAGGGAAATGTTGGATCTGCAAAGAAGAAAGCCATGAAAGTAAAGGTTTCATTGGAGGTGGAAAAGGAGAAGGAAAAGATTGAAGGAGATGAAAGTGTTGAGCTGGTACAGGATAAATCAGATACAACTAACTCGCAGGCTGAAGCTGCAAATGAAGCTGAAGAGGGTATGGGTGAAGGTACAAGTTCCTTCTCTTTACCACCAAAAATAGATAATAATAAGTACATGCCAAGGGTGCCATACCCTGCACGTCTTAAAAATAAGGAACAAGATGAAAAATTTAAAAAGTTTCTAGAAAGACTGAAAGCTATCGAGATCACTATTCCATTGGTCGAAATGATTTCAGAAATGCCCGTCTATGCTAAATTTCTTAAAGAAATGATTTCAGGGAGGAGAAAATTCGAGCAGGATGAAGTGGTGATTTTGAACAGCAGTTGCAGCGCCATCATCCAGAGAGTGCTACCAGAGAAAAGAGAGGATTCAGGCTGTATTACACTGCCAGTCCAAATCGGGAAAACCAATGTTGGAAAAGGGCTGTGCGATTTGGGCTCAAGCATCAATGTTATGCCACTCGCCATGGCAAAACGTCTTCACTTGGGTGTAATTGAGCCGGTTACAATGAAACTACAGCTGGCAGACCGGTCGATTGCTCATCCAGTCGGAATCCTGAAGGATGTAATTGTCAAGACGGGAGGGACCCTCTTTCCCGTCGACTTCATTATTCTAGATATAGAGGAGGACTACGAGATGCCACTGATCTTAGGCCGCCCCTTTCTCTCAACCGGTGGTGCACTTATAGACGCAAGATCAAATCAAATCAAGCTCCGAGTCGGAGAAGAAGAGTTGGATTTTAACATGGGAAAGCTGCAGAAGTTTCCGTCTGAGGAAACTTGTTCCAAATTTGATGTAATAGATGGTAGGTGTGAGGATGAGAGCATGGACTCTATGACTGATGTGACGGACAAGATTTCAAAACAGGTACTGACGCCTGGAGGTGCTGATCAACAAAGAAGCTGCAACGCTGTGCACTTCGAAGACCCTATCACTGGGGATCTTGAAGAATTTGACGGTGTTGAATTCACTCAGGAGGAGGAAGAGAGCACCGCGGAAGAGGAAGTGGACCCTGTACTGACGCAGGGTCCTGAAGGTAAATCTGATCTCTCACCCCCAACCAATTCTCGCAAATTACTACCTTCCGTTGAATGTCCGCCAGAGCTTGAACTTAAAATACTTCCGGATCATCTTAAATACGTCTTTCTCGCTGAACATAAAAGATTATCGGTAATTGTGTCAGCTAAGCTGACACAAGAGCAAGAAAAAGCTCTGGTAGACATTCTAAAAAAATATGTACATGCAATTGGATGGACCATTTCTGATATAAAAGGAATAAGCCCTTCTGTTTGCATGCAAAGAATTTTAATGGAAGAGGAGTACAAGCCCTCAAGGCAACCACAAAGGCGTCTGAACCCTCATATGCAAGAAGTGGTAAGGAAAGAAGTTATCAAGCTCTTAGATGCTGGTATCATCTATCCTATATCTGACAACAAATGGGTTAGCCCAGTGCAGGTAGTACCTAAGCGTGGAGGAATGTGCATAACGACTAATGAGCAAGGAGAAGAAGTGGCAACGCGTCCAGTGACCGGTTGGAGAGTCTGCATCGACTACCGGAAGCTTAACACTGCTACGCGAAAGGATCATTTTCCCCTTCTATTCATTGATCAGATGCTGGAGAGGTTGGCCGGAAGGGAGTACTATTGCTTTTTGGATGGGTACTCTGGTTACAATCAGATTGTAATAGCTAGTGAAGATCACGATAAGACCACTTTCACGTGCCCGTATGGAACTTTTGCGTACAGGCGCATGCCTTTTGGACTTTGCAATGCGCCTGCCACTTTTCAACGATGCATGATGTCTATTTTCTCAGAATTTATCGAAAAATGCATTGAAGTTTTCATGGATGACTTCTCTGTGTATGGAGATACTTTTGATGAATGTTTGACAAATCTTGCAAAAATTTTAAAAAAGATGCGAGGACACTAACCTAGTTTTAAACTGGGAAAAGTGCCATTTTATGGTCACCGAAGGAATAGTGTTGGGTCACCGCATCTCGCGCGCAGGCATCGAGTCGATAGGGCCAAGGTCTCAGTCATATCCAACCTTCCATTACCAAACTCAATAAAAGCAGTTAGGAGTTTCTTAGGGCATGCCGGTTTTTACCGGAGATTCATTAAAGATTTTTCTAAAATTGCCAAGCCGCTCACTAATTTGCTTTGTAAAGAAAATTCTTTCGTAATAAGTGAGGCGTATGTTCAAGCCTTTGACACGCTCCAAAAGATGTTGATTTCTGCTCCAATAGTGCAACCACCCGATTGGTCAATGCCTTTCGAGGTCATGTGCGATGCAAGTGATCTCGCCGTGGGTGCAGTTCTTGGTCAACATAAGGATGGAAGGCACTGCGTAATTCATTACGCCAGCCATGCCCTGACTGAAGCCCAAGTCAATTACACCACCACGGAGAAAGAGATGTATGCTGTGGTTTTCGCGTTTGATAAATTCAGGCAATACCTCATTGGTACGAAAACCATAGTATACACCGATCACTCTGCACTAAGATACTTGTTTAGCAAACAAGACGCCAAACCTCGATTAATCAGGTGGGTACTTTTGTTGCAGGAGTTTGACATCATAATAAAAGATAGAAAAGGCAAAGACAATGGTGCTGCTGACCATTTGTCTCGGATAGATAATGATAAAAATGAGATAGCCGTTAACGAAAATTTTCCGGACGAACAATTGTTTGCCTTGCATCTTCATGATCAAGCTTGTCCATGGTTTTCCGACATTGCTAAATTTTTAGAATGTGGAATAACTCCACAATTCTAGAGCACGAGGCAGAAAGCAAGGTTCAACCAAGATGTAGTCAACTACTTCTGGGAAGATCCTTATCTCTTTAAGCATTGTGCAGATTCGATTATTAGACGTTGTGTAACTGAGCACGAGGCTTATCAAATCGCTAAAAAATGTCATGAATCGGAATATGGAGGTCACCATGGCCCCACTCGAACAGCTCACAAGGTGCTCGAGTGTGGCTTCTATTGGCCTACCATTTACGAGGATTGTAAGGCGTTTGTTAAGGCTTGCGACAAATGCCAAAGATTAGGGAATATCTCCAAGAGGGATGAAATGCCTCAAAAAGGAATTCTCATCCTTGAGATTTTCGGTGTATGGGGTATTGACTTCATGGGACCATTCCCGACGTCTGATGGGAATCACTACATCTTGGTAGCTGTCGATTACGTGTCCAAGTGGGTCGAGGCGGTTGCGCTGCCAACCAACGATGGTTACCAAGTCATCAAATTTTTGAAAAACAACATTTTCAATAGATTTGGTGTACCTAGGGTAATCATATCTGATGGAGGAACCCACTTTGTCAACAAAGCTTTTGCAAATCTCATGAGCAAAAGTGGGATTCTCCACAAGATTGGCACGCCTTATCATCCCCAAACCAGTGGCCAAGTCGAAGTATCAAACCGCGAAATCAAACACATACTCAAAGCCACTGTGGGATAACCCGCAAAGATTGGTCACGTAGACTCAATGAGGCTCTATGGGCATACCGTACTGCATTCAAGACTCCCATTGGGATGTCCCCATACAGGCTTATCTTTGGAAAAGCCTGTCATTTGCCCGTAGAACTAGAGCATAAGGCTTACTGGGCCGTAAAAACGCTTAATTTTGACCCACGAGTGGCTCAGAGCAAACGCAAGTTGGACCTCAATGAAATTGAGGAAATACGTGCACAAGCTTATGAAAGCTCGAGGATTTACAAAGAGCGGACCCAGAAGTTACACGATCGTCGCATAAAGTCTAAACACTTCTATATTGGCCAAAATGTCTTGTTATTTAATTCTAGGTTGAAGCTATTCCCCGGAAAGCTTAAATCCAGATGGGAAGGGCCATACGAAGTGGTGCACGTGTTTGAAAGTGGAGCTGTCAGAATTCGAACTGACAAAGGAGAGCTGGTGGTGAATGGACACAGGTTGAAGGAGTATCTAGGGCAGTTCGACCCCGGAAAGGAAGTCCAAATGACATCAGAGCCGGACTATGCTCAATAAATATTTATATTTGTATTTCTATATAATTATCTATTATGTATTCATTCGTTTCGAACGATAAGTACCCAAAGATCAACTAAACATTTAGAGTACTAAGACTCTAAATGTGAGGATGTTGATATTTGGAGAAAATCTAATAAATTTTCCTATGTTTGCCTTGCAGGAATTCATGGAACCAACAAAAAGAAGGATAAAGCTACGAAAACCAGGTTCCTGGTTGAACTAATGCCAAATTTAATGGAAAGTAATTTCGGAATTTAGAGAAATTTAAAATCCGGAATACCTCCATAAAATAAGGGTGTTAATCCAACCTAATTTATGCAAGCAATTTACCATAGAGGAATGTTTAATTCTGTTTAATATGTGCTTTCAGTGTGTTAATTCTTGAGAAAATCCATAATGTCGAGAAATTTTGAAAATGGAAAAATTTCAAAATTTTTCTTAAGTGTTGAATGCGATCTATTTTACATCTCAAGCTAATTCGGTCTACATAGAATTGTTTGAGACAGATCGCATTGGATGTATACCTTGGAAATTTTCAATCAATTCGATCTCCAAGCAAATTCGGTCTAGACCGAATTGGCCGAAGAGACCGAATTGATTCCCCCAAGACACATCCCCCATCCTTGTGTAAATTGGCCAAGTGACAATTCGATCTACAGCAATTCGGTCTAGACCGAATTGATTTTAAATAGATCAAATTGATCTACAAAAGGCATCTGTGTTTCCTTAGTTTTGTTTATGCAAGTGAGCAATTCGATCTATAAGGTAATTCGGTCTAGACCGAATTGCCCCCATAGACCGAATTGCCTCACAAAAGCATCCCTCAAAATTTTTCTAAGTAATCAGGTTCAGTCATCTGCCTGTAATTCGGTCTCTGAATCAATTCGGTCTAAGACCGAATTGACTTCAAAAGACTTCATTGCAGAGAGTATGTTTGCCCCCCTATGCCAATTCGGTCTCTATGCCAATTCGGTCTAGACCGAATTGGCCTAAGAGACCGAATCCTTCGCAAACACTAGAGACCACATCAATTCGGTCTAGACCGAATTGATGGTTCGGTCTCTAACAGACCGAATTACCCAAATCTCCTACCCCTTTATATTCCCTATCCCCCTATTTTCCCTCACTTTCACTTTTCACACTTCGATATTTTTCCCCCGTGTTCCCTCTCGCGAACTTCGTCTCCCTCGCGAAACCAGAACTCGAGTCAAAGCTTTTCTTTGATCAACCCCGTGCAAGGTGTTTAAAAATGGCTTCTTCGTCATCTAATCCTACTGGGAGTGTCGGGTAAGTTTCCTATTTGTGATTTCGCACCCTGTTTCGCGATTTCAAATGTCGTCTCCTTCATGTTTTTGCGAAATCGGTAATGGGGAGGGAAATGAAGCATGTTTTCGAGTGGGAGATGGTCGGAATGTAGCCGGAACAGTTTGAGTGTGATTGGGAAAAGGGTAGAACACAATAGGCAGAACTTAGGGTTTTAGGGCTTTTTTATCGTAACTGCCATTGTTATGTTTCTTGAGTTTCTGTGGTGTTGGGGATGTTTTATTTTGAAAATGAGAGTTGTAAAACCCTCGAAAATCATGTTCTCTTTCATTATGTGTTTGTGTGTTCTGTTTTTGCTGTTAGTATTTTCACTTTTGTTAACTGTGTTTGTTGTTTAAAATCTGTGGAAATGGAAAACGCAGTGGTTCACTTTCCCTTGCAAATCACTGTGTTATTTTACTGGTTATGTGAGAATGTTGATGGAATATGCATGTCGATGGTATTGCCGTGGCTATATTTTTTAAGCATGAGTTGTGGCCAAATTTCTGCATGATCATGGTGTGAATGGATTGTTTGTGTCTTACTTTCATTTATGCATGTGTTGTGTACTGTGCATTTTGTCAATAAATGCTTTTTGTCGTATGCTTGTTAACCACAAAGTGCAAACTCAACTCGAAAGATGATACTCGAAAGATGATATCTCAACTCGAAAGTTGATGTTTGCACATACGGGAAACAAGGTATTATAGACGAAACCATGCCAAAATTTTTCCAACACTTTTGGCATGGTATTTATGTCTAAAAAGACAAAAAGAGGTGTTATGTTTTGTTCTTCCTTTTAAATGTTTGACTTATACTCACTTTTGGGACAAGTGGGGAATATTCAATTGGAACACCTTGTTTCATTCTAGAACACCCATTTCCCAAAACAAATCCAAATGGGGGACCATTCACACCCCCAATTTCACGAAATAAACAAGTCAACACTTTTCATAAAAAATCAGAATGATTTTTTTTTGTGTTTGTGCATGCTTATTTTATTTTTTTTTCAATTTCTTATTTTTTCTCTATAATCCATTCTTACATTCTAGTGACTGTATAATTTGTCATATGCAATTGTTCCTCATCATTCATCATCTTACCATCTTTTTCACATGATTTAAATCACTTTTAAGTGATAAAAATTCAAATCTCTTTCGTAGGCTTAATAGCCTATGAAATTTTACTTTTTGGTCAATGACCACTCCAAAACTATTTTAGACTATTTATAGTCTAAGAAAAATTGTTGTAAGGACCTCAAATCCTTACTTTCTTCTCTCTCTCTATCTTTGTTATATTAAGGGTTGGATTTAAAAATCCAACTCTATGTCTTTTTATCCAATAAATTCAAGTAAAAAACCAATTAACTCACATTTAGAGCTTAGCTCAAAATGTGAGGATGTTGATTTTTCCAATTTGAATATGTTTATCAAAAACTTGCTAAAAACAGTTCCAACTCTCTCATTCAGCGACCTATGCTTAGAACTAGCTGAAGGAGTAAGACTACTGGTTTCAGACTTGTTTACTACTCCATGTCTTTCCAGATGCACCATTCCTGCAGACCCAAATCAGGAGCAAGAGGGAAGGTCTGAGCTGCTGGACCTCCCAGTAGAACTCTTGGCGGAGATCCTCTCTCGCATCGGAGAGGATGACATTAAAAAGGTGTTCGTTGTTCGGGAGGCATGCAAGAAACTCCGTGATGCGGCAGACCTCCCTATCGTCTACAAAAGGTGCGAGCTGGAGACCACCATCGTGAAGATGTGGCAGGTAGGAGTCGAAGAGCAGAAAGAAGCACTTCTGGTAAAGTGTGAGGAGGCTGGGAATTTCAACCTCCAGCTCGTACCGGCGCTTCAAGCATTCGGAGCAGGCGACGAGGGTCAAGCCTGTGAACTACTAAAGGCAGGGATCGAGGACAACCATAAGGCCTCAATCTTTGTCAGGGGTTACATGCTGCTCAGTAAGGTGGACAATGAACAGGTCCAGCAGGGGGTGGCAATGATAAACAAGATAGTGACTGATAAATCAGTCATGACTTATGGGGGACCAACGTCTTTGCATGGCTGGCTGATAGCCTGGAGACCCCCGACCTGTTTGGCACCCAGGGACCCAGAGTTTACTGCTCGAGAGTGCTGGAGGAGGGCGAAGCAGACGAGGGCGATTACTGCGTGCCTTGCAGCTTAACCAACTTCGTCCACTGGAGCAGAATCTTCTTCCAGGGATAGGGGAGAAGGAAGCTGAAGGAGGACTGAATCTGTATAGATTCACTTTTGACTGGACTAACTAGAACTTCTTTTAGGAGATATTTTGACTACTCTTTAATGCTAACCTTACTCAAGTGTATAGCATCTCCTGTGAGTAATGAATTGATGATTAAGGTCGTGTACTGTATAACGAACCTTGGAACTGCTGATTGTTATGGCCCGTAATGTATGGTCCAAAATGTATTTTGGAGGCCATTATTTTATTGCTTTCCACAAGAGAATTTCGTCTTGAATTCTCAAATATATTTTGAAAAAGATGTGTGACAGTCCAAGATGAATAAGTGACTGTCACGCCAAAAACAAAGCTGTGACATGCTTGCATGTTCACAGTGTCTTTTTACTGCTTTCAATTAAATAACCGGCATAAAACAAGCATAAATCTGTCACCTAAATTCACATGTTGAATTTAGGCTAAGGATGAAATTTTCAAACTATTACATTGGGATAAAACAATTAAAAATATGCATGATATAAATTCTTGAGGTTTTGAGCTATAAAAATCCAATGATATGATCACTTGGAAGAAAAACAAAATTTTCATGTTGAGAATTTGATTGAATAACTTGCAAGAAATTTTCAAAGGGCTAAATTTAAGAATAAAGGTATGACATGATCAAACCGTCCATGTGAGATCTGAGCCGAGTCATTTTTACTCAATATTTCTTTGTTGTGTGAAAATCAATTCGATTAAAGGACACTAGAACTTGCAATTGGGATCGATTCAAGACCATGCCATATTCCCGAAATCGAGCATATGATCGAGGCACTTAGAAAAACCCAAATTTTTGGCCTTCAGTTGAATTCCAAACCCAAAAATATTTTCCCTTTAGGATTAACCAAGTTGAGCCTTTAAGCCAAATTTTTCTTTGAAACCACTATTTTATTCCCAACCTTATAAAAAGACCAAGAAATCAAACCCAAGTGTAATAAATCAATTCCATCAAGGCATCATAGTTTATGATCATCAAAAATATCAATCGGTATTCATAAACCGATTAAAAAAAATGTGTTGAGATTCATTCAACAGAAATAAATTGCAATTGACAAAGCAAATTAGACAAAGTCTAATGTCATGCAATAGAAAAGAAAAACAAAAGAAAGAAAGAAATGTTGATGATCATAGATTTTAAATAAAAAATATGCCAAGTTATGATAGAATGGATTCATGTCACTTTTTGCCTAATAATTCCCTTCCATACCTAATGTTACAACCGTATGCGCCGTTACAACCTTGAATAAGACCTCGGGATCTCGATTTGTGGAAATGAGTAGGTGGCGAGTTGGTCTAATTGCAAGCTTATGGGAGAATTTATTTGAATTTGATTATGAGCGTATTGTCTAAAAGCCAATTTTGAGAGTGAGTGAAATTTCCGACTCTACTATATGTGAGGCTTTGCTTTGATTGATTAATGTTCATGTCATGCTTGAATTCAAGAATTAAACCAATGAAAATTTTCTATACATAATATTCAAGAAGAATTAACAATAATGATTGATTTGTATACCTATCCAAGTGAGAAGTATCATTTCATTAAACACTGCAATCAAGAGAGTTTAATACTTGTAATTTTGATTGTATTATCCCAATATAACAAGAATGAAATTTCTGAAGCCACGCAAATGGATTGAATATGCAGAGTCCTTGCTCTTAGAAGCACTGACTCTGACTGCTCGGGGACGATCAGTATTAAATGTGAGGATGTTGATAATGGCCAAAATTTTCCATTATTTCCAATCCATTTCCGTGTCTAAAACGGACATTTTGATCGAAATCCCATCTTATTTCAACAAGAAAGCAGTTGAATTCGACAGATTGATGCAAGTTTGTAAAAATATTAAGCTGGTAATGAAAGACACAAAATATGCAATTTTAGTTGCATTTGTGTTAGAAAAATCCAAAAACATAAAAAAGGGAAAAAGAAAAGAAAAAGGAATGAAAAGATGGGCAAAAGAATAAAATAGCCCACAAAAATAAAAAAACATGGGAAAAAGAATGAAAATCCCACAAACTGAAATTTTAGCTAAGTGTTGAAGACCAATTCGGTCTATAAGCAGTTCGACCTAAATCGAATTGCTCATTAGACCGAATTGCTGAAGAAAGAAGAAAAGAGAAGTGTTGAGGAAGAAAAGAGCAACCAATTCGGTCTGAGGCAATTCGGTCTAAACTGAATTGACCCCTAGACCGAATTACACTATGGAAAGAAAGAAGACTTGGAGCAAAACAGAAAGAAGAGGTTCGATCTATGCAATTCGGTCTAGACCGAATTGACTGCATAGACCGAATTGCCTTAAAGCAAAGAAGCCAAGCAGGAGCCATCTTCAATTCGACAAGGCCAATTCGGTCTACCCATAGACCGAATTGATGGATGAATACCACATTCCAGCTCAAGAACAAGAAGGAAGACCTCATGCAATTCGAATTGCATCAATTCGATCTAAACCGAATTGCATGAGGAGACCGAATCACATTCGAAAGTACAGCTGAGCACGTGAGAAATGCATGATGGGCCTAGGGTTTCGAAAACAAGTATAAAAGCTGACATTCCTCAACACAAGAAATATCCTTAGACACACAAACTCTTGGACAGTTGCTGGGAGACAAAAAGAAGGAGAAGGTTCTTCACCCCTTAAGGGTTAGGTAGGTAGTATAGTTTAGTTTAGTCAATTTATTTTTCATGCTTGTAATGTAGTTTTATTGCTTTTGAGCTTAGTTTTTGTCTCATAGAAGCTGGTTACCACCCTTAGTGTAGCCATTTCCATAAACCTTAAATACTTTGCAGTTAGAATGAACCCTACCTTCAAGCTAATGAATGGTTTTAGGGTTGTTTACTGCTTTTCGATGTCAATACAAGAAGGAATCCAGAAATGGGTTTTCATTTCAAGTGTTTGGCATCTATTAAATGCTTTCCTTAGCAATAATGGTAGAATGTTTGTTTGTTTCAACTAGGTTATATTTATTATGTCCTAGTTGCCTTGCATTCTCAATAAATGTGTGCTAAGTGGTTTATGGCTCGACTGTACACCTTAGAAACTCAAATAAGTGTTCTTAGATTTTAGATAATCTTAGGCTTGTTAGAATTTATTTTCTTGCTTTCCAGTTGCTGTTTTATTTGCTTTCATTAGCTTAATGTTGCCTTAGATGATGTAGGTGTTCTTTCTTTGAGCATGTGTTCTTATTTTATTCAGTTTATGCTTGAGTTCTAAATCTTAGTTTGCTTGTTTGTAGTTTTGAGTTTTGGTTCAAGCCAATGCCTGTTAGCCACATAACCTAGGTCTATTCCCCTTGAAATACTCATTAGTGTGGCTGTGAAGTGACATTGATGTGAAATGAAGGATTAGATAAATCTTATCCATCATAAACCACACAATGCAAACCAAACCCACACTTAAGAGAGAAAGACATGTAATTCGGTTTGAGGTAATTCGGTCTAGGCCGAATTACTCATGAAATGGAATTGCATGGCAAAAATAGTTGTTAAATGCTTCATTTGGAAAATTTATATGCAATTCGATCTAGGCAATTCGGTATAGATTCGGTCTATACCGAATTGCCCATAAGATCGCATTGCATAGCAAAAAGAGTTGTTTTCATGTGATCTCCATGCAATTCGGCCTATGCAATTCGGTCTATAGACCGAATTGCCCTTATAGACCGAATTGACTTAGGAGACCACACTGTATGCATGCCATCCCTTCATGCCTTGGTTTATTTTCTCTGTTTTACCAATTCGAATTGTCCAAGTTCGGTCTAGACCGAATTCAATTGGCAAATCGAATCACCTTCATTTTTGGGGTAAATGCCTTAGCCAAATTTGAGTGAAGGAATGACTTCATCAATTCGAATTGTCCAATTCGGTTTAGACCGAATTGTTTGACAATTCGAATTAGATGATGCTTCATGACCTTACAAGGATTAATTGGGTATGGTGTTACTTCATATCTCATGTATCCTCAATTCGGTCTCTTTTGCATTTTGCCCAATAGACCGAATTGCTTTCTTCCTTCTATTTTAAAACTCCAAAAACATTTTATTTCTTGAGTTGTGTAAGTTGCATGGGTATATTGGGCCTAGGCCCACTACATCTAATTTTATCCATTACACATCTCAACCCATTAGTGTCTATTTTTGTGTGATTAACACTCACACAATGCCAAAAACATTTTCTTAACTTTGTTTATTTTCCCTTTCATGGTGTGTATGAACAACTAGTAAGAAATAACATCAGACTAATGTTGGCGGATATTCCCACATGGATAATTAGCTCGTATTCTGAGTATTAATTACTAGTTGTTATTTTGCATGGTTCGGGTAGTGGTCGGTGGAAGCCTTGGCGGTTCGTCCATCCGGGATCATAATAGCTGCTCAGCTGACTCCTATCCGGATACAGTTTTCTTCTCTTTATCTTAATTTCAAATCTGAATCTAGAGTTGTTGTAATGATAGATGATATATGCCAATGTCATCCAATAATTATTACAGTGATAGAACATGTGGGTTTTCATTCAGATTCACAGACAGTGAAGTCTAAGATGACGGCGGCAACTGTCATTTAAGGCATTCTACTGTCTAAACAGTCATTCCATCTGGAATACTTGGGACCCGGAGAGCAGATGTTTGCAATCCGGATAACCCCAATTATTTATGGCATTCTTTTTAGCAAAATTCTTCTTATCTCTGGCTAATTCATCTTTGTGTATCGCATTCTGTCTAACCCCACCATATATTTTGGGGTATTTATTTTACTTCTCTTATACATGTATGCATGATATTATTATGTAGATATTGTGGTCTATTACTATTTTGGGGATCCTTCCCCTTGGACATAGAAGTCTTGATTTAAATCAGATGTTGCATAATAAATTTCCAACAAAATTTCCTTTATAAAATCCGGATCTGAGTAAGGGATAAACTCAACAGTTATGACTAATTCATATTCTACTGGGGGTTGATTTTGAGAACTTAGAAGCAGAGTCAGCGATTAGGTCCCTCCTAGACTGAAAGGATCTGTGTTTTAATTGAGAGTTTAGTACATGTTTAGGGAATGATTTTCAAACATCTATTTGTTTCTCAAAATTACTGTGTGTTGGAAATCTTTTATTAAGTGTTGCATCGAATCAATGCCCACTTGGATTCGGATAAGATGTGATAAATAATATTAGAGGAACAACATATAGGCCTTGGTTAATTTCTAAGGTAGGGTTGAGTATTCTTTCAACTACTATCTTCTCCCGCCAAAGCCTAAAATTGAGTCTTGAGTGAGTACATTCGGAACAAACCTTCATAGGTTTGTTCCACTCATGTTTGTATCTCATAACTAACCGAATGTTATAAGCCATGTGGCTTACTGACATTTGGGAAGTTCTAAATCTGCATCTGGTCACCAAGACCAGGGGCTCTTTTATACTAACGGATTGTGATGATCTTTTAAGACTTCCGAGCGATAGATTTTTAAATGCTTTCTTTACTGCTTTCTTTACCGCTTTCTTTAAAATGCTTTCATAGAGGTCACTCGGAAGCAGAGATGCATCTGCCGGTTGAAAGGTTTAAGAGTTATGGATTAGTTTGGGGTTAGATTTGGACTTTGGGTGTGACAAGGGGGATGATAGGAGTACTTGGCATATCAACTAATGATATGTTAGGTGTTGCTTGTCCACCTTATATGACTAACACTCTCTCGCAAGGCATTGCAAGGGGGGTTATAAATCTGTGGTATCTTAGAAATTGAGGTCTTAAGAGCATGTAAACTCTTACCATAAGTACCTGTCTGCTAAAGGGAACATGGTATAGAGAGCATGAAAGTTAGTTAACTGATGGATTATCCCAACAAAGATCTGTGTATTAAAATGGAAGTTTAAGTGTGTTTCATCTGAACCTTGTCCAATCTTCATTACTTTCTCCCTGTCCCTTCTGTCACATTTTAATTCGCTTTCATAGAATAATTTTATTCGCTTTCCTAGCATAATATTTATCGCTTTCGTAGAATAGATTTAATCGCTTTCTAGACTAATTTATCATGCTTTGTAGAATAATTTAATTTCTTACATACTCTATTTTAAATTATTGTCAAGAAGATGTTAGAAATCATTGCAAAGCTTGAATCGAGTGACCGAGTGGAAAATCTTAGTAAATGACGTGGGCCCTGCTTCTATCGCACATCCTCCAGTGAACGATCCGGTCTTACTATAAATTACTGCAACTTTAGACACCATGCGCTTTCGGGAGCACAGTTTCTTAACATGAGCAATAAAAACGTGACAACCTATAATATATCCCTAATCTCAACTCCATCTTCATAAATTGGTTTCACTGAATAAAATTGAAAACCAGGATTATGATTTTTCAGAAAATACTCATACAGTGGGAGTGTGTTTCATGGCAAGGTTCTTTATGACATGAAACTATGATAAGTTTCATGATGCCAAATGCTGGGGACCTTCAGTGTGACAGACTGGAGGTCAAGATTGAATTATCTATCCCGGCTGCACCGTGAAAGTTGTCAAAAGGTTCATGCCGGGGAGAACCGCAACGCCGTTTGAAATCAGAATACCCCACATGAGTAATAAAAAGTGAAATATATCCTTAAACCCTTTCCCCACGAATCATAACCCTTTTCTGTTAATAAATTCGAACTTAATATATTTTATGAAAATGCTCGTGTTGACGAAACCAAGTTCTAAAGTTTCATTGTGTAAAAACTGACAATGACAATGAGCAGGTACTGAGGCCTGCGAGCGCGACTCAAGAAGACTACAATGCTGTCTACTTCGCTGATTCCAGAACTGGGGATCTAGAGGGGTTTGACGGCACTGAATTCCATCAAGGCAATGGAGAGGCCGTTCAAGAGGAGGAAGCGGATCCTGTACTGATGCAGGATCCGAAAGGTAAATATGATTTTCCCCCATCTAATTCTCACAAATTACTTCCATCCGTGGAATGCCCACCAGAGCTTGAACTAATAACTTTACCGGATCATCTTAAATATGTGTTTCTCGCTGAATCTAAAATGTTACCGGTGATTGTGTCAACTAAGCTAACACAAGAACAAGAAAATGCTCTTGTGGTAATGCTTAAAAGATATGTACGTGCAAATCGGTTGGACCATTTCTGATATCAAAGGAATAGCCCTTTTGTTTCCATGCACAGGATTTTGATGGAAGAGGATTACAAACCCTCTCGCCAACCCCAATGACGTTTGAACCCACAAATACAGGAAGTGGTAAGAAAAGAGGTTATCAAGCTCTTATATACTGGTATCATCTATCCTATATCTGACAGCAAATGGGTCAGTCCTGTGCAGGTCGTTCCTAAGCTCGGTGGGATGTGCGTTACCAAGAATGAACAATGAGAGGAAGTTTCCACGAGGCCGGTCACCGGATGAGAGTCTGTATAGACTACCGGAAGCTAAACGAGGCCACGCGCAAGGACCATTTTCCTTTACCATTTATTGATCAAATGTTGGGGAGGTTGGCAGGGAGAGAATTTTATTGCTTTTTAGATGGATATTCCGGGTATAATCAAATTTTCATTGCTAGCGAAGACCACGAAGAAACCACTTTTACTTGCCCATACGACACTTTTGCCTATAGACGGATGCCATTTGGTTTATGCAATGCTCCTGCCACTTTTCAAAGATGCATGATGTCGATATTCTATGAATTTATTGAAAAATGCATTGAAGTTTTCATTGATGACTTCTCTGTATATGGAAATACTTTTGAAGAATGTTTGACTAATCTTCCAAAAATTTTAAACAGATGCGAAGAAACTAACCTTGTCCTAAATTAGGAAAAATGCCATTTCATGGTTACCTAGGGAATTGTGTTAGGTCATCGCATCTCGAAGCAGGCACTGAGGTCGACAGGGCCAATGTTCCAATAATTTCAAATCTCCATATTCCTAATTCAATAAAATCAGTTAGGAGCTTCTTAGGGCATGCCGGTTTTTACCGGAGGTTCATTAAGGACTTTTCCAAAATTGCCAAGCCACTCTCTAATTTGCTTTGTAAAGAAAATTCTTTTGTAATAAATGAAGCGTGTGTCCAAGCCTTTGACACACTCAAAAAGATGTTATCTTCTGCTCCAATAGTTCAACCACCCGATTGGTCAATACCGTTCGAGGTAATGTGTGATGCAAGCGATCTCGCAGTAGGTGCAGTCCTTGGACAACATAAGGATGGGAGACATTGTGTAATTCATTACGCAAGTCACGTCCTGAATGAAGCCCAAGTAAACTACACTACTACGAAAAAAGAAATGTACGTTGTGGTCTTTGCGTTTGAAAAATTTAGACAGTACCTCATCGGTACAAACACCATAGTG
The DNA here is from genome assembly GCA_030278955.1 of Hygrophila difformis. NCBI lineage: Eukaryota > Viridiplantae > Streptophyta > Magnoliopsida > Lamiales > Acanthaceae > Hygrophila > Hygrophila difformis. The sequence goes on along the minus strand of JAOANR010000001.1, from coordinate 18,455,045 downwards.
TATACAGATAACAGTGCACTCAAATATTTGTTTAGCAAGCAAGACGCAAAGCCTCGATTAATCAGGTGGGTGCTTCTGCTGCAGGAGTTTAACATAGTAATAAAGGATAGGCGAGGGCGAGACAATGGTGCTGCTGACCATTTATCTCGCTTAGAAAATGATAAAAATGAAAAAGCTGTAAATGAGGATTTTCCGGACGAACAGCTGTTCGCCTTGCACTTACACGATCAAGCATGCCCTTGGTTTTCCGACATTGCTAACTTCTTGGCATGCGGAATAACCCACCATTCAAGCACAAGAGTTATAAGAGTAAGTTTAACCGGGATGTAATAAACTACTTATGGGAAGAACCTTTTCTCTTTAAACACTGCGCCGATTCAATAATCAGGCAATGTGTATATGAGTACGAGGCTTACCAAATCGTCAAGAAATGTCACGAATCAGAGTATGGAGGTCACCATGCTCCTACTCGAATGACCCATAAAGTCCTCGAGTGTGAATTTGATTGGCCTTACATCTATGAAGACTATAAGACGCTTGTTAAGGCCTGCGACAGATGCCAAAGATTAGGAAACATTTCTAAGAGGGATGAGATGTCTCAGCAAGGGATTCTCACCCTTGAGATTTTCGATGCTTGGGGCATTGACTTCATGGGACCGTTTCGGTGGAAACCAGTATATCTTGGTAGCTGTCGACTATGTGTCCAAATGGGTCGAGGCGGTCGCATTACCAACCAATGATGGTAGCCAATTCGTCAAGTTCCTCAAGAATAATATTTTTAATAGATTTGCACACCTAGGGTGATAATATCTGATGGACGAACTCACTTTGTTAACAAATCTTTTGAAAACTTAATGAGTAAAACTGGAATCCTCCATAAGATAGGTAGACCTTATCATCCCCAAACCAGTGGTCAAGTCGAGGTATCAAATCGCGAGATCAAACATATACTCGAAGCCACGATTGGGATAACCCGAAAGGACTGGGCTAAAAAGCTCAATGATGCTCTATGGTCGTATCGCACTGCATTCAAAACTCCCATCGGGATGGCTCCATACAGACTTGTCTTCAGAAAAGCCTATCATTTGCCCGTAGAGTTAGAGCATAAAGTTTACTGGGCTGTCAAAACGCTTAATTCTGACCCAAGAGTTGCTCAGGGTAAGCGCAAGTTGGACCTCAATGAAATTGAGGAAATACGAGCGCAAGCCTATGAAAGCTCAAGAATTTATAAAGAGTGGACCCAGAAGTTGCACGATCGTCGGATCAAATCCAAGCACTTCTTTGTCGGCGAAAATGTGTTATTGTTCAATTCTAGGTTGAAGCGGTTCCCCGAAAAGCTTAAATCCAGATGGGAAGGGCCATATGAAGTGTTGGAAGTGTTTAAGTGGAGCAGTAAGGATCATAACTGGAAAGAGTGACATCATGGTAAATTGGCACAGACTTAAAGAATATCTTGGATAGTTTGAGCTGAAAAGAAGTTCAGACAGTAGTAGAGCCGACTTATATATAAATATAATAATAACAACAATAATCATAAAAATTTCATTTTGTGTAGATACATTACTTTGCTTTAAGTCAGAAAATATCTAAAAATCAACTAAACATTTAGAGAACTAAAGCTCTAAATGTGAGGATGTTGATATTTTGAGAAAATCTAATATGATTGATTTATTTATCTTGCAGGAATTCCGGAACCACCAAAAAGAAAGAGGAGAAAAATAAAGCAGAAAACCAAGTTCCCGGTTGGAGTAATTCCATGAATTTAAGAAAATATTCTCGGAATTTAAATTAATTTAAAATCCGGAATAATTTTTTCAATAAGTGGAATTGGTCCAATCTATTTTATGCAAGTAGATTATTTAATTTACAGCCCAATAAATTTGTACATGAAAATGTTTTGGACTAAATTGCTCTAAGTTCAAAATTAATAAAGTCAGACTAAGGCCCAATTTCACACTCGGGCCCAATCCATTAATCTTTTGAAATTCAAAAACACGTCGTAAGACTATGTCCAACTCAACAGTAACCCGTCGCAAGACTTGGTCTTGCAACGTACTGAGAGCAGGCTTGCGACGTGGTCCCCTTACTTTCACATAACCCCGTCGCAAGGCAATGGCACCCCCATCGCAAAACTTGGTCTTGCGACGAAGGTTGAGTCTTGTGACGCAATTCCTTATTCACCCCAATACCCCGTCGCTAATGAACAGTTCCACGTCGCAAGACATGGTCTTGCGACACAAAATGAGCCTTGCGACATGGTTCCCATCTGGCCCCACTTTTACTTACCCGTCTTGGAACCCCCACCACGTCGCAAGACGGGTCTTCGAGGCTAGCGATGTGTCTCACGTTGTTAGACCCCAGTTCCCTGCCCTCACTCATGTCGAAAGCCTGGGCTTTACGACATGAGTCTGAGGCTTGCGACGGGTACGCTACCCCCATTCAAATACCCTTTTCCCCTTTCTTCCTCCCTACTCTACCCAACACTTAGCAATTTTTCGAAATCTCTCCCAATCCAGAAAACCCTTCTCACGAACAGAACACATCGTTCGTTCGTAATTTTTCACTCGAAATCTAGGGAAACTCTGCCCAAATCTCGCGAAATCTCTAATGCGTCCTCTTCTTCAAAGGCCGAACCATGGTAAGCCCCCCACCTCCGATTCTTGCATACCCAGTACTCCTTGTTTCGCGATGTTGGGTGGGTGTGTTCTGAAACTTGCGAAAACTCATAAGAAGGGTCTGATTGTGTGTATTCTTCATTTGTGTTGATTGTTTTTGAGTGTCTCGTGATTTGGGCGTTTTTGATCTTCTTGAATATATGGTGTTGGCTAAGAATGATTTGGAGATTGGGAGGTGTTTTGTTGATATGGAGGGTTGGGAATGGTAGAAATAACATAGGGATTTCGATTCTCTCATTAGGGTTGGGGCAGAGAACACAGGCGACGACTAGGGTTTAGGGTATTCACCATTGATGAATTTTTGAGCTTTCAGGGCTCTTAAGTTTGTTCTTCCTCCTATGTCGTGTGCTGCTAGTTTCTTGTCCCATTGTTGTTATTATGCATGTCTGAAATTCATCTGAGAAAATCCTAAAGTGTGAAATCTTGAAATCTGAGAACTTGTAAACTGATGAACATGGGGATACTGTGTGAGTATTAGTGCGTTATTAGTTTTCTTGTTTTTGGATTTCTTTCCTACAAGCATGGTAATCTGTTCCATTCTCTGTTCTTGGTTGTTGAGAAGTGGTGTTTGTAATGATAGATTTATGCAGTGTATGTATGCACTCTGTGTCCAATTTCTAATGTTTCAAGCTGTTTGATGCATGCCACTGTGTTGGTTTATGCAATTATGGTACTGTGGGCATTAAAAGTTGGTGCTTGTCCTGTTTTGGCAACCCTGTGCCACCAACATCCCTTTTCAGAAAAGCCTTTCATAAAAAGACAAGAGTGTTGGTGGGAATAATAGTTGACTAGTATTTTTGTTTTAGTAGCAGTATTTTTGTCACTTCAAACTGCTACTTTATTTATAAAATTTAAAATGGGACCATTCGCACCCCACTTTTAATAAATAAAAACAAGTCAACCTTTTAAAAATTAAAAATAGTGTTTGCTTGTTTTATGAGTGTGTTGTTCAGTCCAAGCAGTCCAAACATTCCGGAAAAAGCGGACCCGATTCGCCACGTCTCCATCCATTTTCAACTCCTCGATTCGAGCATCCATTCGTTACACCTCATCCATTTCACATTCAACAAGGGTCTCGAACTTGTTTAATAAAATGAGAAAATCAAATTGTGGGCCCAATGGCCCATTAAGAATTCTTTTAGGTCCAAAGACCATTTTATTCTCTTATTTTGGACTCAAAAATCCACTCAAAAATATTTTCTAGGTCCAATGACCTAGCTTTTAATAAATTGTTGAAAAACAATGAGTGCCTTGTAATAAATTCAAGGATTGATCAAATAAATCACATTTCGTGCAAAGCTCAAAATGTAGGATGTTGATTCTTTCACTTGGAAATTTGCTCTTATTTTTCTCTAATCTCGACTGGATTTAATACTTCCTGTATTTTTCATGAACGACAAAGTAGTAAAGTCGGGCATTCTATTGCCTGACTGCACTCTAGACCAAGCAGCACTGCAAGCTTCCACCCATAGAATTCAGATTGGGCAATTGAGGGAAGCAATTAAGAAGGAATATAAAGTGTCTTTGGATCATCAGACGGAGGCAAAATTTGAGCTAGAAGAAGGATCGGACATAAACATCGCCCCGGAAGATAGGTCAACTTTTGCAATGGCGATAGAAAGGGATTTCTTCCATTTCTTGAAAAAATTTTGGGAGCGGATGATTGACCATGCCCCTCAGGACACCAAGACTTCTCCCGAGGTCCACCATGAGCGAATAATTATGAAATTCCAAGAACACATGGCCATTTGTAGGCCCATGTAGAAGAGGGGACTAGGGATAAAGCCCTGGTTGATTTTGATATCATCATCCCGGACCAACCCATAGCTGAGCAGGTCAGATTCCAGTTTGTGGAGAAAGAAATTGATGTAAGTAGGATCCTAGTAAGGGGAGTCTCCATGATGCACGAAGCCTTCCCCTTTGCCTGGAACCCATATCTTCTCCAGAAAAATGGACCCGAGGAGTAGAGATGGATCACCAGGCAGGCCCGCCTCAGGCATAGAGAACTAAGCTACAACCTGTACGACAAGATCAAGAGGGCAGAAAAATTCGAACAGACAAGAAACACCTCCCTTTTGAAGACTTTCGGCAGGTTAACCAACGAGGTGAGGCAACAATCGTTTGATCTGACGTATATATGGGGAAAGGGAAGCGAGGACATCACCAAGAGCATGTTGGATGAAGGGGTGGTGATCCCAGAAAAAGACGGGTTCGAATCTGTATTCTTGAACAAACGTTTTGGAAGAACTGGGACCATAGAGGACTCTGAGTTTCCAGAACACGTAGCGGTCTTGAGAGCCCAGCTCCTTCATGACATCCACAAAGGGAAGTGAATAGTCCTAAAAAAAGGGTGAAAGGCAGTTCCAACTAATGTCCAAAGCCGGGCCGGAACATACCTGACATATGACTTTGGCCAAGATATGTCATACTTAGATGACCTGGAAAAAGATCTGGTGGGGGCCATGATGGAAAAATACAGAATCTCTTATCTGGAGCTTATAATGGAAATGAACAAGGAAGCCCTCAAGTATGGGAATGAAGGCGGAAGGGGAAAGATCCTTCACTACAACCACGAGGTCAGGGGCAGATTCTGCAGAAAAATCCAATCGAGCTGGAACGAAAAATTAGTCCACATCACTGCTCTAAGTTTTGTAACGGACTATTTAAAACATGCTCAGAAGGAGTTTGGATTAGAAAGAGGTGAAGAAAATGAGGAGGATCCAGAAGCAATCGTTGATGAATACATCTTAGCCACCACTCCACCCCAAGATCCATTTCCAAAGCAGCAATCTTAGCCTCAAGTTCAACCTAAGAAAAGACTTGTATCACTGGGGGAGAAAGGAAAAAGTGGAAGGGCACCGGAGCCACAAGTTGTAATCAGAGAGCCCGAGCTACTGGTTAAGAAGCTTGCTGAATCTACGAATCCAGCGGATAAAGGGAAGGAAAAAATGGAACAACCACCGAAGGAAAAACTAAAAAACCAAGCTCAGATTGAAGCATACGCTGAAAAGGCAAGAGTTATGCAAGATAAATACGATCGAAAAGCGACCATAGAATTACAGGCTCAGGAAAAGGAAAGGCGAAGAGCGGAGTAATTGTCTAATGAGAGAGAGAGATTGGAGGAAGAGAGGGAAGATGCTGAAAAGAAAAAGAAAGCTTTAGAGGAAGAACAAATGCTAAAGAACATTCAGAAAACCAGAGATGAGGAGGCAGCTAAGAAACTGCAAGCTGAGCTTGAGTCAAGAAAAACTGGGGAGGAAGAGAAAGAAAGTGAGGGGGATGATGATCTAACCTTCACTGGAGAAATAAGGGGAGAGCAGAAAAAAAAAAGATCAAATAACCCGGGTGGACGAATGGGAAGATGCCCATGAAAGTTTCAGGGAAAGAATCGGGTTGACAGCCGATGATCCCTTGTGGAAGGAAATTCAGGAAGGAGGCGAAGCAGAAATGGCTCAAGAAAATCCCACTAAGCCGAACAAAAGAAAAAGAATTTTAATTGGGGAAAAGGACGAAGCTGAAGTGAGCGAACAAGAAAGAGCTGATCCAGTTGCACCAAGTGGAAGGGAGCACGAGCCTATAAATGAACAACTTCCGGAAAGAGCTGATGAGCGGACAGACTGGGATTCCAGCAAAGACTAGGAATCAATTAGATCAGTTAAACCAGTTGATTTCTGGGCTGAAAACGAGGTAAGGAACCCGATGGGAATAAAAACGGGGTACGAAAAATTAGAGATTATAGATGCAGATCTCCAGAAAAAGTTCAACGGGAAGATAGAAGGGGCAATGAAATATGCTTTGTTACAAGAGGCCATTGTGCCCGACTAGGGTTTTACCCCAGATGCCCTAACACATCCTACTGTTGAATATTGGAGCACACAGCAGAGTTGGGGAGAATTTTTGTTGCACCATGAAGAAGTTGGATATGTAGAGCTGACAAGAGAATTCTTCTGCAACATAAATGATAAGGCCAAGACAACCTGGGTTCGAGAACGCACTATTAACATTTCGCCAGAATATTTAAACAGATTCATCGGAACCCCGGACATACGTGATGAATTCCCAGCTGAGGAGGTGTAAAACAAAAGGGGGAAAATAAAGAAAGCTGCAATTTACAATGTCATTGCCAATAGTTTAACACGGGAACCCATCACCAGGAATACATTCTACCCAACTCAGCTGCATCTACACTTTATGCCTACCTATGAGTTCTACATGGCAAAGATCAGGCCCAGCTGGCACCCCCAGTCTATTTCTAGAAATATTTTGATGGGATTTGCGAAACTGTGGCATGGATTTAAGTTAAACATAGGAAGGCATGTGTTTGAAATGATGACGACCAGGATCGAACACAAGCAAGCGCTATGTTATCCAAATCTGATAAGAAGAATCTGGGTAGATCAAGGCGTCCAAATAGATGATTTTGCTATGGGCACCGTTGTCAAAATAAACCCTCCCCCCATCGGAGTTCCTAACCTTGGGCTGCGCAAAAGAATTGTCTACTCCCTGCCCAAGATTCCCGACGATTCTGATCTGCAATCCTCATTCATATTCGGAGATCAACCAGCTGTCTGGAGAAGAGCTACAAGGCTACCATCTGCACCGAAAGGAAAGAAGAAGGCCCATACTGAAGCGGGACCTTCAATGGCAATTGAAGAGGAGCCTCAGCGAGAAGAAGCTCAAACTCCAATTTCCACTCCGGCTTCTACTCGTCAAAGAGCTCAAACACGCCGATTCCCTCCCACAAGCCAAAATGTCTCCCAGTTTCCTGCCGACTCACATGTTCTGGAAATTGTGAGCAGTATGAACAAAACGGTAACAGACAGTGAAGTCCTTGGCAGACGTGATAATTCTGGGGAGGGAAGATGATAGAAAGAGAGAGAAAAATAATGGAAAAGGAAGGAGGAGGAGAAAGCAGAGCAGAAGAGAAGAGATGATGAATTCAAGAAAATGCTGCTCAAGAATATGGACAAGCAGAGGCAAATCATGGAAGCAACAATGAGTCAGCAGGCTGCACTGATGCAAGCCCTCACCGCTCAGCTCCCGAAACCACCTCCACCCTCGAAGGATGATGCAGGCCCATCGGCTCAAACAGGAGAAAAGAAACATTGAGTCTTAATTGATCATATGTATTCGAGCTCAACTATTTACATCTTACTTGAGAATTTCTATCTTTAGTGATCGTTCACGTTAACTGTATAAGAAATCTCCTGTAAATGATGTAATTTACTACTTTCCACAAATGGAACTTCGTTCTTGAGGTCTAAACCTTTTACAAAAAGATGTCTGACAGTTCGAGATGAATAAGTGACTGTCAGGCCAAAAACAAATTGTAACATGCTTTGCATGTTGACAGTGCCTCTTTTACTGCTTTAAATTAAATAACCAGCAAAAGCATGCATAAATTTGCCACCTAAATTCGCATGTTGAATTTAGGCTTATGATTAAATTTTCAAACTTTTAAATTGGGATAATATAATTAAAGACATGCATGAAATGAATTCCTGAGGTTTTGAGCTATAAAAATTTAATGATATAATCATCTTGTTGGGTAATAAATCTTCATACTGAAAATTTTGATTGGATAAGTGTTAGAATTAAACTTAGATTAAATTTGAGAATATTGTATGACATGAATCAACCATTCCATGTGACATTTGAGCCATGAGTCACTTTTACTCATTATTTCCTTTGTTGTGTGAAAATCATTTTGATTAAAGGAAACTAGAACTTGCGATTGGAACCGATTTAAGACCATGCCATATTCCAAAAATCGTGCATATGATCGAGGTACTTAGAAAATCCAAATATTTGGATTTCGTTTGAAATCCAAACCCAAAAATGTTTTTCCTTTAGGATTAACCAATTTGAGCCTTTAAGCCTAATTTTTCTTTGAAACCCTCTATATTTTTCCTAGCCTTATAAAAAGACCAAGAAAATCAAAGCTAAGTGTGCAAGGGTAAATTTTATCAAGGCATTAAATTTATGATCATCAAGAAATATCAATCGATATTCAAGAAACGGATTCAAAAAAAAGGAGAAAAAAGTTGAGTTCCATTCAACAAAAATAAATTACAAATGACAATGCAAATTAGACAAAGTCTAATGTCATGCAATAGAAGAAAGAAAATAAAAATATTGATGATCATAAATTTTAAATAAAAATATTCCAAGTTATGATTAGAATAAATTCTTGCCACTTTTTAGCCCAATAATTCCCTTCAATACCAAATGTTACAACCGTATGCCCCATTATATCCCTTGAATAAGACCTTGTGATCTCGATATGAAGAAATGAGCCGGTGGCGAGTTGGTTCAATTGCAAGCTTATGTGATAATTTAATTAAATTTGATTTTGAGTGTTCAATGATTAAAGGCCAACTTTGAGAGTGTGTGAATTTTCCGCTTATATTATATGTGTGGCTCTGTTTCTCAATTTATGTTCATGTCATGCCTTCATTCTAAAGTTTAACCTTTGGGTTTTCAAACATGATATTCATGAAAGGTTGACAATAATGTCTGATTTATAGGTCCGATTTAGTGAGCAAAATATCATTTAATTAAACACCGTAATCAAAGGAGTTTAATACTTGTAGTTTTTTATTGTCTTATCCCAATCCAAAAGGAATGAGGTTTTTGAAGCCACGAAAATGAATTGAATATGCAGAATCTATGTTCCTACGAACACTGACTCTGACAGTTCGGGGACGATCAGTATTAAATGTGAGGATGTTGATAATGGCCAAAACTGTCCATTATTTTCAATCCATTTTCGTGTCTGATACGGATGTTTTGATCGCATTCCTATCTTATTTAAATAAGAAAGCAATTAAATTTGAATAAAATATGTAAGTTTGTAAGAATAATAAGCTGGTATTGAAAAACACAAAAATATGTAATCTTATTACATAATGTGTTTGAAAAATAAAAAAATATGAGAAAAAGAAAAGAAAAGAAAAATGAATGAAAAAGATGGGAAAAAGAATAAAAAGCCCACAAAAAAACTACATATTTGGCCCACCTGGCCCAACCCGTCGCCAGTCAGGCTCCATGTCGCAAAGCATATTCTAGCGACGTGAAGATGCTTAGCGACATGAGTGACTGCTGAAGGAAATCTAAGTGTTGAAGACCCCGTCGCGAAGCATGGTCTTGCGACGTGGGTTGGTCTTGCGACGAGGGATAGAGTCTCACGACGGGAGACAGAGAAAGAAGTATAGACTGAAGACCCCCATCGCAAAGCATAGTCTTGCGACGTGGGTAGCCTTGCGACGCAGCCAGAGGATCACGACGGGCGTGAAGTCTAGCGACGTGCATCTAGTCTTGTGACGTGCGTGAGTCTTGTGACATGTGTGGGCCTCAGATTCAAGGCCCATGGGCCTTGGGTTTCACATCTATAAATAGTTGGTGATCCCAATGTGCTAAGGGTTAGCAAATTTTCACACCTGAAGGCAACAGAAGACATTAATCTAGGTAGTTAGTGTAGTTTAGATTATTTTTTTCTTGTATTATTTAATATTGCAATGTAGATTAGTGTAGATTAGCTTTTATTTAGTGTTTTTGTTCTTCATTAGCATAGATTAGCCACTTTCTCACATTGTTTCTTTTTGTTGAACTCTTATTTAGGGTTTGAAATATCCAAATGGTCGGTATTATCAAACCCATTTTTATAAAATGGGAAGTTAATCTTATAGTGTCCCTAAAACATGAAATGAACATTATAGTCCATTGATTTTTAATGCTTTCATCTTATTTGACCATTTGGTCATATTGTTTATGTTTTAGATAGGTTTTACTATTTGGATCTTTGTTTTTTGCATGATTTGTGATAGAAACCCTAGTTTAGGATTACTTGCTTTATTAAATATTGTTATTAGCTAGTTTTAAATTCCAGCATGTTTATTTCTTAAATTCTGGTTTTGTATGCATCTTCATGTGTAGCATAGGTTTTAAATCTGAAATAGGGTAGAAATCGCACTTCTTGCATGACACTGTTCCACAATCAACATTCTGGAATATCCACGTTGCTAACCGCCTCACGTCACGAGACCAAGTCTTGCGACGTGAGGGCACTCTTGCGTCGCAAGACTCACGTCGTGAACCCACGTTTCACGATGTAATTTTTATGTCTAGCGACGCGGAACCAAACACTTAGAAAATTTTAGAAAATACTCTCGTCGAAAGACATCCCGTCGTGAACATGGTTCACGACACGACTTTCTGTCTGGCGACGTGAGAGTAATGCCTTAGAAAAACATTTGAAAACCACCCGTCGCAAGGCTCACGTCGCAAGCCTAGGCTTTGCGACGTAACTTAATGTCTTGCGACGGGCCTTCTCACTTTTTCATGCAACAAAAATTTCTAACTCACTAAACTCCCGTCGCAAGCCTAGGCTTTGTGACGTAATTTATGGTCTTGCGACGGGGTCCCCTATTTTCAACATTCCCTTAAATTCTGAACATTCGTCGCAAGACTCACGTCGCAAGCCTAGGTTTTGCGACGTGGTCCCTCTTTTTCAAAAAATAGAAAATGTTCTAAGTTCCGAACCACCCGTCGCTAGACCCTAGTCTTGTGACGTGATTGACGTCTTGCAACGGGAAAACCCTAATTTCCAAAAATCCTTATTTCATCTATCACCCACCTATCACGTCGCTAGCCTCACGTCATGAACCTAGGTTCACGATGTAATATCTGTCTTGCGACGTAGATGGCACCCTCGTGTCAAATTTTATGTTTCTCCATATTTTATTGTAATTAATTGAACCCTTGAGTCATTATTAAAGATCATAATCAGCAATGATTATGGTCAATAATTATTCTGATTAAAGGAATTTTGTTCAATTCCCACTAAAAGAATTTTCTATAAATTGAGCTCTTATGAGCTAAGTATATAATCCGGACCGTAATTAATTATGGGATGAAAGATTATTTAGAAATAATGAGTAATTATGGATCTAATTCCATAACCTTGCATGAGAAACCAATGTCTCTCATATAAGGCATTTTTCCTTCGTTTTAAATCCAAAAATATTTTTCCTACTTTTATTTTGGTCTTTACCCGTGCCTGTATGAAGTAGGCAGTAAGAGATATCACAGACCAATGTTGGCAAAAAGGTCTCTTTCTAGAGATATGACTAGCTCTTCTTCTGTGTATCAATTACTGTTTATTATTTTGCATGGTCTGATAGGAGTGTAATACCCGTGAATTTTCCATCATAAAATAAAACCATAATTAAATAAATAAATAATAAATAAAATAAATACCATAAATAAATAAACGAATCCAGCAAATAAAGAAGTAAATAAAGATAAGGAAATGAGCAATGAGATTTTTACTTAAGAAGGAATTTAATTAAATAAAAGGATGGATTAAAGGTAAATAAATTGTACACCAAAACCCGACACTAATGAGCTCGAGTATTCGAGTCCAAAACATCTAATTAGACCCGAGCGAAAATTTAGAAAGGAAGTAGAGACCCGAAGATACCCCGGAAATCAGAATTCGGGAGCATAGAGGGATAGAAACCCGAAAGAGAGGCGGAAAGCACGACGGATCGCACGACCCGCCCGGACCGAAGTCCAGGCGAGAGTCGCGCGGTGGCCGCGCGGTGAAGGGGGATTAGCGCGCCACGACCGCGCCACTTGACAGATTCGCCCGTTGCGTGAATCTCTCGCCCGAACGCGGATTTTTTCGACTTTCGGTTGAACATCTCTCGACCCAAGACCTTTAGGTCAGATGTTGGACGCCCTAGGGATTGAGAAATCTATAAATAAGCCCCTTGGGAGCCCCAAACAAGTTTACAAAACCCTACAACCTTCTATACGTTCGAAACCCTAAATTCGGAGTCGACGGATAGCACCAAACGGAGGCAGCAGCTTTGGACGAAAATCCAAGGATCTCCAAACGTTGTGGTAAGCTCTGGTTCGATAAATCTCTTCACGTTTCAATCCGAAAACGGATTCTAACTTCGGTTCTTTTCTTTCTACACCCCGTATTGAATCTAGATCGTAGAACCCGACGAACGGAGAGGAGAAACGGTGATCTGGAAGCCACGCCTCCGAATTAGACATCCCCGACGTTCATAAACTCGGTAAGTTAACTCTTACATGGTTTTGGGATGAATTAAAACATTCAAAACTAAAAGATCAACAAGAAACCGAAAATCTGTCAACTATTACTTTCTATCGGCGCAACAGATTTGATGAATTTTTCCGAACCTTAAAACGAACTCAAACGGAAAAACTTAAAACACGAAAAACGTTCCTAAGACTTAGATCTAGCTACTGTAAATATTTGAGTATTTTTGGAGTTGATTTGATATGAGAAAACCCACCGAAACCGAACTGTTGGAATCTAGAGCTTGAAATCTTGGACAGAACTTAGGAATGATCTTGATCACGTTTTTGACATAGGATCTAGACTGTTTTAGATCTTTGGCCGAACATGAAAGTTGTAGATAATTGTCTTAAGATGATCTCTGTCAAATTTCATTAAATGTGGAGTTGAATTGCTATGGTAGAATTCGAAATCTTTAAACTGTGACACATTAAACTCGGACAGAATTATTCTTATGCGAAAATTGGTGATTTTGACCTACTTAGGTATCTCGGATCGAAAACGTTAAAACACGAAACTTGTAGATCTTGATGTTTCCGAGTCAGATATGAAATTTTGGAATTTTTGGAATCAAATCTGATTTTAGACGAATTTTAGAGTAAACTGTGATTTACCGAAACGAAATCTTGAAATTTTGTTGAAACATGGGATTAACCTTTAGGGTTGAAACGAGTTGAGATGTTATTTCTTAATAAATACAATTGAAGTCAGATTTTAAAAATTAAATCCCCTTACAAACTTGATAGATTAAAATTAGGGGTGAGTGCTCTGCAGGGTGCCCCCTAACGATTCACTTCGTGCCGTAATGGACGATGGTGACCCCGCGCGCTAAACTTGAGATATGGATTGCCTAAACGGCGAAATATAGAGCCTACACTCTCGTGAATATCCGTATGGGTTTCCTGAGGCTCCGGAGTGGTACTGGGTATGGCTGATACGGTTGCGGCCGCCGGGCTACCGGCTAAACTTGTTGACATCGCGATTTTATCGTGAAACCTTGAAATACAAAATCGGGAATGTAATGGGGATTCTAAATTAAATTAAATTAGATTAAATTATGTTGTTGTCCAATTAAATTATTTAAATGCTTTATTTAAATTATGGCTTTTATGATTAAACCATGTGATATGTGTCATTAAATAGAGCCTGAGATAAATTATGCTATTGGATATGGATTAGATGAAATTAAATATTATGCTATTATCATGCTTTGTTAAATTATTAAACTAATGGCTTTTAAACCCTACGATCATGCATGCGTTAACTTACTCAGCAATTTTGCTGACCAAAACCATTTTTATTCCTTTCCTTACAGAATATGTGGAATGAGCATGTGTGAGCACGATTCATGCATGGGATTTTGGGGAACACTTATTTTTGCTTTTAAATTTCGTACTCAGACTATATTATGAACGGGCCTGTTTAACCCGTGTTTTGGCCATGTCGGCCCCTTTTATATTTTCCGCTGCGATACTGTACTAAACTAAATATTTCTGCTGCGCTATGCTATTATTGTTATTTTCGAATTATATAGTATGGGCTATTTGAATGCTTTAAATGTTTTTAAATACTGCAATACCTAGCCTTGCATCTCTTTAGTAAGCTCGGAGAAACCGTGTCTTACTAGGGAGATGTGGCGGTGACATCCCGACCTGGGTGACCAAAAACCGGGGTGTTACAAGGAGCCTGGTGGAAGCTACGGCAAAAAGGTCTCTTCACCGAGATACAACTAGCCACTCAGCCAGCTTCCAGTTGGATACAGTTTTCTTTTCTTAATCTTAATTTAAAACCTGAATTTTCGAGCTGTAATACTATTAAACAGTGTCTATCAACACTGTCTGAACATACTACAGAAGGCATGTAGGTTTTTCCCTCATTTCACAGATAGTAAGAGTCTTGATGACAGTGATCACTGTAATATTAGGCTACTGCTGTCTAAAATCATTCCACCTGGAATAATTAGGAACTGGATAGCAGATGTTTGTAGTCTAGATTATCCAGATTATTTCAGTCATCTTTTTAGCAAAATAAAATGCTCTTGAACTCTTTTCACCTCAAGGCTATTTCATCTTTGTGTAACACATTCTGTCTAAACCCACATTATATTTTGGATTACTTTAATTTTACACTTCCTTATAAAATTATGCATGATAATATTATGTAACTATTGTGGTCAAATTATTTTGGGATCCTTCCACTGGATATAGAAGTCTTGTTTTTAATCAGATGTCTCATAATAAATTTTCAACAAAAATTCATTTATAAAATCCAGATCTAAGTAAGAGGTAAATTCCACAGTTATGACCAATTCATACTCGACTAGGGGTTGATTTCGGGAAACTAGAAGGAGAGTCATCGATTAGGTCTTATCTAAACTGAAATGATCTGTGTTTTAATTGAGGTTTTAGTACATGTATTGGGAATAATTTTCAATTATCAATTATTTTCCAAAATTATTGTATGTTGGAAATCTTATATTAAATATTACATGAAATCGGTATCCACTTGGATACAGAGGGAGTGTAATAGATAATACTAGAGGAACAACATATAGGCCTTGGTTATTTTCTAAGGTAGGGTTGAGTACTCTTTCAACTACTATCCTCTTCTGCCAAAGCCTATTTTTGAGTCCTCAGTGAGTGCATCCGGAACGAACTAATTTATTAGTTTGTTTCATTAGCTTGTATCTCATAACTATCGGGAAGTAGGTGAACACTGCGAGCGGTTCACTGATGTCCGGGAATTCGTGATCTGCATCCGGTCATCCAGACCGGGGCTCTCTTATACTACCAGGGTGATGCTTTGAAACCTCCGAGTGATATGATTTTTTAAATGCTTTCTTTATCGCTTTATTTTAAATACTTTTATAGAGGTCACTCGGATGTATTGAGAGACGGTCTAACTGTTACTAGGTTTTAGAGTTATGGAATAGTTCAGGGTTTGATTAAAATATTTGGGTGTGACTGGGGGAATGATAGGAGTTCTTGGCACTTCAACTAATGATATGTCAGGTGTTGCTTGACCACCATAGGTTAATAACATACCCTGGCCGGGGCAGTTGTGCACCTGTGGTATCTTAGAATTTGCGGTCTTAAGAACATGTAAACTCTTACTATATGTACCTGTCTGTTAAAGGGAACATAGTAATGAGAGCATGAGAATTAGCTAACTGAAAGGATTATCCCAACCAAAGATCTATGTAATTAAAGTGGAAGTTTAATCGTGTTTCATCTGAACCTTGTTCAATTTTTATTCTTCCCTTCTTGTCCCTTCTGTCTCATTTTAAATCTGTTTTCTTGATTAATAGTAGATAGCATAGCATAAATTTCACCGCTTTCTTAGAATAATTTTTATTGCTTCATTAGGTTGAATTTATCTGCTTTCTAGAATAATCTTATCTGCTTTTTAGAATAATTTTAATCTGCTTTGTAGGATAATTTTATTTGCTTTGATAGCTTAGATTACAACAATCATGTCAAGTAGATGATAGTTTTGAAAACCCAAAATTGATTTGAGTAATACGAGTGGAAAATCTTATTAAACGGTGTGAGACCTGCTTCTATCGCACATCCTCCAGTTATATATGGGCCCTTGTTATGTGCAGGGCCGTCTCAAACATTTCCGAGGCCCTGAGCAAAATTTAAATATGGGCCCTTGTTACAATAATTTTTTTTTTAATGATTAAAATATTTGACTTCAGAATGTAATTAGTAATTGTTTAATGAACGAATTCAATAACGAAACTCATTAACTACCAATAATTTAGCCATCGAATTGAAAATAGATAATTAAAAATTGAATTTTTCCTATAGTGCCTAGAAAACAAAAATATTTTCTTTTATTTTTTTTATTTGACAACCTGTACATGCTATTTTCTTACTTTTAATCATACACCTATTTTGTCAATTACTTGAAGTGTTAATTAAAATTTTCTTTGATTTATTTTGTTTCACGTGTTTTCACATAGCAAAACTTCAATGTGGTGTAGCTAAATGTGGAGCAAGAGTCCCAATTATCATCCATATTTATCTATAACTTTAGACACCAAATAACATCCCTAACCCATGACATGTTAAAAAGTGAATAAATTAAAACACTACAAATGAATCCCTTAAAACTTCAAGAAGGTGCAAGCATTATATTGAATTGAATGAGGGCCGAATACGTATTCCAAAGCAACCATTGTAAAATACACCAATGATTAAATTAGGAATTATGCTAACGTCAGTAATTATTTCATCCTTCAATTCAGTTCTCGGAGAACTCAAAAATAAAGCATTGGCCACTAGAATTTCTAGAAACCAGATCTGGAATTGAGGCTAAGAAAAATTAGGAAAATAAGGGGTCCTGGCAAGAAAGAAAGTGAATGGTCAATTTTAGAAAGCCCTGCAAACAAACGAAAATGAAGACGAAATAGTATGAGGGAAGATAGTACTTAAATGGTGGGCCCCCCAAAAATGGGGGCCCTGAGCAGGAGCTCCGGGAGCTCCTGCTATAGGCCGGGCCTGCTTATGTGTGAGGTGGTTTACCTCGGTTATGATTCTGTTATGCTACGGCATGTTTGGCAATTGAGCGTGTACCATGTGCTTGTATCGTTTTGGCAATTGGGCGTGTACCCTGTGCCTGTACCCACCGGACGCCGCTGATCAGTGTAGATTATCCGGTTCCCTCACTTGTGTTATTGGTCCTGCGTAGGCCGTTCGTCCGCAGCGGGGGCGACGTTGACGGGCAGTTCATTGTGTATGGGAGAGGGTGGTGTCCTCTCGCCAATGATGACTGTCAACCATGCTTATTAGGATGCGCGCTAGACATGATTACTTTTTGCATTTAGGATAAATAGATATCTAGGTCATTTCATTCATTTCATCATATCATAACACCATGTGATTGCAATGGTTGAAGCACCGATATGGGATGGTGTGATGGTTTGCATTTTATTCGCTTATTTTATTTAATTATATTTTCAGTTATTGTTGATGATTCTCGTCCCCCATTATTCTTTCCCTTGCTCAATACCCGTACTGACTCCCTGCTATTTTCTTTTATAGATACTCCTGAGGATGGCCCAGTGCATTGGGCATATTGAAGGGTAGGGGATGAGCGAATATGCTTTGTTTCCTTAGATGGTTTTTGCTTACTTAGTTAATTAACATATTATGTTCTATTTATATGTTAATTATTCTGCCTAAATTTTTAATATATTTAGATAGGCCTGTGAGCCGTAGTTAGCTAGAGACTTCGATCTATTACAATTTTAATATGTTAACTGATAATTATGAGATTGATAGCAGGGCCGGATGCCCGGATATGTTGTCAAGTTGATATATATTTATTATAATTATGGTGTGGTGGGATTTTTCTGATTCTACTGGTACTCATTTTCGTGTGACAGACCCTAAGTTGACTGGCCAACAGCTTAGGTGATGTCGCACGGCAGTGACGTCACGGTTATTTTTGGTTTAAAATTTTTGGGGCGTTACATTAATGCCTATAATATTTTGCAGCAAACGTGCCAAACTAACTCATCCAAAAATGCAGGATAAAAAAAAAGTTTGATAAGGCTTTGTTGTCATTTAGACAACAAGAGTTTGATGAAGCGTCTATTGAGGAAATTATAAATCTCAAAGAAGCAATGCAGGAAATGAAGTAATTAAAAATAACTTCATTAGACATTGATGAGGAAACTAAATTGTCCCTCGAAAATGTCAAAAGACTCATCCAGAGAAACTTTAACGAGGATCCTCTGGCATGGTTGGATAAAAAAAAAATCGAAGCTACTCTACAGATAAAAGAACAATATAAATATGAGTATATTCGATACAAACCCATCCTAATGAATATGCAGGATAAGAAAGATATGCAACAAATCATCAAGGAACATATCGATCTTAAACTCATCGAGCCTGGAGTCTCGCCTTATAGTAGCCCTGAATTCTTGGTAAGAAATCACGGTGAAATAAAAAGAGGTAAACCCATGTTGGTAATAAATTATCAGGGTATTAATAGAATAATACAGTTTGATGGTTATTACATTCCGAGTAGAGAATACTTAATTGATTGCATCAAAGGTGCTAAAGTGTTTTCGAAATTCGATTTAAAATCTGGTTTCTGTCAGGTTAAGATGGAGAATGAGTCGAAAAAATTCACAACATTCTCCACCCCACAAGGACAATATATTTGGAATGTTATGCCTATGGGGCTTTCTAATGCCCCTCAGATATTCCAAAGAAAAATGAATAATTTATTTAAAGATTATCTAGAGTTTATGTTCGTCTACATTGATGACATTCTGATTGCATCTAAAAATATTAAAGAACATATTAAACATCTTGAGATATTTTCTGATGCATGCCACATGGAAGGTCTAGTTCTCTCTGAGAAAAAAGCCACAATCGCTGCTAACGAAATTGAATTCTTAGGAGTTCAAATTGATGAAGCAGGGATAGAGTTACAGGAACATATTGTGGAGAAAATCCGCAATTTTCCTGATATATTAAAGGACAAGAAACAACTTCCTGATATATATTAAAGGACAAGAAACAATTTTCCTGATATATTGGACCACTCCTAAAGGAGACTGAAAGCTCTAGATGGAAATTGGGAAAAAACCCATACACAGAAAATTTGTGAACTAAAGCAAGACTGCAACAGCTTGCCGAAATTTGCGATACCTCAAGACGAGGATGAGTTGGTAGTCTATACAGACGCCAATGATTTTCGATGGGCATGAGTGCTCATGAGGAAAACAACTACGGGGCAAGAACCCTGTAGATACATGGGAGGGTTGTTCAATGAACAACAGGCCAAAGTTTGGCATATTAATGAAAATGAATTCTTTGCAGTATGGAAAATATTTAAAAAATGGCCTTTATTCTTACTTGCAAAGAAGTTTATATTAAAGATTGATAATACTAATGTTAGAGCTTTTCTAAAAAATAAACTTGAATCAAAAATTGAAAAAGCTCGTATTATCAGATGGCAAGCTGAATGTCAATATTATTCTTATGATATTGATGTTATAAAATCTCATGAAAATGTTCTTGCAGATTTCTTGACAAGGGATGGAAGCATTTGAAGCCGATTCTATCATTACGAGATTCAGGCACCTCAGAGAAAACCTAGAGGAGCTATCAAACCATTTTGGACAGCTCGAGATCAATGCACAAGCAGTTGGCCAAATACAACAGAACGATGTGGACATGGTCCGCAACAATATACGAACCTCCCGTATAGCAATAACAGCGCTGTGGGAATCAGTATTAGAGCCAATCAGGAAGGCGTTAGCCTTTCTGGTAAATAAAGAGAAATGTGCCCAAAAGACTAAGGTGGTCACTTAAGAAGAAGCAGATTCAAGCACTACTTCAAAAGAACCATTGTCGGATACCGACAAAAATATTGAGCAAAAGAAAAGTCACATTTCTGAAAGATCAAGTCAACCCACAGCCTCTTGGGTAAAAGAGGAAGAAATTAACCTTATGCCAATGACAGACACCTCTAAGGTTAATTCAGAGGTCCTTTCTACAGCCTGGTTGGACTACCAAGGAAAATGGGAACAACTGGTTTCCAAAAGGGGAATTAACCCCGGAAAACAGTGATCGAGACGTTTGAAAGATACAACAGGGTCTGGATGCTCGAGGGCTCAAAGCCAGAAGAGGTCCGAAAGTGGTATGATTTCGGAGCATTAGCATCTGTTCATACTACATCACCAGGATTTCCGGAAATTGAAAAACTTCCAGGAGGGATAAGTAGTGCGGTGCATGAATCATGGCAGAACAACCAGCACCTGCAAAGAGGAGATATTCTGGAGCTTAAGTTGATATCGGAAACACCAGAAATCGTGGGAAAATGTTCTTATCCCGTCTTTCAATTTATTAAATTACAAAGACCTAATATGATAGGCTTCAACAGAGTAAAGTCCATTGACGAAAAGCCACCATTGGTGTCTTCCATAAGTAAAGATGAGATCTCTACCAGACGAGCATGGGGATTCTGGGTCTGTCTCACCGAGATGGAGAAGGTCAAATATCCATTTAAAATATTTTCAAATAATTTAAATGGATCGTTCCTGGTTGATTATTTAACAGGGAAAAGTACGGAGTTTGCGGAAACCTCTTTCGAATAGAAGAAGCTACTCATCTGGGAAAATAAGTTGCCAGCAACTGAGTCAACCAGAAGAAAGGCATGCAATATGATGCATGTTGGCCAATGGAAAAACCACACATGCCCATATTGCGCACAACAGGAAAAACCCCTATTCGGCACAAAGATTCGGGTAACCCAGAAGAAATCCGGATTCGAACAAGAAAAGGGGAAGAAACGTCCAAAAAACTTTCACAAGCCAAAGTGAGAACAACTGAATGTAAAAGAATAAGAGGTGTCGGCAATACACTATAACTAAAGGCCGACAAAGCAAGTCTGGAGTGATTGGCAGTTAGTGGCCGACAAAGAAAGGTAGAAAGTTGACAAAAGATGCCACCCAAGATTAATAATTCAGCAATGCAATAATGTAACTAGCTGGAATCCAAAGCGTGTGACGAACGCAGTGACATCACAATGCATTAGAGAAAATTTGGAATTCGCAATTGAAGTCCGCGGACGCCTATAAATAGTGACATTTGAAGCAGATGGAAGGCATCGAAAATCCTCCCAACTCTTCAAATTATTTGTAATATTTTATTTCTGCAAAAATTTCCTTTGTGTCTGTAATAGTATAGGGTATATCCCCAAGAGTCTAGTATCATCTGCCATGAGGAGCTAAGTGTTTGTCTTCTCCATTAGGATAAATTATGTTTAAATAATATTTTTAATATTTTTTCAATAAAATCAAGGCTTCCTGTATCTACAATCTTCCAAAAATAGAATTAAACTCTTTTGCCCCAAACCTCGCTACTTCCTAAGGTAGAAAACGAAATAGGACTGTGCTGACTATTGCTGAAGGAGCCCAGAACTGGTGAACCATTGGCTGCGTCAATCTAATATAAAAGAAGTGCCAAGTGAATATTATTTTACACAAAAAGGACTAAATTGGACATTAAGGCAATATGTAGAGGACTAATTGCGTATAAAAATAGATAAAGGACTGATTTGAAAAAAGTAAAAAGAAAAATGACTAATTGGGCAATTATTCCATTATTATTATTATTATTATTATTATTATTATTATTATTATTATTATTATTATTATTATTATTATTATTATTATTATTTTTGTTAGGTCCGGTTAGTAGGATAACCTGTAAACTTGTCCTGCAAACTAGTTCAAACACCTTTCGTGGACACGTTATTCAGTTTAAGATTACTAAGCAGCGGAAAGTAAATAACTGAATAAAGCAATAAACAAACTCAGGGATTTGTTGACCCAGTTTGGCCTACGCCTACGTCTGGGGGATACCAATTCAGGAGATTTCACTAAGTGTTTTTGCTACGATCCAAGATCAAAACAATAGTGAATAATCCACCAAACTCCAATCTCCAATCAGTTGAATTGTCCAACCAAAACACTCCCTTGTTTTGGTGAAGATCTCCCTGGCCTTTCTCCAATTCCTTGAAGGCCCCCCCCTTCAAGTTACCCTTGGCCGAAACCTGTTTTTGGATTCTCCTTCCAGAGTTGTTTCGGTTTAAGCACGTGTGATGACGACTCCTTGGTTGCTTTGATTGAATTCGTCAATGTCAATCAAAGCCACTGTAGCACAATGTCGACCCAATCACCCAAGGTCGTGTTGGTCGGATAACTTCCTTCAAGATGATATAATCCCGAACACGGGAAGGATGTTGATTTTTCTCACTCTCGAATACTTCAATGGCTCAAGAGAAAAAATGATTTCCGAAAGTCGTGCATGCCACTCCTTGGCCTGAGTATTTGAAGTGATTAAAATCTCCGTCCTAAGGTAAGATATTGTTTCCATAAATCTTCCTTCCTTAGAATGGAGTTGCCCGCAATAAGAGATATTGTTGCCATAATCCTTGAACACAATCCGGGCAAGAGATCAGCTGACCGTTGTAGATGATTTCATGCAGATTCGCCGGCTTCTCCTTCCATAGATAGTTTGTGGATAATAGAGTGGTTGGTTCAACAATGTAGTCCAGACATCAGTTCTGAACACATTCGCTCAAACCTGGTTCCCAACAATCTCTCCCTTTTTGGCAGAATGTGGGCCAGTATATGAGTTTATCAAACCGATGCCTTAACCAATAACCCAAGTAAAGTAATGAGAAAATTCATCCCATTCGACCCAACCACCAAATACAATGATTCCCATTTCAAGACAAACTATTCTAATGCTCCGTACAAAAAGCCTATCAGTCTAGGAGCATGTACATCAAAACGACACATGGCAAACGACACATGGCAATAAAGATAATGTATCAACAAAGATCAAAGTTTAATTATTACATGCCATCGTGCAATATCCAGAACAGTTCACAAAAGTTTAACAAAACACAAACTAAAAAAATTACCCTTCAGCAGCAGCAGCAAGCTTTCACCAAGACTCCCCCTCCTTTTGATAGTGCATGCCAGAGGATCCGATCAACGGTTTCATCAACTTAGCTTCCCCTCTGGCGCACATTTTGCTCAAAAAGAGCATATCACTCAGATTTCTCAGAGGAATCCGTGTCATCCGATCCCTCCTCTGGACTGGTATCCTTGTCTTCATCCAACCATATATCAGGAAGCTGTCTGAACAGCTTCTCAGCTGCCCGAACTCTACTGTGCACCTGTGCTTCCAACACTTTCAAGTGGTTAATATGATCTGTAAGCTCATCACGTACCAAGGAGAAGGCATCCTTCGCAGGAATTCTTCCTCCGGGTCCAGGTAGATCAGGCTGCTTCTTTACAAGGTCGGCAGACATCAGCCACGTCTTCGGGTCGGCCATGCTTGCTCCCAAGAATGTGGAGGTGCTTCAGGTACACAGAAATGAGAGCAGTAAGGGGCAGTGTAGTGTTGTACTTCCTCTTGATTTTGCCCGCAAATGCCAACATTTGTTCAAGCACAAGTGCTCCATAGTTGATCTCATAGTTTTGATCTATGGCATACAGTAACATACACATATTCTTTGACACAACAGAATGATTAGTTGTGGGTATAACATTATGTGCACATAATTTATAGAGGAGTGAACCTTTGGGTTAGAGCACCAGCACTCAACCCTTTACCATGAATCTGTTGCCCTTCTTTCCTAGTGAGTTTCTCAGCAATCTTAGCCATATGAAATTTTGCAGAGCGAGAGTAAACAGATTTGAAAGATGGAAGAGGTACCTGGAGAAATTTGTTGAGGGATTTTGCCTTGAGTTCAAACAGTTCTCCCTGAACATAGCTCAGTTCGAATCAGGGACTCTTCATGTTGAGGACTTCTTTGCTCAGGTTTGCATAGAAATGCCTAACTAGCTGCCCTTTGAATTGCTTGATTTTAGTGGCCCAGAATAGCAAAGACCTTTTCTCCAGGTATTGATGCTATCCAATCTCCTCGTATCGTTCAGCAGCAAATTTTATCTCCGGATGCACTTTCATCTTTTCTAGTACTGTTGTGAAGTACTGTTCAGACACCTCATAGTAGAACTCAGTAGTTATTACATTCTCGGCATCGATGGTCTCAGGTTCATTGTCTTTGGATGATGATGCAATGACCTTCCTCTTCTTAGATGTTGCAGCTTTGGAGGATTCTTCAGATGTTTGCAGCCTTGAAGAAGGGGTTGGAGATGGTTTGGTGATGTTGTCAGCAGCCGGTTCCTCAACCTCCATTCTGTTTTCCTCTTGTTCACCCTCCTCATCCGCATCCTCTTCTTCTTGAGCATCCTCGTGTTCAGATTCTTCTTGATCACTTTCTGTGTCTTGTGATCCAAGGTCCTCAGATTTGTCTTCGTCGACATTGTCAGGATTTTCTTTCTCGACATAATCATCTATGGCTTGCATAGTGTCTCCTCCAGATTCATCTGTAGACATTGACTCCTCATCATCACCTGTGTGTTCAGCATTTGTAGGTTCGAGTTCCACCTCAGTAGTTGGTTCAGGTTCCTGACTCGGAATTTGTTTGCTTTGCTGGCTAGCTATCCATCCTATTTCTTCTATGATCTCATTGGCTGCATCGTTCTTCTCATCATCACTGATATCTATCATAGACTCATCTTTTGAACTTTCTAGTTCTAACTCAATGTAGTCTAGATCCACTTCCTCTTCATCCAGTTGTTCAGTGGCAGGCTGTTTGGACTCCTTTGGTGGACTCTTGTGCACATCAGCAGCAGTGATCGTCTGTTTGTCTTTGAGCGTCTCCACATTTGTTGTGATGGGACTTGGTCACAACACTCGGTTCTACACCACCCTTCTTCGCTGTAGTTTTCTTCTTGGGCTTTGTGGTGGACACCTTTGGGGCATTCTTTGGGACTGCGTCAGCAACATCTGAAGGCAAGGCGGCTTCAGCTTCTTTACCTGTTCCCATTGAGGGAAGGTTGGCCAGGATGGAGTCCAATGGTTTTAGTGACTGGGCGAGATCTGCTTCAACACGTTCACTGATGGAGGCTCTTTTCTTGGCAACTGCCTTCTCTTTAGGTTTTGAAGAGGGGGTTGCTTTGCTTTTTCCTTTTTGAGTCTCCACTTCTTTTTGTATCATTGCTTCGGCAACTTCTGATATGATGTCCAGTGGATCATGAGTAACGGGCTTTACTCCTTTGTCCCCGGCCGTGGATGGAGATGAGGATTGGAATGGAACCGGTACAACGGACGGAGTTTCAGAAATAGTTTGTTCAACTATGGCCTTCTGAACAGCTTTTGCGCGACCTTTGGCACTCGATTCATCCGGTAAAATCACTTTCTTCCTTCCTTTCGATGAGGCAGGGGTAGGCTCTTGAGATTTCGAACTTTGAGTTCATCGAGTTTTCACCATGATGTTCCTGAGAGACAGAGGTCTTTTTGAAAAAATTAGTGTGCACGAGTTTGATGGAAATTCAAGGTTATGGCGGAATAGCGAGAGAGAGACAGATGAATAATATGAAGTAAGAACACAATCGAATAGAGAATATGTAGATGATTTTTGAGAGAACTTCCCTTAATTCATATTTTGGAAAGAAGATCACGGTTTCAAAAAACTGCCATGATCACGATTTTGAACGGATAGAAGGAGATAACCGTTCCCGCCTCACGCGCTTGTCACGTCCGGATGTCAGATCATAAATTTGAAATTTGAATGTGTGAGGATGGTTTTCCTTGTGTGAAGATCTGCACACTTATTACTTAGCAAGATATTTTGACATAATTTTGTAAACAAAATATTTTATAGATATATAAATATATTTATAAAAATGGAAAGTGCAGAAATAAAACTTGTTCCATTTTGCTCAAGATCTCAGTTTATTGTGCAAAGGTCGAGATCTCTTCTCAATTTTTCAAATCTTTCACGATCCAATGCCTTGGTAAGAATATCTGCATGTTGCTCAGTAGTCCCGACATGTTGTATGGACACAATGCCATCTTCAACAAGTTCTATAATGAAGTGATGTCGAAGCTCAATGTGCTTTGTCCTTCCATGTTGAACTGTATTTTTCGAGATGTTGATTGCACTCATGTTATCGCATAGTATGGTTAGGATTTCTTGATCAATTCCATAATCCAGCATCATTTGCTTCATCCATAGTAATTGAGCACAACAATTCCCTGCCGCAATGTATTCCGCTTCGGCAGTTGAGAGTGAGATGGAGCTTTGTTTCTTGCTATACCAGCTGACTAGATTGGTTCCAATGTAGAAGCATCCCCCGGTCGTGCTTTTTCTATCATCTGCATCACCTGCCCAATCTGCATCACTATAACCGAGCAAGGAGAGATTAGATGTATTAGAGTACCACAAACCAAGATCACTTGTTCCTGAAACATATTTGATCACTCTTTTAGAAGCTTTCAAATGAGACTCTTTGGGGTCCGCTTGATAACGTGCACATACTCTCACTGCATAGCTAATATCAGGCCTGCTTGCAGCCAGGTATAGCAAGCTTCCAATGATACTGCGATAGAGTTTTTGATCCACACTTGGACCACTAGGATCTTTGCTCAGTTTGTCATTAGTCCCTATAGGAGTTCGGACAGGTTTGTTGGACTCCATGCCAATTTTTTTGACTATGTTCCGAGTATACTTGGTTTGACTGAGAAATATGCCATTCTTTTGTGCAACCTATAAACCAAGAAAATATGTTAGCTCCCCAACCATACTCATTTCGAACTCCTTACCCATTATATCGATGAATTTGTCCTTCAGCACATGATGTGTTGATCCAAAAACTATGTTGTCTACATAGACTTGAGCAATCAGAATTCCTTTGCTTTCTCTTTTTATGAACAACGTTTTGTCAAGACTTCCTCTTTCGAATTCGTGTTCAAGCAAGTACTTCGAGAGCCTCTCGTACCATGCCCTAGGTGCTTATTTTAAACCATACAAGGCCTTGTTGAGTTTGTAGACATGATTTGGATAATGAGGATCCTCGAACCCTTTCGGTTGCTCTACATATACCTCCTCCTTGAGCCATCCATTGAGAAAGGCCCTTTTGACATCCATTTGATATAGCTTGAACCCCAAGGAACATGCAATGTATAGTAGGAGTCGAACCCCAAGGAACATTTAAATGTTTCCCTGAAATCTACTCCTTCAACTTGAGTGTATCCTTGAGCAACTAGTCGAGCCTTGTTCCTGGTGATATTTTCTTTTTCATCACTTTTGTTGTGAAAGATCCACTTGGTGCCAATTACATTGGTATTTTCTGGTCTCTTGACAAGTGTCCATACTTCATTTCTTTTGAACTGAAGTAACTCGTCTTGCATGGCATTTATCCAGTGTTCATCTTGGAGAGCTTCTTCCACTTTATGGTTCAATCTTAGAAGTAAAACAGTGTAAGCCAGCCAGCTCTTTGAAGTCTATCTTCTTGCCCCTGGTTTTCCTCGTTTCATTGACATCACCAATTATATCTTCAGGATCATGATGCTTGTGAATGTGTCTGTTAAGATCTTTCTGTTATTCAGCATCATTTGACAAGGTGTCCACACTTGGTGCTTGGACTGCTTCGGTGGCCTCCATTTTAGTAAGAACCTGTTCAACATTTGTCTGTTCTGTATTTTGACTGCTTGAGGGTACATGAGCATCTTCATCTTCCTTTGATATTGACAGATCTTTACAAGGAACATCTTCTATGATCACGTGTGTGGATTCAAGCACTTTCCTAGTTTTGGGATTATATATTCAATAGGCTCTGCTTGTGTTGGAATATCCCACAAATATTCCTTCATTGTTCTTTTCTTGAAATTTTCCCACGTGTTCCCTGTCATTTAAGATAAAACACTTGTTGCCAAAAATATGAAAATAAGTGATAGATGTCTTTTTACCATTCCATATTTCATAAGGTGTCATAAGAGAGTTAGGTCTCAAGTAGACTCGATTTATGGTGTAGTATACAGTGTTGATTGCTTCAGCCCACAAGAATTCAGCAACATTCTTGTAGAGTTTAATTTCTTCTTTCCACAACTCCATTTTGTTGTGGGGTCTTTGGATCGGAGTATTCATGTTTGATTCCATGAGTTGTGCAGTACTCTTCAAAAGACTGATTTTCGAATTCCCGTCCATGATCACTTCGAATACGTTTTACCCTTTTGTCTTTTTCAGTCATGAGTCGATTGCATAACTTTTCAAAGGCTTTGAATGCATCACCTTTTTCCCTGAGAAAATCTACCCAAGTATATCTTGAAAAATCATCAATACACACAAAAATATATTTTTTACCTCCCAAGCTTTCAACCTCAGTGGGACCAATGAGATCCATATGCAACAGATCAAGACATTTTGTCGATCCAAGGTGTTCAGACAGCTTGTGGGAACTCCTGTGTTGTTTGTTTTTGACACATTCATCACAGAAGTCAATGTTGGAGTTTTTGAAATGAGGAAGCCCTTTCACAACTTCAATTCTGCTTAGTCTGATCAAATATTTGAAGTTTAGATGCCCAAGCTTTTCATGCCATAGCATGATGTGGTCTTCCCCTGCAGCTGAAACAGAATTGCAAGTTTGAACAAGTTGATAATAGTTATTTTTAGAGCGCAAACCTCTCATAGCACATTCTTGATTCATGTTGAAGACTTGATAATCTTCCTTGGTGAACTGAACAATTAGATCTTCATCACATAGTTGACTGATGCTGATCAAGTTGGCTTGGAGTTCGTCAACAAAGAATACTGGAGTTAATTCTTGTGAGCCACTGTTTTCCATGATCCCTTGACCTACCAATGCAGCCTTTTTACCATCTCCAAATACTACAAATCCACCATCGATTTCTTTGTAGTGTTTGAGCATCTTTCTTTGTCCAGTCATGTGTTTTGAGCACCCACTGTCAAAGTACCATACAGTGTCTTTCCCTTTTTTCTTGTGAGACAAAAAGGCAACATGACATCTATTTTGGACTTTGGGAACCCATTCTCTTCTGAAGGAGATCATATTCATCTTTATCTTGTCACTTGGCCAGACAATGGGTCTTCCTTCTTGTAGATCCTTGACAAAAATTCCACAACTCTTGGTTTTGTGACCTTCAAGTTTGCAGTAATCACATCTGAGTGGAATAAGAGGAGGTGGCCTCCTTGTCCATTTGTTTCTTCTGGTAGGGTGACCAGACTTCTTGACAACCTTGTGATCATCTAGCATTCCTCCGGATACAAATCTGTTGTTACTCTCCCTTTTTGAGGTAGATGCTTGATAACCTAAACTTTGTTTGTTACCACTCGATCTTCCCATGGCTATGACATCATCAAGCTTGGCTTTCCCTCTATTCAATGCCGTGAGTGTTCCTTCAGCTTTGGTCAGTTTTTCTTGTACTTCAGTTAGCTTAGTTCGAAGTGCATCTATTTGACCATGCATACTGGCATACCATATTCTATAGTCATTCTTTTCTGCTTCAAGATCATCATTATCTTTCTGAAGTTCAGCATTCTTCTCAAGAAGTTCATCAACCTGTTCAGACAGTGCCTTTAATTTCCCTTCATGCTCCTGGTTTTTAATTACAGGAGTGTTGATGTGTTTCTTCAAATTCCCATTCTCGACTTGAAGTTCTACTATCTCAACTATGGATATCTCCAACTTCTCAAACGTTTCTTCATAGAGATTGTTGAGTTTGCTAATGCTCTCTTCCTGTTCCCTGCTGGTAAGAGAATGCACCATATTAGAGGAAACCATATTGATAGGGTTGATAGATATACCTGAATCCTGTTCATCATCACTGTCTGAATCCCATGTACCGACAAGTGCAACTCCATAGTCTAGATCATTGTCACTTGTTTCCTTTTCATCATCGGAGTCACTGAATGTTACTTGATACGATTTCCTAGACTCCTTTGGTCTGAGATTGGCGCAGTCCTTTCTTACATGACCTCTTCCGCCACATTCAAAACTAATAATTTCTTTGTCATCTTCAGATCTAGATTGTTTGGATCTATTTCTGTCGAATGGCTTAGAGTTCTTTGAAGGGAGTTTGGAGTTCGACGTCCCGACATCCTTTTTCATGAAGGTGTTGAATCTGATTCTTCGATTCTTTAAGATTTGGTTCAACCTCGTGGACAACATAGCTAGTTCTTCCTCGTCACTGTAGTTTCTAGAGTCTTTTGTAGATGTTTCATCAACTTCTTTGGTCACGGTTTTGAAGGCAACAGTATTTGTTTTTGCCCCTGGGACAGTGATCCATTTCCCAATATTGTAGGATTCCCATCAACTCGTCAACCTGTAGTTTATCAAAGTCTTTATATAGTTCAAGTGCAGCCACCTTTGCATTAAACCTTTCCGGGAGCGTCCCGATGATTTTACCTACGATGTCCTGCTGAGAATACTCTTTGCCAAGCTGAAGAGCTTGGTTGGTTAGATCACGAATACGACCAATGTATTGACCAACAGATTCATTATCATCCATGGTAATTCTATGAAATTGAGCATCAAAAGTAATGATTCTAGATTTCTTTACCGGTGCCATACCTTCATAGGTATTGGCTAAAGTAGTCCAGACGTCATAGGCAATCTTACACCCTGCAATAAGGCGATATTACTCTTTCGTAAGAGCATTGTGGATAGCATTCAGTGCTTTGGAGTTCTTTGATGCAGCAAGCCTCTCGGTAGCAGTCCACTCACTCCTCGGCTTTAAAGTTTTCACACCATCTTTTTCAACAACGGGAGGATGATATTGAGTCTCTACTGCATCCCAAGCTCCTTCATCCAGGGCAATGATAAATGCCTCCATTTGATCTTTCCAATAGGCATAGTTTGATCCATCTAGCAGAGGAGGTCTAGATACTGAACCACCTTGGTTATCCATCTTTGTAACTGGATCTCGCTAAATAGCGTGTGGCTCTGATACCAATTGTTAGGTCTGTAAACTTGTCCTGCAAACTTGTAATACCCCAGATTTTTATCAACGTCCAAAGGAATAAAATTTATTCCGATCAATGTCGAAATATCTCCGAGAAGAAGAAAATAATTTATCACAATAAATTATTGCTCGGAAATGAAACGCCGATAGATTCAAAATTCAAAATGGAATAAAAGAGGGAAAGGAAGCCCGAAGACATTCCATGAATTGAGTCAAAATAATTGGAATTAAATTCAAGAAGGAAAAGAATTTTAATTCCAAGAACCCGTGAAGTCGGAAGAAATTCAATTACACAAATCATTGCACGGGAGTCAAAAGACGACGAATTGGAAGCCGACGAACCCGAGACCGACGGACTTAAGATTTCAAACATGAAATTCATTTGAGTCGAGATAAATTTAAGATAAGAATTTATGATCCGAGAATTACCCGAAAAATCGAGCCCGAAAACGTAGGAGGACAGAAGTCCGAAAGAGAGGCGAAAAGGCCCGACGGAATGCACGGCCCGGCATGGACCGCAGCCCAGCCGGGGCTGGCGCGGTGACCGGGCGGTTTTTCCCTAAAAACCGCGCCAAAGGCGCGCCAAACAGCAGAAGGCGATCGTATTGCGGATTTCGACGATTTCTTACCTTATTTTCGACCCCCGACTTTGGAAACTCAATCCCGGTCGAGGGAAGGAGTATATGGACGGGTTTGAGGGGATTGGACACTCACAATGAACCCAAAATTTCGAAGTGGCAGCCCCCATTACTCCCAAACTTTCAAAACTTCTCCCTTGTTCATCCAAAACCGATCCGACGACTTTCCGATCACTTTCCGGCGACGAAAATCGACGAAGAAGGCGTGGAGAGCAACATTCCTAGTGTTCCAGATTGTGATAAGTTGTCCATAGGTTTTCGTTTAAGTTTACGAATCCAAAAATCCGATCTAACCCTAGATTTTTACGTTCGATTTCGTTTCGGGGCCAACGGAAAGGAGACGGAGTAATTGGGACGTATTCGTAGCAAGCGTGGGCGCCGCGATCAATCCAAAACATCCTAGACATCATCCCCACTGTAAGTTAATACTTACTTGGTTTTGGGTGACTTAAAATGCAACCAAACATATGGATTTAATAACTCTAAAATCTGTCAACACAAAAAAACCCTCGGCGCAACAATTTTGTGCGAATTTTTCGAACCCTTGAAACTGCTCAAACGGGAAAACTTAAAACATGATAAACGTTCCTAAGACATAGATCTAGTTCGTGTAAAATTTTCATAATTTTTCATTGTGTTTTGATATCCGAAAACGGCCGAGAACCAACCTGCCTAGAGATTCGAACTTGAAACTGTGATAGATTTGAAATCGGACCAAAACCCCTATTTCGAGAGTTCAAACCGAAAAACTCAAAACTAGACTTTTAATCCCAATACATTAATCTAGGTTGTGTAAAAATTTCAGACATTTTCGTCGATGTTTGCTATTTCAAATTGCATCGAACATGAACTGTTTTGACAAAACATTTTCGAAATCTGCCTGTGAATATGTCCGAAGTTGATGAACCTGTTTCTATATTTTCTAGTCCGATTTGATCTTTGCAATATAAATGAAAGTTGTAGATAATCATGTCTAGTATGTGCATATAAAATTTCAGAATTTTTTGAGTCCATTTGATATGTTAAAATGTCGAATCTTTGAACTGTGCCAAACCTGAATCCGGACAGAACACTGCTTGCGAAACAAACTCGATTTTTGACATGTTTCCTCAACTTATTTCGAAAAAGTTAAAACACGAAAGTTGTTCGTTAGGGTGTTTTTGATATACTGTGAAAATATCAGAATTTTTAGACTTGAAATGAATTTTTTAATTAAAAAGGCGTAAACTGTGACGCCAAGTTATTTTTAAATCGAAGAGATTTTGAAATATCGAAACAAACGGTCGAGACCTTGAAATACGATATATCTATACTTTTGAAAAATCCCGTTACACTAAATTAAAACATATGAGATACTTGGCTATGTAGGGGGTGAGTGCTCGATAGAGTGCCCCTCTAGCTTTTCGCATCGTGCCTAGACGGACGAGTGTGAACTTTGTAGGGGGTGAGTGCTTGATGGAGTGCCCCTCTAGCTTTTCGCTTCGTGCCAAAACGGCCGAGAGTGACCGGCGTAGGGGGAAATGCTCAATAGAACGCCCCCTAGCTTTTCGCTTCGTGCCAAAACGGCCGAGGGTAAATGTTATGAGAAATTGTGCCAAAACGGCCAATGAAAACTAGCCTACACTCTCGTGTGTGCCCGTATGGGTTACACGAGGCTCCGGAGTGTTACTGGGTATGGCGGATACGGCTGCGGCCGCCGGACTACCGGCTAAACGAAACTTACTAAATTGGCTGCGGCCGCCGGATGACCGGCTACACAAGATACTTACGAAACGGCTGCAGCCGCCGGATCACCGGCTATACAAAATATTGAGAAATGGTTACGTAACGGGAAAATAAAAGATTTAATATTTTTAAAGTATTTATTTATTTATGCATGTCTTTAAATTATGTTTTTAAATTTCATATCATGACTAAATTGTTATTATGGATTAAATGCATGCTCAAGTACACAATTAAATTATTAATTTTAAATTGATAGACGAGTTGTTTGTATGCATGCCTCGGAGTAAAAATTTAATTATTTAATTAAACCTCTTTATACGTGTGTTAAATTATGATCTTGTGGAAATCCTTGTCTTTCCAAATACGTAATTAAATTATTATTAAACGAATAAAATTTAAATCATGTCTTCTATGCACATGTTTTTCTTAAATCTAATTAAAGATTTTGAAACCCCTTGATCATAGTAGGTGTTAACTTACTCAGCACGTTTTGCTGACCAAACCATGTTTTCTTTCCTTTTTCTTTCAGAGTATGAGGATTATGCATCATCATATGCATACATGGGAACATTCGGGAAAAACTCTATTTTTAAATTCCTGCATTTAATTACAACTTGCATGAACGGGCCTGTTTAACCCGTGTTTTGGCCATGTCGGCCCTATACTTAAATTCCGCTGCATTATACATATGTAAATATTACTTTCCGCTGCAACTTTGATATTATGATTTTTAAATTATATTATAATGGGCTGTTTGAATATTTTAAATTCTGAAAAACCATAGCCTTGCATCTCTTTAGCAAGCTCGGAGAAACCGTGTCTTGCTAGGGAGGTGCGGCGGTGACATCCCGGCCTGGGTTATCAAATCCGGGGTGTTACAAAACTAGTTCAAACACCTTTCGTGACACGTTATTCAGTTTAAGATTAATAAGCAGCGGAAAGTAAATAACTGAATAAAGCAATAAATAAACTCAGGGATTTGTTGACCCAGTTCGGCCTACGCCTACGTCCGGGGGATACCAATCCAGGAGATTTCACTAAGTGTTCAAAACAATAGTGAATAATCCACCAAACTCCAATCTCCAAGCAGTTGAATTGTCAAACCAAAACACTCCCTTGTTTTGGTGAAGATCTCCCTGACCTTTCTCCAATTCCTTGAAGGCTCCCCCTTCAAGTTACCTTGGCCGAAACCTGTTTGTGGATTCTCTTTCCAGAGTTGTTTCGGTTTAAGCACGTGTGATGACGACTCCTTGGTTGCTTTGATTGAATTCGTCAATGTCAATTAAAGTCACTGTAGCACAATGTCGACCCAATCACCCAAGGTCGTGTTGGTCGGATAACTTCCTTCAAGTTGATATAATCCCGAACACGGGAAGGATGTTGATTTTTCTCACTCTCGAATACTTCAATGGCTCAAGAGAAAAAATGATTTCCGGAAGTCGTGCATGTCCACTCTTTGGCCTGAGTATTTGAAGTGATTAAAATCTCCCTTCTAAGGTAAGATATTGTTTCCATAAATCTTCCTTCCTTAGAATGGAGTTGCTCGCAATAAGAGATATTGTTGTCATAATCCTTGAACACAATCCGGGCAAGAGATCAGCTGACTGTTATAGATGATTTCATGCAGATTCGCCAGCCTCTCCTTCCATAGATAGTTTTTCGGATTATAGAGTGGTTGGTTCAACAAAGTAGTCCAGACATCGGTTGTGAACACATTCGCTCAAATCTAGTTTCCAACATTTTGTAACATAGGTAGGCGTATTAATCCCACGGTGACATTTGGGTTGTTCCTCGCACGGAAGGTGTTGCTGATTAGGGCAGTGATGTACATGGTTGCGCAGTGCTTGGGTGCCATATGTGGCGTGGGTCTAGTAAAGGCGGCATTGCAAAAAGCGTTGTACAATAGGTACGGTGGAGGGGCCAACGAGATGGCCACGGGATACAACAAAGACGTCGGATTAGGGGCCGAGATCATTGGGACATTTGTGCTTGTCTACGCCGTATTTTCCGCCACCGATCCCAAGAGGAATGCCCGAGAGTCCCATGTCCCTGTAAGCATTCATGCTCTTCTACTTCAATTTGTAATTGTGTCAAAAAAAAAAAAAAAAAACAAAGGAAGAGTAACTAAAGTTAAGAGCAGGTAACCTAACCTATTTGTTTGTAAGCTGTATATTAACATCACTCCGACTTTGACTTTAATTTAACATTAGTTGAATTTTAATATGTATGTAAAGGCAAGGTTGTTAAGATCGAGATCTTATATGAGATCGTTTTTCTCTTTGCAAGATCGGGATCGTACGATCGAATCGGGATCCTAAGATCTTATGGAATTGCAAAAATGGGTGAACTCAATTATGCATACTAATAAGTATAAGCATTAATTCGTGTGTTTATGAATATTGTAAGTTAGTACAATACAATACAAAACATCACAATAAACATAAAATATTCCACATATATGCATATTATGTTTTTTTTACATATCATACATAAAAAGTATAAGTTATTAAGTTTAAAATTAAAGAAAAAAAGTTATTTTGATCATAAATCATAAAATTCTATAAAAATCTTATGCATTTAAGAGGACATGATCGTAAGATCATAGAAGTGTTTAAGGGAGTATGACCATAAGATCGTAATATTCTACTATTAGGATCGGAATCTTATTCAGATCTTAGTAATTTTAAGATCCTACAAAGATCGGGATCGTTTTAGAAATGTATGATCGTAAAATCGTAAGATCTTAATATCAGGATCGGGATTTTAACAACAATGTGTATAGGTGTTGGCTCCTCTTCCAATAGGGTTTGCAGTGTTCATGGTTCACTTGGCGACCATACCCATCACAGGCACATGAATCAATGACAAGGCTTGAGATGATCATGTAAGTATTACTTATATGAATCTGAATTATTTTGTTATATAAAAAAATAAACTGTTTATTACTTGAAGTAGTTGGATATAATAGTAAATGTTATGTATGCAAATATTTTGGTGCAGTGGACATTCTGGGTTGGACCAATGGTGGGAGCTGCCATTGCTGCATTATACCATCAGTACATTCTGAGAGCATCCACCATTAAGGTTCTTGGGTCTTTCAGAAGCAATAATTAATTAATAATCCTTCAAATTAAATGCCTTAAGAATAAGATAATTAAGTATCAACATTGTAGATACTTTTGTTGTCTCTGCAGAGTCCAATAAGTTTTTTCTCCTTAGCTTTGAACAATTAACCCCCCCTTCCTTAAATCAAGTATATTATTTTTTGAAATTTCTGGTTGAATGTATGCATACAATTAAGTTACTATGCTGACTATCATTTGTCAGCATATGCGGACGTGTTCCCAACTAGTAAACAATGTGATATGTGGCAAGATACACTGCATTCTTCCATTTAGAGGCAATTAATATTAATGGGAGGTGGATCCGTGATTACCCTAATTAGTGGGAGTAAAGTTGGACTGATCAATTACTGCCATTACAGTAATGGTTGAGAAATGGAATTGTAGTGTGGCATTTGCAAAAAGAACCCAATGTCCGTCACACACATACGGGAAAAAAAATTAATGGAAAGTATGTTAATACCAAATACTATAAGGCGGTATGTGTAAAGCACCTGATTAAATGTTACAGATCACAGTATTCAAATGCAGGCAGCAAAGTGAAAAACAGTTAGCCATCACTTGTGTGGGCATGACTTAGTGAATATTAATTGTTTTTGTAGAATTGAATTTAAAAAAACATGTTCCTGTCAAGAAAAAAACACATTGTAAAAGTACAACAACACACAGACATGCGAATTACTTATACACCACAAATTGTAATACTTCTATTTAATAGCACATTAATTAAATGGTGTAACACGTCCTTTTTTGGATTGCAAGAACACGTTTGTACATATAATACAGCACAATTGTTAAAGGGTAATAGCACATGAATTAAATGGTATTACACATATCCAGTGAAATTATTGCAAGAACATGTACAATTACTCGCTGCCCATCTATCACACGTGTGACAATTGCAAACTTTGCAATCAATGTCCACGATTTCAGGGATCGAATCAATGTAATAACCAAAAATTACCAATAATTGTGAAAACTGCAAAAGGAAAGAGAATAATTAAATATACTACCATATGGGTGGAATCATAGTCAACAGCACATATACTAGTACAAGAAATCACCTCTGCATATGGAGAGTCAGTACGGGAACTCACTCGTTCTTCTTCTATTAATATAACTTTTTTAACTATAGATTAAATCCTTGAAATCTACTCCAAACAGAAATATTTAAAATTGCAAAAGCAAATATGAAACGTGTAGAAAAGAAACCAGATTTGAAGAAAAGAAGAAAATAATGAGAAGCAAATCCAACTTACATTCTATGCCATCATCAACAAGAAATTAAATACCAAAACGCAGTTAGCTTAAGTAGTATATGAGGTAGCTTAAGCAAAGGTTTTATATTCGAGCCTTTGTGTATGTAGAATTTGGGAGAAATAATCTTTCAATGCTTATCAGATCCAATGATAAATGAGGATACCCGTAATTCGACAAAGAAAAAAAAAAAAAAAAGAAAGAAATGCCCTCGGGCCTCAGTTGTACATATGTTTGCACTTATGAACGTTTGCTGCTTATTTAAGACAAGTATGTACCTACACAAAGTGGCCTTCTTAATACACAATTAAAGTCGTTTTGTGCACATTGGGTTGACCAATGAAGCCTTGTTATATAATATGATGAACGCTTACGGCATAAGGCATAACATACATAAGCAAAAGTGTGATCTTATTTTGCCAAAATAATGATTGAGAAACTTACAGATGTCAGAAGGTTATAAATCTTCACATAAAGCATATCAGTTTGGGTAAGGTTTTCTAGGCACACCATTTCACTTAGGGCATAAATTCACCTACAAGCAATCTCAACCACATTGTCATAAACACCTATAAAAACCACTCTACAATGTGTCAATGTCCTTATATATGGTAAAGCAATATTAATTGATAAGCTCAAAAATGGCATGGTTCCCTTGATCATACTTGCCGTCATTCTTTCCATTCTCTCGTTTAACGACCAAGGCCTCGATAATCAAAGCCCTTACATGCCATTTTCCCCGGAACAATACGAACTCTTCAAACCCAAACCCGCCCAGCAGATATGTGATTCATCAAGCACATCGTTGCCAATGGCTGCGGACACAACCACCGTGCATGAAGGTGCA
This sequence comes from Hygrophila difformis, assembly GCA_030278955.1. Classification (NCBI taxonomy): domain Eukaryota; kingdom Viridiplantae; phylum Streptophyta; class Magnoliopsida; order Lamiales; family Acanthaceae; genus Hygrophila; species Hygrophila difformis. The sequence goes on along the minus strand of JAOANR010000001.1, from coordinate 18,416,299 downwards.
TCCACCAATGGGAAAGGGCAGCAAGATGGAAACTTTGATGCTGGAATTCCATTAGGATTCGTCTTTGCTTGTCTCATTGCTGCTGCACTTTTCTACATGGTGATCAAACGAATCAAGAAGGCCAGTAACTCGGAGAAAACATTGCACGCTCCACAGCAATTGGCAATGGCTGTATAAATAATAATGTGTACGTTGAATGAAAAAAGTGGAAGGATGGTCATTTTGGTCCTGCTCACTACATCTTTGCATATACATATATATGAGGGCATTTATCATCTTACCAGATTCATTATTTATGGAACTTTTGTAGACGATAAATTAAAGTTTGTGTAAACATAAAAAATACTAGTTTCTAATGCTTTGTAATATATGTCATGTTTATCCCCTTACTTTTTTGGGTACGACCATATTACCATAACCATTTTTGTGGTTTGGTGTTTCAAGCCAACGCAATGGGCCTTATCATCTTGACCTTTTTTAGACCATCATATTAGGTCATAGTATAATTTTACTATGTATATTATATATTTCTAATTCTCATTTCTTCATAAAATATTTGAATTATCGAAATGGTTATGTTAGTTCACTCTTCATAAACCAAAATAATGAGTCGGAGAGGAGACATTTTATTTTGGACTAGTTTACTTTTAATTGATAGATTTGGAATTTAGGATCACAAAATGAGGTTCGACTACGGATTAGGGATGACAATTTCACCCGCACCTGCCCAAAACCTAATTTACCCGACCCGACAAAATGGATGAAAATCCGAATAAAGTTGGATACTTATAGGGTGATGTGTGGATCGGGTGACGGATCGGGTGGGGATGGATTTAGGCTAATCTAACACACCACCTGATCCGTCACCTAACCCATCTTCCAAACCATTCATCACTTGTATATTTTATTAAATATATACATATATATACTTAATACTCCCTCCGTCATAAAAAATTTAAATATTTCATGTTTTTACGCAATACAATACACATTTTTACAGAGTAATATATACATATAGATATTCTAAAACTATGTGATTAGACGAATCTAACAATATCTCACTTGACTATATTTTATCTTATGTTACTATGTTAAAAGTCGAAACAAAATAATTCAATGAATAATTGATACTATGCCAATGTTAGAATTATTCAATTACGGAGGGAGTATGTTATAGTAAAACATCTAACATAGTTTTTTCTCCCTTTTTCCTTCCATAGTCCCTTCCGCCGTTCCAACTTTTTCCAATTCCCCCATAATTCCTCCACTCATTTTTAAGGGAGGCTTTATCCACTAATCTTCCTAATGATATAAAGAGGAAAAAGATTAAAAAATCATTTCATGATGAAAATAGAATAAGCACCTCGGAATTCATCATTAACATGTTTTATAATTCTTCCGTTTGACCCTTTTATTCTCAGTATTCGATTCTTCTATTTTTCGGGTCTTATTATCCCTTTACACTTCACTTCCATCGCAAAAATCGGATATAGTTTTCTAGACCTTATGATGTTAAAACATGAATTGACTTTAAATATAAATAATTGCACATTTATGCATGTTTTAAATCCACTACTCACCCCGATCCACCCGTGATTGATGGGTGGATAGAATTTGGGATGAATTTTAGATGGATGAGAGGTGTACTGAGTAATAAAATAACATTCCAGAGAAGGATGGAGGTGGATTTATCATTCTCCAATCCAGTCCGATCCATTGCCATCCCTACTATTAGGGGTGGGAATAGGCCAGGCCAGGCCAGGCTTGGCCTTGAACGGCCTAGGCCTATTTCAGTTTTGAAAGGCCTGAGCCTGGCCTATCACGTGTTATAGGCTTGGTTTATAGGCCTAGGCCTGACCTTTTTAATTAAATAGGCCAGGCTTTAAGCCTTTATAAAGCCTATTTAATAAAATTTTAAATTTTATAATAATATATATTTAAATATTAAATAAATAATAATATTATTATTAATAAATTATAAAAATTTATATAAAAAAATTAAAAAGGCCAGCCTAGTAGGCTTGATAGGCTTCTCATAAGGCCCGGCCTAGGCCTAATTACCTAAATAGGCCTACAAAATTATCTGAGCCTGGCCTTTTTGATAGAAAGGCTAGGCCGAGCCAGACCTAAAATAGGCCAGACCGTAGGCCCCTCTCGGATAGCCTGACCTATTCCCACCCCTACCTACTATCCATGGAAATAGGGAGTTGGTTGTAAGACCGACAAAAATGACGTCGCTGAAAATTACCTAAATTTCCACAAAACCCCTATGGGAGACGGCCGCGAAAATCGCGTAGTGTATTTCTCTAGTCCTATCTCGGTCAATACTCCCCAAACCCATTTCTATCCTCGCTCTGGAGTCTGGATCGCACTCTAACTCGCACGCGCAGTAATGGCGACTCGTTTACTCCTCCTACTAGCACTCACTTCCCTCTTCCTCATCTCCTTCTTCCCTTCCCCCATTCTCTCCACCGGCGACGACGATGATGAGGATCTCAGTTTCCTCGAAGAACCGGATTCACCCGACGCCAACCGCCACCGTCACTCCGACGCCGAGTTCTCTGACATCGACGACGAAGACGACTTCGACGACTTCGATGATCCCTCAGACTTTACTGGCAATCACGAAGACGACGAGGAGGATGCGCCGATATTCGATGACAAGGACGTTGTCGTTTTGACGGATCGCAATTTCAGTGGGTTCGTCGACGATAATAAGTATGTTATGGTGGAATTTTACGCCCCCTGGTGCGGACACTGCAAGGCACTGGCGCCTGATTATGCGGCCGCCGCCACGGAACTGAAGGGGGAGAACGTGAAGCTTGCTAAGGTGGACGCTACAGAGGAGAATGGGCTGGCTGAGAACTATGAAGTTCAGGGGTTTCCGACGGTGTACTTTTTTGTCGATGGGGAGCATATAACTTATAATGGCCAGCGAACCAAGTGAGTTTCTTCCTATTTCATATCTCGATTCAGCGTCTTTATCATTTTGTTTTGATTTAGCTGGGTGTTTCCTTTTGTTTTTTTATTTGGATCATTCATGCTTATTTGAGGTAATGCAATTCATCCGACGTTAAATTTTGAGTTCAGCATTGAGATCTCGCACTGAGAGAGGACATTGAACAACATTTGATTCACAATGTAGAACCCAATTCTGATATACCTAAGCATGGTTTGGTTGGAGTAGTTTGAAGAAGTTATCTTTTAGCGAATTAGTTCTAATTAGGTTCTTGTTTTTCAAATGACGAATTCCCTTTAAATTACTATCTGTTGTTTAATTCCTAAGTAAATGAACTGCTTGGAGTTTGAAGACTTTTGGACAGTGTGATTTAAGCACGTGCACTTTGAGTAAGAAAGGAAATTCTGCGACTATCAAGATCTCTTATCATTTTTGTGGAAGAATTTTATGGAAGGAGAAGTATCCAACGATACAATTTAAAGTTTTTACAGTGACACCAAAGCGGAAATGGGTGATAAAATAAAAGGGATAAGTAGAGTGGACGATTTGCTTAAGTTCCTAGGAGTGTTTTCAACCCAAGCTCCTAAACAAGAGATTAGCGCAAAGCACAAAGTTGAGCAAGCAACAGAACTCTGCATCCCTTCATTCCTCTATCAAGGAAGAAAGATGTTGCCTAACCTAGAAAACAGGTGCATTCAGCCCCTTCAACAGTATACACATGGCTATATATACATAGAACTTAGGCTGTAGGCTGTAGCTTTATGAGTGCCAAGCGTTTGGTTTTTTATTTTTTATTTTTTCATATTATTATTATTATTATTATTATTATTATTATTATTATTATTAATTTTCAATATAAATTGGCTCACAGCCAACGATGAAATCTCACTAACACCGTCAGCTTGGCTCATACCTTTGCATCTGCTGCTCACTAGTTTCATTACTAGGCTGAGCTTGTTGAATTAGCAGTTAAGTGTGCTATCGCACGTATTCTTCATTATTGTTGTTAATTGGGTGTAAGTGGGCATTTTCTGGTGAATCTAACTCTGACTGTTTTGTGTTTGACTTATAGCTTGTGTTGTAGCATAAGTGGGGTATTTAGCCAGAAATTCTCCCCATTTCGAAATTGACTTTTGTTGATATTCGAGATATGTACAACTGGCACTGGTTTCAACTTGATGGCAAGAATGCACTTTTGTATTGTGATATTACTGAAGAAGTGTCTATGGAAACGATATTTGTTGCTTAGGGGAGTGTGAGAAAGTTTTCTGCCTACGTAAATCTTTAAATGGTTTGTTTCCCTAAAAAGAAAAATTCTTATATGGTTTAAAGCAAAACCTACAAGGTTGGTTTTGGATGCACAACACATGGGCTTAACCTTTGATAGTTGCATACATGGATAGTATAATTAGAAGGCCGGTCCGAATCATTGAAGTCCTTTTTTGGTCAGTTTCACACTAAAGATCTTCCTGGCAAGTTGAAGTATTTCTCGGGGATCGAGGTTCTTCTACACATATCATGTTTATTGTGTTTTGTTGTACTAGTCAGACTTTCTGTTGGTTCTAGTTTGAAAGCTTAATTAGAAAATAGATTGTTTGAGTTCATGCCCTTAATTTTTTATTCATTTTTAAATTCTCTATGCAGGGATGGTATTGTGACCTGGATCAAAAAGAAAATTGGGCCTGGTATATCCAACATAACAACAACAGAAGAGGCAGAAGGTATATTAACATCTGAGGATAAGGTTGTTTTGGGATTCCTCGACTCATTGGTGGTACGCAGCACCCACTTTTCCTATACTTTTAGTGGCTTACAAAATATTTTTATAAACATTTTATGCAGTTTTGTTCATGTAATTGCATTTTTCTTTCATGTTCAAAATTGCATTTTCATGGTTCTTAATAAAATTTCTAGTTTATGTATCCACTCAGCTCTTTAGTCTTTGATATCTCTATAATAATGAAGGTCTCTATGTGTACCTGGTCTCCTCCTTTGGGCCTCTTCTTTACCATATGACGATGCTCACTTTTCCAATATCTATATGACTTGAACAAACTGTGCATGAATGAATATAAATGCTGCAATGCCCAATGCATCATTTTGTTGAACATTGACGATAACAAGTATGATTTAGAGTTTTTCTCATTATAATAATTTAAGCCAGCTAATTGATGATTTTATTCACAGTATGTTACAGAGTTAAGTTTTGTAACTACATCAAACCATCCTGTATGTGCTCACCCTTCAATGATTTCAGGGTCCTGATAGTCAGGAGTTTGCTGCTGCATCCAAGCTTGATGATAGCATTAACTTCTACCAAACGATTAATCCCAATGTGGCCAAGATGTTTCACTTGGAAGCTGATGCGAAACGCCCTGTTCTGGTGTTGCTAAAGAAAGAGCCCGAGAAAGTGACTTATTTCGGTTGGTGCTATATTGTGGCATCTTATGCAATATGTGCGTCTATGAGTCTATCCTTTCTTACATTTGACCTCTTGATTCTTTGTGCAGATGGAAACTTCAAAATGTCTGAAATTGTTGAGTTTGTTTCTGCCAATAAGATTCCTTTAGTGACTAAATTCAGTAGAGAAAGTGCTCCTTCCATATTTGAGAGCCCAATAAAAAAGCAGGTTAACAGTTTGACAGATATAATTTTTTATGAATAACCTTTTGTCTTGTTTACATAATAGAGAACTTGCTTCTCAGGTTTTGCTCTTTTCCTCTTCAAATCATTCACAAGACGTCTTCGAAACATTTCAAGAAGCTGCAAAGCTTTTCAAGGGAAAGGTACTGTAACTGGTTTTACATATTTTTTAATTCTTGAAATTTGAGAGGGATGTTAGATTCCCAAATCAAAAGGGGAAATTTCAATTTGTTCATTTGTTGGTATTTGAAGCATAAACCCTATTTCAGATTTTTCTGATTGTAAGATTAGATGACCTTGAAATAGGGATTCATTGATACATTTCTTACTTCTATACCATTTTATTTTATTTTTTGGCTTTAGCATAACTAACACCACTTTCATGGCTATTTCAAATGATGCAGCTTATATTTGTACTGGTGGACATTGACAATGAAGAAGTAGGAAAGCCAGTAGCTGATTATTTTGGAGTCACTGGAGATTCTCCTACAGTAAGGATTTTAACATTGTTCATCATCTCTGTTACTGTATTCAAGGCATGTTTAGCCGTTCAGATCAAGCTAACGAAATCCTCTTGTAGGTTTTGGGCTTTGTAAGTGGTGACGAGACTAGGAAACACGTACATACAGGGGGAGTTACACTTGAGGATATTAAGGTTGTATTTCTTTATTGTTGTTTCTGTTAGATTTCTTTGATATAACATAGCTTATACCTCTTGGTTGATTCTGCTCTATGTTGTGATGCTTGGTCGTAGATAATTTTACTGATGATGGCAATCTGTTTGTTTCTTTAGAAATTTGGGGAGGATTTCGTGGAAGACAAGCTGAAACCTTTCTATAAATCTGATCCAGTTCCCGAGAATGTAAGTTACTTTCATCTTTCCAGCATCGATGAATTTCACAATAAATTTGCTTTCGGTTTACATTTTCTGTGCTCTCTCTTTACAGAATGATGGTGATGTGAAAATCATCGTTGGGGATAACTTTGATGATATTGTTTTGGATGAATCCAAAGATGTTCTTCTTGAGGTACCATTCTACTTATTCTACCCCATGTTCTACTCTCTTTTAATGTTTTTCTAAATGGCTATTTGATCACTTAATATCCTTGTTACATGACATTGTCTTTAGATATATGCACCATGGTGTGGCCACTGCCAATCACTTGAACCAACATACAACAAACTTGCGAAGCATCTGCACGGCATTGAATCTCTCGTCATAGCTAAAATGGATGGAACAACAAATGAACACCCAAAAGCCAAGGTACTTTCGAACTTTTTATTACACAAGTGACCATTCGGTAGTAGCTACAAGCTAGCAATTAATGTCGTAGTAATATAATTATCAATTTTGTTCAATGACCAAACAGATACATGTAGTGTTATGATGGTCTTCCTTCTGTGATATGTGGTCGAGTGGGGCTTTAATTATATAAATAAAAGGATTGACTCTGGAGATGATTTTCATTTGCAGTCCGATGGTTTCCCCACAATTCTCTTCTTCCCAGCTGGAAAAAAGAGCTCGGATCCTGTAAGCTATGTTTCATATGATAATGAATTAATGATACATGTCAATCTCATTGATCGAGCTAGTTATGAAATTTTACGTGCATGGTTTTTCCGGCAGATTCCGGTGGACACAGAACGAACAGTAGTAGCGTTCTACAAATTCATCAAGAAACATGCTTCAGTACCCTTTAAGCTCCCAAAACCAACTTCGTCTCCATCATCAGAGTCGAGTCACTCTGAAGAGGAAAAAGCCACCGAGAGCTCCACAGGCGATGTGAAGGATGAGCTTTGAGGGCTCTAGTATATTTATTACGAAAAAGCTGCCGGGGGCTGATGCCAACTAACTAAGCAACGTGAGACGAGACACAGGATAATCTAAGAATTCCTGTTTTCTTTTCTAGTGTGTTATTATGTGGGGAGTTTTATTTATTTTAACTTTACAGCAATAGCTTAGAGGTGAAAGACGACCTGACCTACCTTACTGATATTTAGGTATTAAACTGCAATTTTTGTTCAGAGAGGGAAGTTGCTTCTGCTGAAACTAAGCCTGAAGGTTACATCTAAAGTCATTTGAACATAAGAGTACAATACCTTTAGTTTTTCCCTTATGGAAGTTTATAATCATTACATATTACAGAATATCAGCTAATTCGTGAAAAATTCCAAATAATATAATGAGAATATCAGATCTTAACATCCGATGAAATTACCAACAATAGCTCCTCTGTTTTCTGTGCATTGCTATTGATTTTGTTGTGATTTCCGAATGGAGCATTGGGAGAGTTGATATGTTGGGACTACATAGCAATCAATCATTCTGTTGAAATTTATTTCTGACCTTGCCAACATAGACAATGTTCTATATTTTCAAACAACAGGTGTTAACATATCCATCTTTTTCGAGTACTTTCGACTCTATCTATACATACATGATACTATATGCAAACTTCATCTCCACACACGACAAACAATCAAAACGCAGCAGCAGCCAATGTAACCTATTTCTTCGCTGCAAAACCTTATATCGTAACATCACCTTCGCAAGCTACAACTCACACCTATGAAGTATAATCTTTAACCAAAATTCCTCAAATTCATTCAGAGAAAGTCGTGGCCTGCTATAGGAGGTGTTCTCACCCTGCATTCGACCTTATTTGATTGCTCGTCTCAACCTGACTACTGGCAGCACGGTGTCGATTTCTCCATCTCATGACCTCGATAATAATAGAAGTCCCACTCATTGAAAGGCCAAAACCAGCAAATGTGGATAGGAGGACTGATATAATTGCTTGCACATGAACCTAGAAATGCAAGAAACGAAAAGGATGGATACCAAGAGTTATCTCTAGAAAAAGCTCAAAAACATTGAAATTACATCAAGTAGATGTCATTCCATGAACTCAATACTAGCTTCAGTTTTAGTTACAGAATCAAGCTTGTGAAAGGTACAACAGTTGCTTACCAAATTGTAGAAGATATGAGCAAAGAGAACCACAAGACCAAATTGAATCGATGCATAAATCCAAACAAATTTTCTCTTCACTGAAACCAATGGAAAGAATGTTAGGCATTAGCTCCTCGGTAGAGAAAGCTTTTGGAGTTTAAGATCGAAACTTACCCATAGTTGAAGAGGTCATGGACGAAAGCAGGCCAAGCATACACGAAAATGGAAGTGATATTGCTATAGCGTTGCTATCCAGTTTCTTAGCCTGCATATAAACTACTACATGGGTCGAAATTCTTCTCCTTGATCTTATAGCTGATTGAAAAATGTTAAAAGTAGTCTCACCAGTAACTGCTCGAGAAAACAGAAGTAGGCAAGCATACCAACAATGACTAGAATTGGCAATTCCTGCCAAACCCTGCATTAAAAGTACCAAATCAGATGCTTGCACTAGTGAAAAAGATGCTGGTTTGAAGTTTTTAATGATAGGAAGTCATAGCATCATCATATACAGTCCTGCCAATTACCAAACCCTAAACACTACGTTTACGAATTTGATAGTAAACGCATTGTCTTTGAAAACTTGCCTGTATCCATTGAATTCCATGTGTGTAAAGTTACTTCCCTCAATGTTGCGATTTACAGAGCTTTGAATACGTTGAAGAGTGACGGGCAGATTTTGAACCTCTTGCTTGCAAACATCGCACGTCTTGTTACCTTTAATGGAAAACCATTTTATAGCACATTCTCGATGAGCCAGAGCAAGTTCGCCTTTGCAGCTACATTCCATCTTTAGTGTCTCTCCACCTTCGCATAACTCCACAAAGCAAATCCTACAGACAGCTTCCTCTTCTGGTATATCTTCAGCATTGGCTTCGTTGTTTTCTGAGGCATTCAGACCAGTTCAATACACTTAACCAAAATCAAATGTTAAAATTAAATGCAAAACATACATGATCGTAGTTACCATCTTCGCCCATTGTGGCAACTGTCACTTCAGAATCTTCATCCTTCACTCTTGGCGTCGAGGGAATCACACGGAAGAATGAATTCGACCTCTGGATGCCTGTCTCCTTGTTTAGCACTGGAACAGAAAATGATCGATGTATGGACTGAACTTCTTTCTTCTACACAAACCAATCACCAATATAAATTATTAAAACAAAAACAAAGGCTTTCACTAAGCTGATCAGGCATTTATTTCGACTTTCTTACATCAAGTGAAAGATGGTTGTCTGTATTTCCCCCATGAATATTGTCGCGATTTGGATTCTCGAGTGGAGATAATGGCAAGGACGATGTCCTGTTTATTCTTGGCGTAAAAATCTTTGTCAAAGACCATGACCTTGGGATCGATTGCTTATCTTGATTGCTCACAGCAGAGGAGCCACAATGGATGTCAGCAGCTTTCTCCAAATCAGAATTAGTACAATTATAGTTCAAACTTAGCTTTGGAATAAGATTCCTGATTGAAGATTTCCCTCTGGTCGGCCCGCAAGATTCATTCATTCTCGGATCAGACGGGCTACGTGCAATAAAGAAGTTCACCCTTTTGGGAGTTGGAGTTGTTGGAGGCATGTTTATTTGGACAAACTCTTGAGGTGTCATTTCCAGCGGCATGGGAGGTATCTCCAAGAAAAGATTCGACTTTCTCCACTGTTTACCCTCCGATGTCTCGGTTATCCCCGCACACTTTTCCTGCAGGGGAGGCATAGGTTAATGCTTCATTCGTGATCTCTCCTTCATCGATGTAGTAAAGCACTAGAAGCTTAAATGATTTACAAAAAGACACTTCCTTACACAAAATGCACAGGCAAGATCATCGGTAATCAGATGATGAGAAAGATTAAACAATGTATGAACACTTTCCTTTTTTCAAATTTTATGGACGTGAGTTGTGCCTGGACATCCTCGGCTAGGTACACAATTTAGAGGAATGTTTACATATCCCAAGGGAATCAAACACTAACGTAGTTCTGTTCAACGGCAGTTATTCAGGGGACCATCTATTCCAGCCAAGAAAATGATAAAATGGATCATTACATTACAAACTAATTGATACACCTTTGATTGTTCTTAAATCAAAGATGACCACAAAAGCTAAAAAGAGGGCATACGATCACAGATGATGATTGCTTATTTGCTAGACATCAAATTTAACAAATTCAGCAACAGAAAATTCACTCTAAACAAAGGCAGCCGCATTCCAATTTTCCAGAAACAACAAAATTGTAAAACTAAAAAAGATTGATTTTTAAATAAGGAACTGAAATCACAGAAAGGCACAAGTGTAGGAAACCTCAGGAACAGCAACAACAGATTGTGTTTCAGAAGCACCGCCCCCATCATTCAGCTGCAGGACAGCCCCCTTTTTCTTCTTCTTCCTCTCTTCACTGGTATTCATCATTGCACTGTACAGCCCCCAGAAAAAATTCACTGTGCTGACACACAAATGGTTTGGGGCTTAAAACTCCACACCTGAGTGGGAGAAAGAAAAAAAAGAAAATCGAGGAAAGAAGTGAAACTTGGGCAAGAAGGTGGAGGTTGATGATATAGCAGGGAAAAAGGTTCAAACAGAATAATAGAATAATTGCAATTGATATTGAGTGGGGAGAGCTTTCATTATCTTCTCCATTCCCACTCCCAAAAGTAAGTGCAATCACTCTTTACTCTCTTCAGACTCTTCACTAATTGATTATGGCGGTGCTGCAGGTGGCCCATGTATATATAGTATAGTATTTTGTATTCTCCATTCATTAGACATACGCGCACCAAATACTAGTAATAATAGAAAAATAGAAGTACTGCTCCCGCAGTAGCTAGAGACAAGAGTCAACTTATGATGCCATTTGGATGGGGAAAAGGTAGAAAGAAATTTGATTCATCGTGGGAATAAAAATTGATTCTTTATGGAGACCTATGACAGGTATGGGAAACCAGCAAATTCATTAACACCCATGACCCAACCTACTGTGTTCTATGCCCTCACTGTGGATGTGGGCTTAGGGCAGAATCTCAATGGCGGTATCGAATTCCACGGAAATTCCAATGCCTTCCACAAGGGCTATAACCACAACCCATTTGGGGATGGAACCACAGTGAAATTGGGAGTGGTAGATAACACCAGAATCTCCCACAAGTATATGCATTCAAAAGTACAAAACCATTCATCAATCCATCTAAAGATGTGGATCCATTAATTAGGTCACTGCTTCTTAGGCCTTCAAATGATTGTATGGGTTTGTGACTTCTAAACTTAAGATGGTAGTATTTCCTAAAACATATCGGGATTTCTAGGGTATTGAGACTATATATTTCATTGTTTTCATTCTAAATCTTCATTCAATTTTGGAACCATACCTTAGATTTGTCAAAACTAATAAGATTAATTATTTGTTTTGAAGAAATAAAGAGGAAGAGGGACATGTGAGTACGGAGATGAATTGAGCAATTGATTCCAACATGCTGTTTGTTGAACGTATCATTACAATGGTTGAAACTTGAAAGTGTATATTTCACCAAATAAAAGCATTACATATATTCACTTCTACATTACTATTTATTTCAGATTGTCTATATAAGTGGAATGTGATATTGTATAAACAATGGAGCTTGACAATGCCAAATGAGCCTCAAGACTTAAAATAATAAAATGCACTCCTTAAGAGACAAGTTAATAGGTTTCATTCTAATATAAAAACCTAAGATGAGATTATAATGGGTTGGTGTTGCTGATATCAGTGTGTCTCACCGTCCTCCATTAATAGAGAAGAGTTTATGTAAGAATTTTGCACGGGAGTGGGGCATTAAGACATGTTGGCTTCAATATGAGATTAGTATTCCACGACCCACATTAGTTAGGACGTAGAAATTGATTCTGGCCATGTATATGGTGGTGGAGCCAAACACATACATATAGACCTACATAATAAACATATTTGAAAATTTTAAGAGTATTTATATAAATTAAATTTCACACATATGATGAATTTCATTAAATGAAAAAGCAAGTACATAAACAAATAAAATAAGTAATCTCATTCCGGCCAAGAAACGTGTGAGTGTGATCATCACTTTTCATCTTTATCATTACGATTTGCTTTAATCGGATTCTTGTTTCAAATAATTGTTTGTAGGTATTTTAATTAAAGTACCTACTTTTGTTTCCTTCTATCCTTACCACAAACTTGCTCACTTATGGTTCTTTCTTTTTTTCTTTTTATTTTTTCCTTCTTACCCAAATGTTTTTTAAAAAAATACTCCCCCGTTTTCAAAAAATTGAAACGGACCCACAGCACCCGTAGTCCAATGCACATTTTAAATCATTAATAACTTAAGTTCGGTACTAGTAAAAATTCTAAGAGTTCGATATTTAAAAACTACTCGACGAGACGAATCTAATAAGATCCCACTTGACTAAATTTTAACTACTATAACTATGATAAAACTTTAAGTCAAAGTGCGTGTATGAATAGTGCCCAATTTCCAAACGTTTCATCTATTCAAAAACGGAGGGAGTACTAATAAAGTAACTGTATAAGTTATTGATACCCAAGTTCCGGCAAAAATGAAACTCACAAAAAACTAGAGCATGGAGAGGAGGGAGACGAAAAAAGAAAAGAAAAAAAAATATCAGTTATTCCTCGGGAATATCCCCTCAGATATGTATGTTACCAACAAATGTGATCTCGCATCATCCGATGAGAAGGCTCAGGTGACGAAAAACTAATGCCTTCGTACCTCTTTTCGTCGAACAATCAGCCATAATATTACTTTTCATGTAAGTTGAGGAATCATATTGTTATCGGTGAAATTTTGGAGGAGTAAAACATCTCTTTGATTGATGAGACTTGGGAAAGATTACAAGAAATGCAGAAAAGAAAATACAACAATTAGCGAAAAACTGGTAAAGGAATTGAAAAGACGGAATGTAAGAACAAAAATTGCAGAAAAGAAAATGGCAGAAAGTAAAAATTTAAAGTGCAGATTCTCCTTGAGAGTGTTGGGGGTCCCCGTGCTTGGATGCCAGCTTTAGCTTTTATAGGAGTGAGAATGGCTCCTCTCTAAGCTTTAATGCACGTCTGTGATGGGTTTATGGTTTTCCACTTTAATGCCCATGATCTCCTCCCCTGATGACACCTCTCTTTAATGCCCGTGATTCTCCTTCCTTTGGTGGCGTTTCGTCTTGATGACTCCGCGATCCTCTCTAGGGATCCTTCTGAACGCTGCCCCTCTGAGATCATCTTCCTCCGGATAAATTTAATGAATTGAGCCAGTTACTTGGTTATTGGGCTAATATGTAATGGACCCTAATTTTGTAATTTATTGGGCTTTCGTGGACTCATATATTTTTTCGTGACAACAGATGCCCCCCTTGCACTTTCAGTCGATGGAATTGAGACTGAAAATACGCATATATTTTGTTAATGCCGCCGTCGGCATTCGAAATTGAGAAACCGTGCGTATCACTCTAAGGGATTTTTTTTAATGCATGCCGCCACTTTGTTATTTTTTTTTCATTCTCTTGGCCGCCGTTCCCTATAATCATTAAGACAATGGACTTTATTTTTGACCACAAATGCATATTGATGTCGGCGCTTTGAGCTGCAAATGCAATTTTTTTTTCTTCTCTTGGCCGCCATTCCCTATCATGCCACCACTCAAGAGAGGTTTTTTTTCTTTCCTCCTGGCCTTCACTTTTGGCATCCGCCATTCATTCGCCTCCCTCTAGGCAGCATTCGCATTATTCCAGATACCATTTGCATCACTCTAGGCAGCATTCGCGCATCACTCCAGACATCATTCGCATTACTCCATGCACCATTTGCATTACTCCAGGTACCATTTGCGTAACTCCAGGCACCATTCCCATTACTCCAGGCACCATTCATTGTCCAGCCGCCGTTCGCTCGTCGTCAGCCTCCGCTTGAGGAAACCCGGCCGCTATTCTTGAGGGAACCTGCCATCGTCATGCTCCGAGCCGCCGTTCTTGAGGCGGCAGCCGCCGCCTGCATTCTTCGCCAGCCGCTCGAACGTCATCCTCAGTCGTCGTTCACATCGCGAGTCGCCGGCGTTGAGTGTTAGCTGCCTTGACTGCTCAGGCCGCCGGTCGGGCTTCAGCCGCCATTGGCCTTACCCAGGCCGTCATCTTCATGCGTGCTCAGTTAGGCCGCCATCCTCAATCAAGCCGCCACTCATCACCCAGGCCGTCATCCTCAGTTAGGCCGCCACTCATCAGCCAGGCTGCCATCCTTAGCCAGGCGCCATCCTCAGTCAGACCGTCATCCCCAGCCAGGCGCCATCCTCAGTCAGGCCGCCATCCTCCGGATTTGGGATGAATCCCGAGATACCAACATGAAGCTGTGGGAAAGGCTCAACATCCACCTTCATACCTGCAATTTTTAAACGACCTTCTTTTATTTTGTTATGAATGGCATTTTTAAAGCCTCGACACTTAGTGATACTATGGGTGTACGAGTTATGCCACTTATAGAATGATCGGCCCCGAATGTCCTCGGCCGCTGGTAACTTCTGCCCCTCATGCAGCTTAATCACTCCATCTTTGAGCAATGAGTCGAACACTTGTTCTGCTCTTCCCATTTCAAAGAGGTCTTCATCAGGCCTATACTTGGCCTCCTTCAGCCTAGGCGGTCCGAGGGCCGCACAAGTATGTGGTTTGGTTGTATGCACTAATTCTGCAACAGCCACTTCAATGGGTTTGTCTTCCTCGTCTCTAAATCTCATATCCTCGAAGTGGACTCCATACATAGGATGACACTGTGCTTCTTGTTCCTCCAGGAACTTTTCCAAGCGATCCACTTTCTCAGCCAGTCGGGCAAGATCAGTTGAATCCCCACAATTAAATGCTCTTTAAATTTTGGCAACATGTTAGCCACTGCGATATTGGCTATCTCCCTATCAGAGACTGCCATTGTGCATAGGCCCTTAAGCCGCTGTAATCGGTTAATAAAGGTGTTTTCCGCCTCATCGACAAACTTTTTGGCATTAGTAAGGTCTGCGAGACTCACCTGTGACAGTGGCTTGTCGAACTTGTCATGGAATGCCCGTTCAAGATCAATCCAGTTTTGAATTGAGTTAGGCCGCAAGGATGCAAACCATGCAAAGGTAGGTCCAGTGAGGGATGAACTGAACAGCCTCAACTTCAGCCTGTCGTTGGTCGTCACTTCACCACGTTGAGCAGTGAATCTACCCACATGTTCTATAGTGGACTTGCCGTCATCCCCTGAGAAGGTGGTGAACTCGGGCATCTTGAAGCCCCTGGGGTATGGCTGCATGGTGTTTACCTACACAAGGTATGGCTTCATGTACGTAGGCCGCTCCATCGGCCTCAGTTGAATTCCAAAATGTTGCTGTATCATGTCTGCGAGCAACTCGGGTAAGACAGTTGGTGCCTGTGTAAGAGGTATGGCGGCTAGAAATGTGGCAGGAGGCATGGCGGCTGGTGTAGGTGGCGCTGCCACTCCACATGGTTGTGGCGCCTGCCCCCCTATGGCGGCTGGTGTAACAGGTGCGGCGGCCACTCCACATGATTGTAGCGTTTGCCCCCTAGTGTTGGCGGTATCCAACTAGGGTTAAGTGGTGCTGCCACATAAGGTGTGGTTGGAACATTCGGCACGTGAGGAGCTGCCGCCTGACGTGGTGCCATGCCAAATGCATCAGAGATCAACGTACAGTCTGGTACAACGCTGGCCGCCATCAAGCGGCCTGGTGAAGTATAGATCGGCATGGGAGGTGCGGCTGATAATGGCCAGAAATGTCCATTATTTTCAATCCATTTCCGTGTCTGAAACGGGCATTTGATCGCATTCCGGTCTTATATTAAATAAGAAAGCAGTTGAATTGGACTGATTTATGTATAATTGTAAAAATATTGAGCTGGTATGAAAAATGCATAATATGTAATTTTATTACACATTTATGTTAGAAAAATCCAAAAACATGAGAAAAAAAAAGAAAAGAAAAAAAAATAAAAAGATGGGAAAAGAAATGAAAACCCACAAAAAAAATAATAATAATAATTTTGACATTTTTCAGGAAATTACGACGCTAGACTCAATTACGACGCCAAGCATAGTGTAGTACTTAAGTATAGCATCGTAATCGAGTATAGCGTCGTAAGCAGAAACCAAGGCAGGTAGGGGTGTGCATCGGTCGGTTCGGTTAACCGAACCGAACAAAACTCCAAAATCGAATTAAAAACCGATTTTTTTTTTCTAAAAACCAAAACCGAACCAAAATTACTGAAAACCGAAATAACCAAACCGAAATACCGGTTAACTGAACCGAATCGAATTGCTTTTCTGAAAATTTTTTTTTTATCAAAACATCTCTATTACCATTTTTAAACCTGTAAATTCGCCCTGTCAAACAAAAACATCATATCTACATATAACTATGAGTGCATAATAGTAAATCATTCCAAAATTGCATTGTTCAAATTACACACAAATGAAATGACAAAATAAAGAAACAGTCACTCAATAGTTCAAGTACGAAACAATATAAAAGTCTCAAAACTCTCAATAGTAGTTCTCACTTCTCATCCACACAAACAGTCACCGAATATGGGTATTATTTTGTGTTTATTATACAATGGCATGATGTATTTTATATATTTTTTTAAATATATAATTTAAATTTCGGTTTGGTTCGGTTAACCGAATTGTAGATTTTTAAAAACCAAAAACCGAACCGAAAACCGAAATTTTAGATTTTCAAAACCAAAAACCAAACCGAAATCCAAAAATCGAACCAAATTGCAAAATTCTGTTCAGTTCGGTCTGTTTGTTCGGTTTCGACCGAAATTTGCACACCCCTAAAGGCAGGACTCTGAAGGAGAAGAACTACGACGCCAAGCATAGTGTCGTACTTAAGTATAGCGACGTAATGGAGGATAGCGTCGTCGGCTGTTCACTTAGATACAAAGAGTGTATTCGAAGTGGAAGACTACGACGTTACACCTATAGCGTCGTAGTAATGGACAGCGACGTACTCAAGCCATAGCGTCGTAACCTGGCCAGAATTCAAATTTCAAGGCCTGGGGGCCCATGGGCCTAGGGTTTCCCACCTATATAAGGATAAGTTGACTCCTAGGATCAAGGACTTCACTAGACAGCATACAACTTGGAGACAGCTTGGTGTTCATGAGAGGTGTGTAGGTAGTTAGTTTAGTTATGGTTTATTTTTTGTATTATTTACTTTTCTTGCATTGTTCTTAGTTTTTAGTTGTTGTTTATCTTAGATTAGTGAGTGCTCAGGGTTTTAGATTTAGATAGCCACTATTTTCACTTATTTAACAGCTTTGTACACACTTATTAAGGTTTGAAATACCCAAATCATGGGTCTTATCATACCATTGTCTTATAAATGGGAAGTTAATCACAAAAAAAGTCCCAACTCATGAAATGGACCTTGGTTCATGGATTTTTTATGCTTTATTTCTGTTTAAATGGCCACTTGGTCATTCTATTTTTCCATTCATGTGGGTTTTGTGTCTCTATTTCTAGTTTTGGGTTTTAATGCATGGTTTGTGGTTGAAAACCCTCATTCGGGTTTTGTGGTTCATTATGCTCATTATTGGCTCCCATTTTCATGCACTACAGCTTTCTTTACATTTCGGTCATGCCATATTTTGCATTCTTGAGCCATAAACTTGAAAATAGGGTTTGCAATCGCATAGATTGCATTACCCGACCAACACTCATGTTCTGGGGTAGCTACGACGCTAACCGCCCTACAACGCTAACCTAGGTTGGCGACGTAGAGGAAGGTTTTACGTCGTAGTTGCTTCGGACTTAAGCAAAAATTTGTACTACGACGCTAAACCTACGACGCCATCCAAGTATAGCGTCGTAATTTTTGTTTAGGGTCGTAGTACCCCAAAGCACTTCTTTTCTCATAAAAGCCCACCTACGACGCTACACCCACGACGCTATCCTAGGATAGCGTCGTAATTTAGTGTATAGCGTCGTACCCCCCCAATTTCATCAAACTTCTAAAAATTCGACATTACGACGCCACACCTACGACGCTATCCTAGGATAGCGTCGTTATATTCGTATAGCGTCGTAATTGGAGTTTCTGCCAAATTCTCCATTTCTCCCCTTGATTAATTGAACTTTTATATTAATATTTTGAGGTTGAAATCCAATGATCTCATCCAAGGATTAAATTGATGTAAAGAACTTTGTTCAATATCCCATTAAAAGATTCCTCTACAAATTAAATTCTTTTGATCTAAGCATATAATCTGGACTATAATTATTTAATTATAGAATGAAAGATTATTTGGATTATAAAGAGTAATTATGGATCAATTTCCATACCCTTGCATGAGAAACCAATGTCTCTCATACAAGATGGCACAAAATTTTTTCTTTCATTCATTTATTTTGTCTTTACTTGTGTTGTGTGAAATGAATAGTGAAAAATATCATAGAATAATGTTGGCGAACGGTCCCTTCACCGGGAAATGAAGTAGCCCGTAGTCTATGAATTAACTACTATTTGTTATTTTGCATGGTTTAGATAGTGACTGACGAGGTCAGGCGAACGGTCCTCTCACCGGGAAATGAAGTAGCCACTCAGTCAGTCTCTGTTTGAATACAGTTTTGTTTTTCTTATTTTCGAACCCGAATTTAAGCTGTAATGCTATCAGATGGTGCCAACAACACTGTTTGAACAGTATTATAGTGAGAAAATATGTAGGTTTTTCTCTCATTTCACAAATAGTAGGAATCTTGATGATAGCGATTACTGTCAATTAAGGTTTTTTGCTGTCTAAAACCGTTCCATCTGGAATAGTTGGGACCTGGATAGCAGATGTTTGCAGTCCAGATAATCCCAGCTATTTCTGCCATCTCTTTAGTCGACTTCTCTCACCTCCGGCTATTTCATCTATGTGTTTCACATTCTGTCTAAACCCACCTATATTTTGGGTTAATTTTATTTTACACTTCCTTATAAAATTATGCATGATAATATTATGTAAATATTGTGGTCTAATTATTATGGGATCCTTCCCTTGGACATAGGAGTCTTGATTTAAATCAGATGTCTCATAATAAATTTCCAACGAAAATTCATTTATAAAATTCGGATCTAAGTAAGGGATAAATTCCTCAGTTATGTCTAACTCATATCCGATCGAGGGTTGATTTTGGGAAAATTAGAAGCAGAGTCAGCGATTAAGTCTCACCTAGACTGAAAGGATCTGTGTTTTAATTGAGAGTTTAGTACCTATTTAGGGAATGATTTTCAAAGAATTATTATTTTCTAGAATTGTTGTGTGTTGGAAATCTGATATTAAATATTGCACTGAGTCAGGGTCCACTTGGATTCAGATAAAGTGTGATAAATAATACTAGAGGAACAATACATGGGCCTTGGTTATTTTCTAAGATAGGGTTGAGTATTCTTTCAACTTCTATCTTCTCCTGCCAAAGCCTAATTTTCAGTCATGAGTGAGTGCATCCGGAACAAACTGATTTATTAGTTTGTTTCATTAGTTTGTATCTCATAACTACATGGGAGTAGGTAAACACTGCGAGCGGTTTACTGATGTCCGGGAATTCTTGATCTGCGTCCGATCATTAAGACTGGGGGCTCTCATTTACTACCAGTATGATGCTTTTAAAAACCTCCAAGTGATAGGATTTTAAATGCTTTCTTTACCGCTTTCTTTTAAATGCTTTTATAGAGGTCACTCGGATGTATTGAGAGAACTTCTAACTGCTACTAGGAATGAGAGTTATGGAATAGTTCAGGGCTTGATTTAAATCTTTGGGTGTGACCGGGGGAATGGTAGCAGTACTTGACACTTCAACTAATGATTTGTCAGGTGTTGCTTGTCCACCACAGATAAATGACATACCTCTGCGCAGGGGCAGTTGTATATCTGTGGTATCTTAGATTCTGTTGTCTTAAGGCATGTAAACCTCTACTGTAAGTACATGTCTGTAAAGGGAACATAGTATAGGAGCATGAGAGTTAGTTAACTGATGGATGATCCCAAACAAAGATCTGTGTAATAAAATGGAAGTTTAACTGTGTTTCATCTAAATTTTGTCCAATTTTTATTATTTTCTTCCTGTCCCTTCTGTCCCATTTTAAATATGCTTTCTTAAGATTATTTTATTGCTTTCTTAGATTAAATTTAATTCGCTTTCTAGAATAATTTTATGTGCTTTATTTTATTTCTTTCATAGCTTAGAATTAAATTATGTCAAATAGCTGATAATCAAACACAAACTTGAATCGAGTAACCGAGTGGAAAATCTTATAAAACGACGTGGGCCCTGCTTCTATCGCACATCCTCCAGTGAACGATCCGGTACTTACTATAAATACTGCAATTTTTGACTCCGTGCGCTTTCGGCGGCACAATTTCTTAACACGAGTAAATAAAAACGTGACAACCTATAAATATATCCCTAATCCCAACTCCATCATCACAAATTGGTTTCATTAAATAAAAATCTAAAACCGGGATAAGTATTCTTTTAGAAATACTCGTGTGGGAAATTTGTCAAAAGTTTCAGCGGCGTAACCAAAGTTCGGCATACTGGTTGCCGTAGGAGTGAAGGAATAAGCCGCTTGGAATGGGAACAAACTGGCCAAGCCTCTGGACTCCAAGAGTGATGGCTGGCCAAGTATGGTTCCCCAAGTCTGTTGTTGGCCGCCTGACGGCCCTGGACATGGGATGCTTGGCGGCACGATAGTGCCGTTTGCCGGAGCAGTTCCATCTTGTTGAGTGCGCAAAGAACCGCATATTCGGTCAGTTTGGTCGGCCTTGGCAGGCCGCAATACATCCATTAGGTGCCTCGTGAATAAAGGCATGAATTCGGCCATCGATTCAGTCATCGATAGCCGCATTTGTTCAGACAGAGTTGGGATCTGCCTTATTCCCTGTTGCGGTTAAGAGGTGCCCGCCGCATTATCGGCGTTCTCAGGGGGTGTTCTGATCGGGGTATTCTCTTGTAGTGACATTTCTTCAAACTTTTGAGTTAAGTCTCTTACTACTCGTCCAGATCTAAGTAACATACACTCCTAAGCGGATATAGCTTTAAACCGTGTCCCACTGAGCGTGCCAATTTGTTATTGGTGAAATTTTGAAGGAGTAAAACCTCTCTTTAATTGATGAGACTCGGGAAAGATTATAAGGAATGCAGAAAAGAAATTACAGGAATTAGCAAAAAACTTGTAAAGGAATTGAAAAGACGGAATGTAAGAACAAAAATTACAGAATAGAAAATGGCAGAAAATAAAATTTAAAGTGCGGATTCTCCTTGAGAGTGTTGGGGGTCCCCGTGTTTGGATGCCACCTTCAGCTTTTATAGGAGTGGGAATGGCTCCTCTCTAAGCTTTAATGCACGTATGTAATGGGTTTAGAGTTTCCTTCTTTAATGCCCATGATCTCCTTCCTTGATGACGCCTCTCTTTAATGTCTGTGATTCTCCTTCCTTTGGTGGCGCTTCGTCTTGATGACTCCGCGATCCTCTCTAGGGATCCTTCTCAATGCCGCCCCTCTTAGATCATCTTCCTCCGGATAAATTTAATGAATTGAGCCAGTTAGTTGTTTATTGGGCTGACACGTAATGGACCATAATTTTCTTATTTACTTGGATTTCGTGGACTCATATATTTTTTTATATTTTTTTGTGACAACACATATCATGCCCGGAAACTCATCTAACTGGAACGAATTCTTTTAGTTAATAAGACGGAAAGTACAAATGTCCCTGCTCGACATCATCCTTAATCAAACAGCGCTTAAGTGTATTAGTACAATTTTATTGAAATCATATATAGTACTCTTGAAAATATAAATATACAAAATTTTGCAAGTGAAGTTTTACAGGAATCAAACGGTTAAGAGGAAAATTGATTGTCATCCTTTTTCTTTTCACTACCAAAAAGATAGATAAAGAGATGGCATCAAAGATTTAAGGTCAAATCACACTTTTTTTCCACCCAAAGTGACTTCCAACACTCATATTTCTCCAAAAATCATAGTAGTATGATATATTGCTGTTGACGTCGATTTGAGAAGAGGATGTTGTCGACTTATTGTGGATATTGATAATATCGAGTTGAGTCAAATTTATATGAGACTAGTAAGTAACCCGTCGAGATTCGACGGGCATAAGTATATATTTTATATAATATATATACTTACATTATATAAAGTAATAAAAAATTGTATTTTGAGTAATGAAAAATATGTAATGATTTATATATAATCGAATGAGAATGTATATGATAACATAATTTAATTATTTTTAAAACAAACAAAGAAATCATATTATACCGTCTTTAGCTTCTATGGTTTTTCAAGTACAAAGCTAACAAGGGATGAGGACTTAGCTCAAGTGGTTAAGTCCATTGACTTCCAATTGAAGGTTGGATGTTCGATTCCCCACCGGCCCCCTATCCCTCCATTTTATTCCCCTTTGTAATTTGTGTGGCATGAGCTCTCACCACCCTTTCCTAGCTTGTATAGGCTGTTAAGTAAAAAAAAAATATACAAAGCTAACAAATCAATAAAAATAATTATTAAGATAATATTTTTATTTAATTTGAAATTCAAATTAAAATAAAACAAAATTTAAATATAAGTATTAAGCATAATATGCAAAATTCAATCACAATTTGCAGAAAATTTCATTGCTGAAAATCTCATTGGTAGGAGGAGCTAATATAGCACTATCTTAAAAAATGTATGAATTTGAAGTGGTGCAGTTTATATTTGTATATGTACTATAAAAAATTGCCGCTATATGATCACCCGTAGAGTTTATTAGAATATCACCTTGAAACGTCACATCTGATTGTACATCTATAAAAATCAATATCGGCTTTAGCATCGCCTACATCAAGTATCCATTTTGCAAATTTTCTGTCATATATAAATTTCATTGTAAACAACATTTCATACGGTATCTTGAGTCAATCATTCTTAATTCCATATTAATACTTTGAGCCACATCTTGCTAGTGACATAAAATATTGCAACATAACTGTTCATGGCTAAAAGATTTTTAAACATAAATTTCAGCATTCTTTAAAGATTGATATTGACTTTTGTTTATAATCATAGCAAAACAAACTGCGAGTGAGAATTTTCTCATTTGAAATCGAATGGGGAATTTGGTTAAATCAGGTAGGTTCATGATCATTCTACCAATCAAGAGTTTTCTATTTTCATGTGTTTCATTAAAATTAGTTTAACCTCAATTATTTGATAGATCTATATTCCTAAGAAGCATGACTATGCAACCCTCATTCAATTATATTTCATTATTCAATAATCCATAACAATTGATCATGTTTAGATGTTCAGTGAAAATGATTCATTGGCATTATTATACTTTCATTCTCTTGACAAATATTATTAGAACTAATATATTTTATTTGTAGACATACGTTCCATGATGTATGATGGATCGTATCAACAATCTCATTGATAGGAGTTAGTATAATTATCTTTAAAAATATATGAATTTGAAGTGGTGCAGTTTATATTTGTATAAGTACTCTCAACAATTTCCGCTATAGGATCTACCGTAGAGCTTATACAATTATCATATGAAAATATCACATTTAATAGTATATCTCCAAAATCAATACCAGCTTTACCAATTACCATCACATACATGAAGTATTTATTGTGCAAATTTATGTCATATATAATTTTCATTGTAAACAATATTTCTTGTAGTATCCTGAGTTAATCCATCTTAATACATACTAATACTTCGAGTCCCTATTTCAAGCAAGCAATTCGGGGTCACGCGCCTTTTATTAGAAAATTTGAGCATATAAAAGTCGAAGATATCCATACTATTGGTACTCTTACTAAGAAATGAATACATTCTTTCACTCCCTTAGGGCATAGGAAGAATGAGCTATATTAGGACTTCGATCTGTCTTGGAAAGGTTTCTCTATTTGCTGAGCGACATAAAATAGAACATAGAAGACCCGAGAAAAGCGACCAATTCGACCTTTGCCCTATAAAGTAAGTCCTATGAAGCACAAGGTATTGCAACATATTACTGACATGAGTAAAAAATGGATTTTAAAGATGAGTCCAACCTTCTTTAGGGCTTCTCCAACTGAGCTGCAAAATGCAGAATAGAGTAGAGAAATTGCTCCAACCGAGCTCCAAAACTCAACGCAAAATGCGTTTCCGGCTTGTTTGAACAGAGAGGAAACGCATATTTGCGTTCTACTGTTCACAAACGCAAAAGGGAATAAAGTGTATAAAACGATAAAACAAAGGAATATTCTATGGTATATTCTTTTGGTTTTGAGTTTAGTGTCTTCGGTTGGAGATAAAATACTGTTTGAAGTGACATATACTGCATTTTGGGTTTGAGTATGGTGTTTTCGGTTGGAGATGGTCTTAAAGACTGACATTGACTTTTTTATAGTCATAGTAAAACAAATTGCGAGTGAAAATTTTTTCATCTGAAATCGAATGGAGAATTTGGTTAATTCAGACGGGTTCATAATCATTCTACCAATCAAGAATTTTCATCCAAAATAATGAGCTTCGTTTTAATGAGACTAGATGTTAAATAATTTTCTGGGATAAGTTTTTTTTTTTCACGTAAAATTCTCGTTACAATCTAGTGGAATACCAAATCTAAAATGTACAGTTCTACCTCTTGGAAGAAGTGGGGTGCTATTCCACTTGATGCTACAGGCAGCACAATATCACATCTTCCATGAAGGGCTACACATAATATTTTCTAGATAAAGTATCAATAAATATCTTGTCAGTTCCACCACGTAAAGAAAAAAGAATAAACCTTCCCTCACTATCAACTACAGACATAATTTTATTATAAATAATTTTTTGCTCATCAATCAACAAAGGTAATAGCTTCATATGATCCGCCTTCATTTCTTTCTTATCATAATATGTCTCTTCAAGTATCAATGGATTATTTGTTTAATAGTACATTAAAACTTCATTCAGTAATAGCATTCCAGAAAATTTTTTCACACTTATAGAGTTTGCTGCAGGTAGTCTTTCAATTTCTAACAAAGCCCGTCAATTGCAAATCTGTTAAAATATAGATTAATGAATTACTTCTTCTATTTTTGTTTAAAGTGTTACACTTAAATGAGGAAATGAATTTTTTAGGCCATTACAAGGCACCATTTCCACATTTGGGCCATTATGAAATCAATTTCCAATTTTAGGCCATTAGAAACCATCTTTGACCAAATTAAGACCATTTAGACTATTTTGACTTTTTCCAACTTCAATTAACCCTACCAACTTTTACTTTATTTCATTTTGACCCCAGATTTTAGTTTCTTCATTATCATTAGTCCAATATCAGCCCATCATGCTTCCGATAATTAAATTAAGCACTAAACTTCATACCTTGGCTTTGACCGCCTTGCTGCCGGGTTTCCTAAGCTCCGGGATTTTACGGACTTCCTCCAACCACGCAGCCGCGACCGATGGTTCACCGATTCTTGGCTCCTTCAGCAACAAACAGCACAGTCCTATTTCGTTTCCTACCTTAGGACGTATCAAGATATGAATAAAGGGTTTTAATTATATTATCGGGATATTTGGGATATTTGGAAGCCTGGATTTTACTGAAGAAATATTAAAAATATTATTTAAACATAATTTCCCCTAACGGAGAAGACAGACACTTAGTTCCTCATGGAGGATACAAGACTCTTGGGGGAATACCCCATACTTTTACAAACTTGAAAGGAAATATGCAGAAAGAGAAATATTACAAATACTTTGAAGAGTTGGGAGGAATTTTCGATGCCTTCCATCTGCTTCAAACTCCTTTATTTATAGGCGCCCGCGGACTTCAGCCCCGGATTCCAATCTTCCTCTAAATCCTTGTGACGTCACTGCGTTCGTCACTTGGCCTTAATTTCCACCGGCTACATTATTGTCCTTTTTTTGAATTATTGCGTTAGGTGGCTTTTGTCAACTTTCCACCTTCTCTTGTCGGCCACTTTCTGCCAGCCACTCTGCCCTTCTTTGTCGGCTTTTAATTACGAGTGTTGCCGACACCTCTCTTTCTTTTACATCCAGCTAATCTTACTTTGGCTTGTGAAAGTTTTTTGGACGTTTCTTCCCTTTGTCCTGTTCGGGTCCGGATTTTTTCTGGGTTACCCGGATCTTTGTACCGAATAGGGGTTTCTCCTGTTCTGCACAATATGGGCATATGTGGTTATCCCATTGGCCAACATGCATCATGTTGCATGCCTTTTTTCTGGTAGACTCGGTTGCAGGCAACTTGTTTTCCCAGATGAGTAACCTCTTCTTTTCGAATGAGGTTTCCGCAAACTCTGTGCTTTTCCCTGTTAAAGAATTAACCAGGAACGATCCATTTAAATTGTTTGAGAATATTTTAAACGGATATTTAACCTTTTCCATCTCGGTGAGACAGACCCAGAATCCCCATGCTCGTCGGGTGGAGATTTCATCTTCGCTGATTGAAGATACCAATGGTGCCTTCTCATCCATAGACTTAACTCTGTTGAAGGCAATCATATCAGGTCTCTGTAATTTAATAAATTGAAAGACCGGATAAGAACCTTTTCCGACTATTTCTGGTGCCGCTGAAATGAACTTAAGCTCAAGAATATCTCCTCTTTGCAGGTGCGGGTTGTTCTGCCATGATTCGTGCACCGCACTACTTATCCATCCCGGAAGTTTTTCGATTTCCGGAAACCCTGGTGATGTAGTATGAACAGATGCTAATGCTCCAAAGTCATACCACTTTCGAACCTCTTCTGGTTTCGATCCTTCGAGCATCCATACCCTGTTGTATCTCCCGGATGTCTCGATTACTGTTTTGCTAGGGTTAATTCCCTTTTTGGAAACCAGTTGTTCCCATTTTCCTTGGTAGTCCAGCCAGGCAGTAGATAGGACCTTCTCGTCTGAATTAACCTTAGAGGTGCCTGTCATTGGCCTAAGGTTAATTTCTTCCTCTTTCACCCCAGAGGCAGTGGGTTGACTTGAGCTTTCGGAAATGTGACTTTCCTCTTGCTCAACATTTTTGTCGGTATCCGACAATGGTTCCTTTGAAGCAGTGCTTGAATCTGCTTCTTCATATGTGACCACTTTAGCTTTTTGGGCACATTTCTCTTTGTTTACCAGGGAAGCTGACGCTTTCCTGATTGGCTCTAATACTGTTTCCCATAGTGCTGTCATTGCTATATGGGAGGTTCGTATATTGTTGCGGACCATGTCCACATCGCTCTGTTGTATTTGGCCAGCTGCTCGTGCATTGATCTCGAGCTGTCCAAAATGCTTCGATAGCTCCTCTAGGTTTTCTCTGAGGTGCCTGAATCTCGTAATGATGGAATCAGCTTCAAATGCTTCCATCTCTCGTTAGGAAATCTGCAAGAACATTTTCATGAGATTTTATAACATCAATATCATAAGTATAATATTGACATTCAGCTTGCCATCTGATAATACGAGCTTTTTCAATTTTTGATTCAAGTTTATTTTTTAAAAAAGCCCTAACATTAGTATTATCAACTTTTAATACAAATTTCTTTGCAAGTAAGAATAAAGGCCATTTTTTAAATGTTTTCCATACTGCAAAGAATTCCTTTTCGTTAATATGCCAAAGTTTGGCTTGTTGTTCAGTGAACAACCCTCCTGTGTATCTACAAGGTTCTTGACCCGTAGTTGTTTTTCTCATGAGCACTCCTGCCCATCGAAAATCATTGGCGTCTGTATAGACTACCAGCTCATCCTCATCCTGAGGTATCGCGAGTTTTGGCAAGCTATTGCAGACTTGCTTTAGTTCACGAATTCTCTTGGTATGGATTTCTTCCCATTTCCATCTAGAGCTTTCAGTCTCTTTCAAGAGTGGTCTAAAATCCTTTCTATATTTTGCAAGGTCTTTAATAAACATACCCGCAAAATTTACAACTCCTAAGAAACTCTGAAGTTGTTTCTTGTCTTTTAATGTATCAGGAAAATTGCGGATTTTCTCCACAATGTGTTCCTGTAACTCTATTCCTGCTTCATCAATTTGAACTCCTAAGAATTCAATTTTGTTAGCAGCGATAGTGGCCTTTTTCTCAGAGAGAACTAGACCTTCCCTGTGACATGCATCAGAAAATATTTCAAGATGTTTAATATGCTCTTTAATATTTCGAGATGCAATCAGAATGTCATCTATGTAGACGAACATAAACTCTAGATAATCCTTAAATAGATTATCCATCTTTCTTTGGAATACTGAGGGGCATTAGAAAGCCCCATTGGCATAACATTCCAAATATATTGCCCTTGTGGGGTGGAGAATGCTGTGAATTTTTTCGACTCATTCTCCATCTTAATCTGATAGAAACCAGATTTGCAATCAAATTTAGAGAACACTTTAGCACCTTTGATGCAATCAATTAAGTGTTCTCTACTCGGAATGTAATAACCATCAAACTGTATTATTTTGTTAATACCTTGATAGTTTATTACCAACCTGGGTTTACCTCTCTTTATTTCACCGTGGTTTCTTACCAAGAATCCAGGGCTACTATAAGCTGAGACTCCAGGCTCGATGAGTTTAAGATCAATATGCTCCTTGATAATTTGCTGCATATCTTTCTTATCCTGCATATTCATTAAGATGGGTTTGTATCGAACATACTCATATTTATATTGTTCTTTTACCTGTAGAGTAGCTTCGATCTTGTTTTTATCCCACCATGCCAGAGGATCCTCGTTAAAGTTTCTCTGGATAAGTCTTTTGACATTTTCGAGGGACAATTTAGTTTCCCCATCAATGTCTAGTGAAGTTATATTTAATGACTTCATTTCCTGCATTGCTTCTTTGAGGTTTATAATTTCCTCAATAGAAGCTTCATCAAATCCTTGTTGTCTAAAAGACAACAAAGCCTTACCAAACTTTCTTTTATCCTGCATTTTTGGATGGGTTAGTTTGGCATCATTATCACCACGTTTGCTGCGAAATAATATAGGCATTAACCTGTTGAATGCCTTTTCCCTGCGCAACACATGTATCTCATTTCCACAACTTGTGGTAAATATTAACAAATTTCTTTTGTTATCTTGAACATATTTTGTAAAGGATTGTATAAAATTGTTCCCTAACAAAATATCTGCTCCTGTGTCATGAAAGTAAATAGGAGGCGTTTTTACCTTATACCAAGGTGTACCAAATGCTCCTCCAATCATGATATTGGCTTGTCGAATACCCTTATTTAGTACTAAGATTTTTTGGGAAAAATCTCTTCCTGCAATAATGGGTAATGATTCCATAGCTTCGCTAGGGAAAACTCCTGGTTTTGCCGTGCAAATACCTGATCCTGAATCAATATAAGCTGCGAAATATTCTGACTTATATTCTTCATATATTATCCCTACTGAGATATAAATGGAGAATGGACTTGTCATTTAATTCTGATGGTGTGACCCTTCAGATTAAATTCTATACCATTATCTTTTCTTACCCATGGTTTATGATTTTCGAGAAAACTTAATCCCAAAATCATAACCCCATTGTCTTTTCCGGCGGTGCCTAAGACTCTGATCTCGTGTCCTGCAATTTCAATTGTTCCTTCATAGGTTCCAATTGATGGCTGCTGCAAGTAGTATAAGTCATCACATGGAAAACGGTTAATCTTTTCAGTGATGTCGAATATTACTCGTATTTCTTTCCATCCTTCAGGGCATTTTATCTTTATATTATCTACCCCAATGGATTGAGGAGTTAGATCTTTGATGAACTCCTTCCCTTTATATGCCATAATTCTGTCTTCCGAAAAAGACATACGGCTTGCGTACTCAATTCTAGCACTCGTTGATCTGTCTAGAATTGGATGATCTCTTATTTGTATGTCTACTCCTCCTAACCTTGGAATCTGGGTAGGATTTGGAGTCATGACTTTAGCAAATTCCTTGAAAATTCTAGGAATTTCTATATATTCTTTCCTGAGAAATAAGTCAGAATGATGACTGTTGGAAAGTGCATAAGAGATTCTATAAGTTATAGAATATGGCCTGTTCCCTTCTTTCATCAGATCTTTTCTTTTAAAATCCTGATGAAGGGTTAGAACTCTACTAAAATCTTGGTCAGCTAAGTTATAGGAAATTCTGGGATGTATGTCAAACATTAACTTCCCAGCATATAAATTTCCTACCATAGTTCCAAGAAGACCATCTCTAAGGTTATTGATTCTTCTATCAGTGACTGATAGATGCAATTCAGAATCAATGCCTTCTTTGAAGGTTGCCTTAATTACTACTTCAATGGCTCCTATGTGGATCCATTTCATAGTAATGGCGATTTCCTCCTTCATTCTGCTTAATTCCTCAAGAATTTCTTCTTTAGGAATTAATTGCATATCCATAACATTACAAGTAAGTTCCATAGGAATTGCAAACTCACCTGCACTTACCTTGTAGATGATGTTATGTCTTCTCTGGTTGAGTCCCATCTGGTTAAGAACTCGTCCAATCCCGCCAATTCTGAATCCGTCATATGGGCTGAGGTTGGAATCTTGTCGCATTATTCTTTCCATGGTTCGATTCGAGATCGTCATCCTTGAAAAGAATCCAGACAGGTTTTCAGTGGTCTGAATCCTGTCTTCTTCAGTCAGACTCTGTTGAAGATCCATCTGAATATGAGTCCGAGTCACTTCTTAATTCTTCCTCGTAGATGCTTTCATCCGAGGGGATGTCCTCAAACTGATAGACTGGTACCAGCTTTCTATGGTAGACTGCTTCCACGATATCCTCAGTGGCTTCGTACATTCGTACCTCACGATTCTGAGGGCAATCGGGTGAGATATGACCTCTGGCTCCACACTTCCAACAGTTGCAGTCCTTGAAACTTTCGTTGGCTCGGGTATGGGCTCGTCTGAATGTCCTCTTGGACGTCGTTCTCCCTGTGCTCCTTACTGCTGAGCTAGTTGAACCTTGGGATGAACTCTTCGTCGTTCCCGTTCTTTGTCCAGTTTTGTATGATCTGGCCTTGCTCTTGGACCACCATGCTCTTCTTCTTCGGAATGGAGGTCTTCTGAAACTCCTACTGTATGAGCCCCGACTCTTCTTCTTTTTCCTCTTTTCTCCTGATTCTCCTATAATTGTTGGAAAATCGTTATTTTCACAGCAAAGAGGAGTTCTTTTTATTTTACCTCTTAGTCTCTTGATGTTCTTTTGGGCTGCTGCCTGTTGACACCATTCTCTGAGCTTATCCTTTAAGAAGGACATTCTTCGAGCTATTGAGTCCACTGTACCAGGGGGTACTGTGTACGATTGGATCAACATTTCTCTCCATGGGCTGCAGATCTTTGCAAAGAACATGGGACATGCTACTTCGGCTGTCATTTCACTCCGAAAATAGTATTTACGAAACCAGTAGATATATTCGTCTACTGCGCAAATACTTCTTAACTCCATACCCAACAGTGCTTGGGTATAGACTTTGATTTTTTCTGTTCTCTGTTCTTCAAAATAACCATCTCCTACAAAATGGGTTTTGAATAAGAGGCCAAACCTTTCACAGATTGTGCTTTTGGATTCTCCTTCGAGTATTTGCTCCTTTAAAGCAGCCGTGGAGTTTTTCCAGCCCAGCTTTGCCGATCCTTCGAGACTCAGCTCTATTAATCTGACAAAGTTTTCTTTATCGAGTTCCAGGGTGGTTGCTGCAATCTTCATTGAAGCTACCCATTCATCGATCAGGTCTTCGATGTTTCGGAAGTCGATAACGTCGAGGTTTAGTGTTATGCCATATGGATTTAATGGTTGTAACATCGTCTTGGCCCACGGTGTGGATTCTGGTGCTCTACTTGGGTTCCGTCCTGGGTTTCGTCTTGCATTGAGATGCACCTCAGGATACCTGTTCATGTAGAAGTCTGTACTTTCTCTCATTGGAACATCAGGCGGTCCATCGTGGGTCACGTTGGATCCTGATCCTTCCGCATAACCCAATTGAAGGACTTCATTGGGTTTTACATTAACCAGATCCATAATCCCAAGTTGGGAAAATGATTCTGCTAATTCTTGTAGATCTGATAGATCTGCCCTGGAAACACTCATTCGACTGTTTTCAGGAGATCGATCATAAGCTCTTCTTGTGATTTCTGCTTTGGAACCATAGTTGCTTTACCCTTTTGATGTAAAGCTTGTACTGGTCCGAATGCATCTCTAATATTGGCTTGGTTATTCTTGGAAGATCCAGGAATATCCTTCTGCCTTTTCTTGATATCCGAAATATCAAATTTCAGATTCAAAATTTCTTTCTTTAGATCTTGAAATACTTTCAAGATCTCCTCTGTTGTCTGATTCAAGTTATCTAATTTCCCAGGTATAATTAATACCCGGTTACCAAAATCTTGAATCGTCTTTTGGATTTCTCTTAAGTCTTTTGATAACTTAGAGCTATCCGGATCAATTTCTTTCCAGTCCGTTCCTCTCATTTTTAGGAAAGAAACTGATTTTGATAATATCTTGTCCATGGGACAAGTTCAAGAAATTCCTTTGGAATTTTCTATTTTTTATTTCCAAAATTTGGAAATAACTTGTGGGTTTCAAATTAATTGAATCCATTAAATAATTAAATCTTCTCCATTAAGAAATAAAATATTATAAATAATATAATTAATATGTTCTTCAATAAAACCTAGGCTCTGATACCAATTTTCAAGCGCATTGGGTGTCATTTATATAGTGAAAACTTAAGTATATTGACAAAGGACTAAAGTAAATAAAGTCAAACTTTCTTGGGGTTTTAATGAAAGAAAGGAAAAGTTGTTGGGAATTAATTAATTTTCAAATTGGTCCTTATGGCTTAATTTCATTCAACATGTGTTTGTAATGGCCTAATTCTGGAAATTCAACTTATAATGGCCTAAAAGTGGAATAGGCTCCTTGTAATGGCCCTTTTTATTACTTTCCCCCACTTAAATTATTAATTTTATTGGTATTCATTAAAACAAAACTCAAAAAGAATAAAATCAAATGTAACCCATCTTATTTTATTTATTTAATTATTGTAATTCTTCAACTAAATCAATTTTATTAACTTACCTTAAATCCCGTGTCATTTCCTCGTGTTACACTTATTATAAAACAGAGGGAGGATTTCTTAAAAATAGAAATAGAAAAATTAAATTTTCCTTCTTTATTTACTGAAGGATCTATTCGCACTCCCAATAACTCTTTATACACCCGACTCTTTTATTTGTAATATGCTTTAGAAAATAATTCATTTACTTTAAACCAATTATCCATAAAATATGAATATTCACAATTCCTCTATAATTATAATTATTTTGTATTATTTTTAATATAATAAAACATATATAAGATTTATATTATTTTTATTTATATACAATTAGAATGATATAATTATAAAATATATTTTTTAACGATTAGCAACTATAGAATTGTATATTACTTTTAGTAAATATATAATTGTATATTACTTTTAGGAGAAGTAATATATTTTTGTGAAAACATGGCATATATATACATATTAATTAATATATACAAATCTTTTCCATATATTCAGCAATGTATTTTTTAATAAATATAAATTACATATATACACTGCGAATTTTATATAGATTTGAAATTCCAAATATTTTAAAAACTAAAAATTGTGGGAACTACATATAAATTGGAAATTAAATATCTTCTAAAAACTAAAAATTGGAATTGATATATACACATTAATATATCATGAATAAATAAATATGATGTGCAATGTATATTTTTTTCGGGAAATATGCAATGTATATTTTGATTACATCATTTACCACACCAAAAAAAATATAATAAAAATTGAGATCAAATGAACCATAAATACAACATAATTAACCTCGTCATAATAATCATATGGTGCAAAAACTGAAAATGTCTATTCATGTCATAATAATCATATGATATAAAAACTGAAAATTTATAAATAATAATAAATGCAGCAATAAAACCTAAAATAATAAAATAAAAAATAAAAAAATCTAAAATAAATAAAATAAAAATTATAAAATAATAAAATCCAAAATAGATAAAATAAAAAAATACAAAATTTCAAATTTTATCTTTCAAATCTTTTTAAAAGTGAATATATAGTGACGAAATTTCAAATTTTAAATCTTTCAAATATATTTAAAAGTGAACATTGTGGAATTCCATATAAATTGAAAATTTCATATATATTTCAAAAATTGAAAATCTATAATGAATAAATAAATAAATAAATGCAAAATCTAAAATTAATAAATTAAAAAACACAAAAATCTATAGAAATTAGAAATTAGAAATGGAGACACCACATTAAATTTAGGATGGTTTGTTCACTAATGTTTTAATATATATAGATTAAAAAATTTTAATACTTGAACTTGGGGTCCGAGTTTTTTTTGGCGGTTCGAGTTGTCTTGTTTATTTCATGATTTTATTTAAACAAAAAAAAAGTTTGCACAATAATTTAAAAAGTAGTAATTGATATTGTATTGTGTATGATTATTTAAAAAATACAAGTAGTTAGTAATTGGTGATGCACTTACGCTCTTATATATTTTGCTGAATTAAAAGGATTTCTCAAGCCTTATAGTTAGAGGCTCAAACATAACATTTCGACGGATATAGTTTAATGATAAAGTTTATGGATTTATAAAGCTCAAGACCTTAAATAAATTAAAAGATGAAAAAAAAATAGAAGAAGAAGGAAATTTCATGAAAGGGAGAGTGCTCTGCACAGAATTCATTTAATTTGGAACCGCCCCGCCCCCTTCATTTTCCCTACCACATATCATATCATTATTTTATGGCGACATATGGCATATATTATTAATTTACTAATAATAAATATATTATTTTTACTTCTATTTTTTATGTTAAAATTTTTTTTTTATGAGATCTTGCTGGATTCAATCGTCAAATAACGTAATTTTAGAGTATCAAACTTTTATAATTACGACTTGAATGCAATTTGAGTTATTAAGATTTAAATATATGTTTTGAATTGCATCAGATTATTAAAAAATAGAGGTAGTATTATTAAAAAAAAATTAGTTAAATAAAAAATATTGAAAAAAACGTATAAAATAAAACTAACATGTCGAGGCCTATTTCTTATGGATTTATTTTAAAAAAACAGAAAATAGAAGATGACCTCCATAATTTTTTGTAATATATCCTACAAATATGTTGAAGCAAATTGATTATAGGTATGATCTGTTTAGAGCTCGTATTTATCGATGTTCTAAAACCGATGGAGTTCATAACGCATCGATCGTTACAAATATTTTTTTTGTTGAACAACCTATATATATTGGAAAATAAGTTGTGAGAATTCATACCACACTAATTACAAATGGACAAAGAGGGGGGATATGAAGCCGGGTGGGGAGGTTGAGAGTTAGTACACTTGACCACTAGGCGAAGTCCTTATCCCTGAACATTACAAGATTGATGCTTGTGTATCTTGAACTCAATTGTTTAGTAGAATAATATGAGACGGTAAGTCTATTTCAAGAAAATTACTACTCCACCCGTTCCTAAATAATTATCTCTTTCAGCTCAATTTATATAATCAATGTTTGTATTAATTAACTTATAAATTTATATTTTTACCATTCAACTAAACTCATTCTTAATAAATGTCAATAAATGACATTTATGTAAAGTGAAGGGCAATATAGTAAAAACATAGCATAACTACCAGTAACTACCTAAAAATGACAACTATTTTAAAACACTTTTTAATCTCTAAAAAGACAAATAAAAAGTACGGAGGGAATACTAGGTTAAAAGTAAGTCTTTAGTATTGTCATAAATATGTTTGTTACTTTGTTGCAATCTGACTCTATATGGCCTGTCAATTGTGATCCACTAAATTCAATCATTCCTAGCTAATTTCTAAATGGAGGAAAAAATTCATCATATCATTTATCATAAATTACATAGATACTCTTTTCATTTATATAAAAGAAATTTGTTATTGTTGAAAGTTTCCCAGATACTATTAAAACAACATTCTTTATCATGACTACTAACGAACGAAGCATTTGGGTTTGGTGAGAGTGCACATGATTCCATTTTGATCCCATCTCATGCCAACTTTAATTTATTCAAACCCCATTAAATTTGTATGAAATCTCTTAAACACATTTGGAAAATTCCTACCACTACTTGCAATTAGTGGCGAAAAATGTCTGACATGACCTCTTACCAACAACAACAATGTTGAGCGGATAGTGCTTTTTATGTGATGGCATATTGTATGCGTGATGGGGATATGAAGATATGTGATGGTTGAGTAATGGAGTGATGGTCGTAAATACATTATCTGACCTCATGTAAATAGACCGTCTCATCATGCCAGCACCTACGGTCAGTATGCAATCTGTATGCTAACTTAATTGCATATTAAAGTGTTGTTATTTAATCCCAACCCGCTAAACCAACCTTGTCACCCCCCCTTTGCAATCATTGGTAAGTATTCAAATTGCTAAAAGACAAGCTAAGGAAACTATTAAAGCATTTATTTCGTCTTATACGACGTATTCATTAATAACCCATTAACTAATTATTAAAACAGTATATGATTCTGCTGGGATTCTGCTTTTATTACACGCCAAGTATTGGTTAAGATATGCTTTCCACCTTTTTTATTATGTTTTTCCTACTAGATTTTCCATTTCAAGCCCGAAAAATAAAATTTGTAAAATAAAATAAAGAATCGACTTCGATCCTCCTCGTTCGTTAGAAATTAGTTTTTGGTGTACACCACCACCACCTTCGAGAAACAATTAGAAATACAAGAGGTTCAAGAATATAATATATCATCAAACAAAAAACACATTAAAAATATTTGTAAAATAAAAAAATATATCTCTACATTCCAATATCCGACTTAGTCGTTATGGAACGATAAATATAAAAGAGAGAATTTTGTCTTTACAGATATAAATTTTCACCTTTCTAATTATTAGATTAATTTTTCAATTTTAAATACAATCACGAGGCTTTTTTTTTTTCAAAAATAAAAAATAAAAAAATAAATGAAGATTCTCAAGGTGGAACTCCGTGCGTGATGAGTAGGATGTGTCTGGATCAAATTCTATTACCAAGGCAGATGGTTGACCGCTACATTAGTTGGAATATGGGAGGATGGAATGGAATTTTCCTTCACTCGGATGGCTCCCGTTTAGCTAGCGGGGATCGTTCAGGGTTTGGAGGCGTTCTTCGTGATAGCTCGATCGGGCAAATGGTCAGGCGGAGCTGCTGGTTTTCTAGGGAATACTCCTAGTGTTCTTCAAGCTGAAATTGCTGCTGTGCTTTACGGCCTACAGATGGCTCATGATAATATGGGTATTGCTAATTTATGGTGTTATTGTGATTCATTGGATGCCTTGACATTGAGATCCAATCTCCTCCTAACAACCTGCATTGGCTGGCGCGCCATATCTTTGCAAGATTAGGGAGCTTAAATCTCGATTTCATTATTGCCGCTTCGATCATATTCTACGCGAGGGTAATGCCGCGTCGCTGATTGTCTTGCCAAAACAGACGCGGATAGTGAGCATTTCCACCTGATCATGTCAAGGCTCTTCTTGCGGCCGATGCTTCTGGAGCGTGGTTTCCACGTCGCTAGTTAGTATGGTCGTCTGGTTTTTTTTTATGTTTTTTTTTTCCCTAGCCTGTATAGGTTGTGAAGTAAAAAATAAAAAATTCATGCCCACTGGAACATGCTGCAATTAATAGTACGGAGTATTTTATACTCCCAGGTTACACTTTCTTTTTATTGGTGTTTTAAAATAAGTGTTACATTATTACTATATTTAGAATATTTTTAAAGTTTTAAAATGTAGATTAACACTTATTTTTAAAAATAAATATGATTAAAATAAGTGTTACACTTTCATTTTATAGCTACAAGTGTAATATTTTAAAAATTAATCTATGATTATATACAAATTTTAAACTGAATCACTTTTAAAATGTTCCTTAAATCCCGTGCCAAAACTAAGTGTAACCTTTAAAAAAAACGGAGGAGTATATAAAAAACACAACATAAATTAATCAAAGTTGTAAGACGAGCATGGTGAGATACTGAGATGAATAAATGAAACACCATGCATATGACAAGCATGTATGTAAATAAAATATAAAAAATGATAATTACACTATAAATTAAAAAAAAATGCAGTATATACTAGTGCAATTAGTTCAAATAATTTGTGTGGTATGGACTCTCCAAATTAGTTCAGATTGGGCGCTTAAAAGCCCATAGGAATGTGTTTAGTCTACATGTTAAAATTTTAGTGGGCCAAACCACAATTTTGGCAGTTTCCAATGTCCAAAGCATTAATAATACATTTACAAAATAGCCCAAACTCACAGCCGTCCCAAGCAAGCGAAACCATATAGCAATAGCACCGGAAAAAAGCCAATATAGTCCTTTATTTTTACAAAAAAGCCAAATCAGTCCTTTTTTTATTTTTTGGCCAAATTGGTCCGCTACATATACTAATTACGTCTCAATTGGTCCTACATCCACTAATTATGCCCTAATTACATATTTTTGGCCAAATCAGTCCTTTTTTTTTTCCAAAAATCTAAATTGGTCCGTTATTAATTTTTGTCCCCTTTCATGCAGTCCAATGCACATTTCAAACCATTAATAACTCAAATTCGATATAAGTAAAAATTCTAAAATTTTGATATTTATAAACTACATGACGTGACGAATCTAACAAGATCATACTTGGCTCATTTTAACTTGTATATCTATGTTTAAACTTTAAGTCAAAACAAGTGTGTAAATAGTAGCAAACTAGATAATGTAATTATTAAAAAAAATGGAGGGAGAATATCCATAAAATGGTGTTTCTCCATAAAATGTAGTTATTAAAAAATGGTAGTTATTAAACAAATGGATCATCTTTTAGAGTTCGGTGGTTTTTTGTGTTTCTTCATAAAATGAAGACCAATTGCGATATACTCCCTCCATTTTTTTAATAACTATATTGTCTAATTTGCTACTATTCACACACTTGTTTTGACTTAAATTTTAAACATAGATATACAAGTTAAAATGAGCTAAGTATGATCTTATTAGATTTGTCTCGTCGTGTAGTTTATAAATATCGAAATTTTAGAATTTTTACTTATACCGAATTTGAGTTATTAGTGGTTTGAAATGTGCATTGGACTGCATGAAAGAGGGCAAAAATTAATAACGGACCAATTTAGATTTTTGAAAAAAAAAAGGACTGATTTGGCCAAAAATATGTAATTATGGCATAATTAGTGGATGGAGGACCGATTGGGACGTAATTAGTATATGTAGCGGACCAATTTGGCCAAAAAATAAAAAAATGACTGATTTGGCTTTTTTGTAAAAATAAAGGACTATATTGGCTTTTTTTCCGCAATAGCACCCATACATATTGCGGAGTAGATATGTTCTCCACAAAGTTTTTAGAAGCTCTAAAGAGCTTTGAAAAGCTTTAAATTTTAATTCCTCTATTTTTTGTAATTTGATATGGACTCACTCAGCATGCAGTTCAATGCACATTTTAAATTATTAATAACTCAAGTTCGGTAATTTAAAAACTAAATAACAAGACGAATCTAACAAGATCTCACTTGACTATATTTTAACTTGTATAACTATGATAAAATTTTAAATCAAAATGTGTGTGAACATTACACAAAACCCCAGTGGGGCAAATAAAAAGAATCGAGCAAGTATATCAAAACAATAGTCCCGTTCTTTACAATAATTTTTAAAGGTTTTAACTATGAATTGCAGCTCCGAAAAACTCTACAATCAGAAGCTATTTTGAGTAGCTTCTGAAAGCTTTCGGAAGCTACATCTAAATTTAATTATTTTGTCTCTTTAAATTATAATTTATGACAGTTACAACTAATTCTATCGAACACTTATGTAAAAACCGATAGTTACAACTGCAGCTACACTTGCAGAATAGACCTAAGTTATTATTACGAGTATTCATCGTACGAAGACAAAACAAACATCTAAAGTCTAAACTACTTATTATCTAATTACTACGTAAAATCAGCAGTAGCTTATAGCTCCACTCCGGTGTCCAAAGCCTTCTCCTTCACTGCCTCGAACAGCCGCCTAGCCTTGTCTGCAATGGAATCCCTGGCGCCGGCGGCCTTCTCCGATGCTTCATTCCCGATGTTTTTCATCGCCTCCTTGGCTTCTTCCGCCTTCCCTTCTTTTTTCACCCCACTGTTGTACTCCCTGTCCCCAGGGCTTATGGAAATCTGCTCGTCCCTCCTCTCCTCAATAGTATAGTCTCCGTCGTCGTCGGAAAGCGCCCTCTTCGCTTCACCGGCCTTTTCCGATGCAAACTCCGACGCCGCATTCATCGCCTCTGACGACTTGGATGCCAAATACTCGGCGTCGCCTTCCGCGCTCTTGGTCGCGTCGTCGAACATCTTCGCCACGTCCTCGCCCCAGCACCGCCCCACGGCGGCCACCGACGCCAGGCATACCAGAAACAGAGCGATCCTCTTCGCCGCCGCTGCCGCCATTTCTAGCTAGAGATGTAATTAGGAGGATTATGAAGCAATCGTCCCCCCATTTTCAATATAATGATGGATTTTGAATGGTGAGGCAGGTTTTGAGCGGAAATGATGGATCAATGGGAATGGATTAACCATTAATTTTCTGTAGAGAATTAAGAGGCATATCCGTCTCCTCTGCCTCCGCCATTTTTGCCGAATTAAGACTTGGTCGTTGGGGCCATGTTGCCTGTCAATATAATGAGGTAGCTAGAGATTTATAGAAGGGAGACTTATGGGAAGGAGTTTTTCCACTAAATTTTTTGTAGTATTATTCATTTAAAAATATTATATTTTACAGTTTTATATTTAATCAAATATATTAATAAAAGTGAACCAGCGAATGGAGACTTACCCTAGTACTCAAGTCCCCTAACCTATAGGTTGGAGGTTCGATTCTCCACCCGGCCCCTATCTCTTCCCTTTTATTCCTTTGTAATTTATGTGACATGGGCCCCACCACTCTTTCCTAGCATGTATAGGTTGTTCAGCAAAAAAAAAAGTGAACCAGGATTTATCCGAAAAAAAAAACATAAAAAAGTGAACCAAGATATAAAAAAAATGCTTTGGGAGAGACGTCATTCATTATCCATATAAATCCCAATCATAATTCTAAAAATTGAAATTTATTTATTGAGTAAAGAAAATATTTTATTGAAAAGCCCAAAGTGAAAGCCATATCAAATCATCGGGTTCGTACCAAACACATTTAGCCTGAGTGGTATGGGACTCTAACACAGTCTTTGTGTATGCAGAATTCTACTTTCAGAGATACAACCCTTCGATGTCCACCAGATCTTCAAGAGATTAGTTTTTGGTCTAATATTGTCTGAGGATACCCGATATACGTGAAAAAAATATATATACATCATCCAGTTCGTAGATGACAGTTCCTACACTAAGCCCAGTCTACAATCATACCCCTTTATTTTTGCAAGAGCTAACTATAAATTTTTATTTTTGCAGGATAACTACAATAATTTCATATCCAACTCAATTCTCTCTTATTGTAGTATTAAGGAATATTCCCTATTTGTTCTATTTTATATTACTTTTTTAAATTTATAAATAATACCAACACTTCTATTTAAAATATTAATATTATTTTTATTTTTATTAAAAAGTAAAGAAGATACATAATTCTCTTTTAAGGGAAAAAAAATAAATAAAGGGATAAACCGTGTTAGCATCGCCCAAATGGGAGGGTGCTTTCCCATTTTTGTAGGTAGCTTGGAGCCCATCCTCCATTTATTCCCTGGAAATTTACAATTTGGAGGGTGCATTGCAGATGGTCAAGGGGGTGTACTAAATTTATTTTAAAAAAATTTATAAATTATTTTGGACATTAAAAAAGTCAATTGATTTAGAAAAATGTTAGACTTTTTCATGTAAAGTTGACTGATTTTGTATAAACTTTATGTAGAGTTTAGGTGATTTTGTATATAATCCGTATAAATTTTTGGTTGGTATGAGAGATTTTGTATAGTAGAAAATTCCTACGCAGGTATAATCCCACCCCTTTATTCATTTGTACTTTGTGGTATAATCACATATCTTTGCCGACACTCGAGTGTCAATATTTACAAAAAAAGATGTTTGGTAGATAAAAACAGATAGTATATTTAATATGTAAAATTTTACAATATGCGATTTGCTTCCCAATATGTTTCAAAATCTAGCATATTGATTCAATTCTGCTCCCCAATATGCTAGTTACCAAACATATTACTCTCTCCGTCGCATTTAAATTATCTTATTTGACTTCTGCACACAATCCAATGCACTTTTTAAATCGTTAAAATCTCAAAATATATACAATGAAAAATTATGCAAAATATATATTGTAAAACTACATGATCATACGATTCTAACAGACCTAACTCGACAATTTTTTCCGAATATATACTTGCAAGAAAATTGAGTCAAAGCTGAACAATAAACAGTATTAAAAAATCAAACATAATACATTAACTAGAACGGAGCGAGTATATGTTATATGCTTCCCAATATAGTTGCAACCAAACAGTCTCAACAGTATCAATTAAATAGTTTAGTATTATAAATAAATGAGAGAGATGACAATAGATCTCGTTCATACATGTACTTGGATTAAGTCTTTGTTCTTGTAGGAACTGACATCATCCATAATAATAACAATGGGTTCAGATCTGATCCTAAACTGAACTGAAGTAAACCGATGTAAACGGGTAGGGTAGGGTGCGGGTTGGCTACCTCCACTCACTACCCGAAATATAATTATCCTATTCTTACCCTACCCTATTACCCTAAAATTAATTATCGGGTAGGATTCGGGTAATACCCGTCTGGTATGCGGATTATCCGTGGGTAAATGGGTACCCGAAATCTTAAATATTACTCCCCATTTTTCAAAAATTCTAACATTTCTGCATTTCATGTAATCCAATGCACATTTTTAACGCTTAATATCTCAAAATTTGTAAAAGTAAAAATTATAAAAATTTGATATTATAAAACTACGCGATTAGACGAATCTAACAAGATCTCACTTGACTATGTTTTATCTTGTATAACTGTGTTAAAAATTTGAATCAAAGTTACTCAATGAATAGTAACAACTATGCAAATGTTACAATTATTTCTAACGGAGGAAGTACATAATTAACCGACTCTACCCGACTCAACTTTAATAAAGAAAAAACTTATTTTTCACCATAAAAAAATAAATAAAACGTTCATTATTGCACGAGAAAAAAATCAAAAGAAATCTCTAAAGCAACATAAATAAATACTGTAATATTTAAGAATTTTCAGTAAAAAATTCATAAATCTTTTTATTGGTAAATCTCAAACATTAATAAATTTGAAATATATAAATAAATAAATAAACAATTATATAAATATATATATAATATAAATTTAAATATATATAAGTATATATAGATAAATAAATAAATAAATATATTTAATCGGGTAATCGGGTAATATATGGAATCCGTACCCTGCCCGCACCCGATATGATTTATTTCGGTTTCGGGTAATACCCTACCCGTTTACCCGATTATCTCTACCCTACCCTACCCGATACCCGATTACCCGTCGGGTTACTCGACCCTACGGGTAAAGTTGACATCCCTAAACCGAACTAGAGCATATGTTATGGTCCGGGACTCCGGGGTTTTACAAGAGCCAACCCATACCTAACTCATTTCCAACTATAAAATGAGTTTTAAAATTTATTTATTTTTATGTTATTTTTTTATTGAATATTTTTTCAATAAAATAATACTTCATCTGTTCTCTTTTAAATGCACCATTTATGCATTTCACGTCGTCCAAGACATATTTTTAAAGGTTAATAACTCAAATTGTACACAAATAAAAATTATAAAAATTTGATATTCTAAAACTACGTGATTAGAGGAATATAATAAGATCTCACATGACTATGTTTTTTTCTTATATAACTATGTTAAAAAAATTAATAAAAGTTACTCAATGAATAGTGACTACTATGTAAATGCATCACTTATTTGAGAACGGA
Organism: Hygrophila difformis; assembly: GCA_030278955.1. Lineage (NCBI taxonomy): Eukaryota > Viridiplantae > Streptophyta > Magnoliopsida > Lamiales > Acanthaceae > Hygrophila > Hygrophila difformis. The sequence goes on along the minus strand of JAOANR010000001.1, from coordinate 18,371,620 downwards.
GGTAGTAATCCTTATCACTCATCATCATTCATTCTTATTCCTTTTAGATTTATAATTTATTTTATTACATTTTATAGTAAAATAACATGTTGCACCGTCCACGGATGGCTTGAATCTCCTGAGGGTTTAGTTACTTAGTACTATATATCGAGTTTGTTGTAAATGTACAAAATTATTTGTAAAAGAAAATATTCGTTATTCTTTTTTTTTTTTACTAAACAAGGAATAAAACGGAGGCTGAGCTTACAGCAATCAGTCGGGTGTGTCAAGCTATTACTCGCGATCAAGGCTTCCCTTTACAAAAACTTGTTTTTGAATGTGATTCGAGTAATGTGGTGAAGTGGTTGGAGGATCCGGTGGAAGTCCCCTGGAGGTTACATGGTTTGCTCGGACCAATAGTTTCTATTTTGAACTGTGTGGGGGAAGTGAGATTTCAGCATATATTGAGGGAAATAAATTCTCTAGCTGATCATTGGGCGAAAGTAGGCGCATCCGGGGGTGGCAAAGTTGAAGATTGGTTCTGATGCTTGAGATGTTTCTGTGGTTGGTTTCCTGAGGTCTGTTGGGGCCATAGACAATAAAGGTGATATTTTAGTTTATTGGATGCGGTCTATGCGTGTGGGATTGCTGGCGATTGAATTTAAGGTTGGAAGGATATGGGCATGGACCTTGAACATGTTTATTCTGATGGAAAGTTGCTTGATTGTGGTGATTGTTCTAGGGATCAGTCTGTGAGCATAGCTTGGTGGATGTTGTGGCCTGTTTGATTGTATTTCAGGTTGCGTGGTTCACATTACAGGATGGGGCAATTATTTGTTCATCCAAAGGAGCTATCAGTGAGGCAAATTGAGTTACTATTCATCCAAAGGACCTCTCCTGTCCTCATAATACGATTGGAATCCCCTTGGGCGGTCAGGGATTGATACTTTCTGGTATTGATTACATAATGCCAGCCGACAAATAAACCCGGTGAGATCTGAGCCTTAATTCCTTGGATGTGTGCATATATGGTGTTCTACTTTGTAACTCTAGAACTTGTTTCTCCACACATATTGTGCCTGCGTTTATTCAGTCTGGTGTTGATAATGATATGGGCTCTAGAATTCCCCCTTTGGCCTTTTTTTTTTTTTTTTTTTTTTTCCTGTCTTCAACCTTTTCTCTTATCCCTGTGAGCCTAGCTTCGAGCCTGTATGAATCCTCTTCTTATGCTGCACTTCTTGACCACTGTACCATTAGCTTCTTTCTATCTCTTTCGTTCTTTCTTTCCTTCTTTCTTTCTGCTTGTGGCTCCCCTGGGAGTGCCAGGAATTGTCTTTGAATATTCACATGAAAGTTCCTTTTATGTTGCAACTTAGAGGTTGGGAATTTTAATTTGTTTTGGGGATGTTTTCAGAAGGGTGAGGAGGAGTCTTGAGTAGGGGAGTGTATTGGGGTTGTCTGTAATGTGGTTCTTTGTCTCCCTATTGATGTTGCTTTTGGAAGTTGGGCAATCTCCACAAAAATAAATAAATATATATATATATATATCTAATTTTGTAGGATGATATCAGTTGGATTCTGGACAAAATAGAAAAAAAAAAAAGATAGAGAAAAAATATCAAAAACATAGTAAAAGAAAAAGAAAAAATAATAAAAGTGTATGTTTTGCGAGGGGTTTGGCAGTAGGGATGGCAAAAGGGATTTTTTTGGTTGAGAATGTTGCAAGTGCAGAGAGAGCAGGTAGGTTTCGGAAAAAATAAAAAGAAAAGGTCGTTAGGGTGTTACAAATAGGAAAGTCTTCGGGTGGAGTTCACGATTAGTTCTGAGTGATCTATAAGGTTTTTACACGTCCTGTAGCTTGGTATTGACTCTCACTGTTTTTGGTTCCATCTCGTTGCAACATATTTTGAACTGTAGTGTGTCTATTTTGTAGATGGTCTCCCAGCTCCCTTTAGCCATTCTATGCTTTTCCTTCCTCTGCTTTGGATCCATTTTACCCTATTCTGGCCCCTTTGATTTGGTGCACAGGACTGAATACTATCTGCAGGGAAGTTGTGTTGGTGAAGTAAGCCTATGGGTTTCAGGGTGGTTCATCACTTGAGGGCTGACACTAACCGTGGAAGATGCAGTACTGATGTTGCTCTACCTCTGCTGCTGTGTTGTGCTCTTTCCTGTGGCTCCTTTGCTGGTTGATCCTATCATCCGCCTTATGATGCCGACACTGCTATGTGATGGAGGTTGATGCCGCTATCATGGTTTTGTAACATGACCTGGTCTGAGGATGTTTTGCTATTATTGTCTTGGTTGATTTTATGTTTCGATCTCATGTTAGTTTTTCCCTCTGCTTAGCCTGTTCTGATGCATTGTATGTCGCCCATTTAAGAAGTGTGGTGGTCGTCTCTTTCTTGTAATTGGACTTGTTTGGCTTTTCGTCCGGAAATAAAATCTTTTTTCTCAAAAAAACAAGGAATAAAACAACCACTCACAATAGAAGAAAAATAGGAATAGGAAGTCGGTGCTTCAATGGAGATCAAACCTCAATAGGTAGTCGGGACTTCAGTGGATATCAAACCTCAACGCAAAATTAGAAGGTAAAAGATTGACCACTACTCCACATCCGGATTTTCTGAGTTAATTTTATAATTCTACTATATTTTCTTTTTTTGGCATAAAGAAAAAGAAAATACAAAAAATATGTGGTTAAAAGAACAATGAATGGGGCTTATTATTTGAGTATAGTAGTTCCATACTTGAAAAAAAAACAACAAAAAAAAAACAAAATTCTCCTTTTCAAGCTCCGGAGAAGGTTCGAATATTGCTGTGGCTCGCGGTGCAGCAAGTTGTGCCTACTATTGAGCTGCGTACTACACGTGGTATGGTTTTTTCTTCTTCAGACTGCTCACGCTGTGGTGCTGCTTGGGAAAAAAATTGGCATTACCCCTTCTAATTGTCTATTGGATCCTCTTATTTCTATAGATGTGGCATTGCAATGGGGGGCTGGGGGCTTCCAGTGGGCTCTTTTCTGGAATATTTGGAAAGCTAGAAATTCTCTCTGTTTCAGGGGGAGGGGGAGGAGATTGGTAGTGATGAGTTACTGCGATATTCTCTAGTTATAGGGCAAGCTTTTGATTGTGCGTACTCTAAACCTAATAAGAGTCGTGAAGTGCGTTTAGTTAATTGGAATCCCCATGGCTCTAATGGTTGTATTCTGCACGTTGATGGCAGTTCTCTAGGTAATCATGGACCTGCTGGGTTTGGCGGTATTATCCGTGAAGGTGATGCCAACTGGGTGGAAGGGTTCTCAGGCTCAATCAGTCACACTTCTAATCTTGTTGCTGAGTTGCATGCTATTTGGCATGGTCTGCAATATTTCCTTCACATTGGTCGTATGGATGCTACTTGCTATTCTGATTCACTTGAGGCGCTCAGGCTCATTTCGAGTGGTGTTGATATGGATCATGCTCTATTTCATCTGGTAAGGTTCATTACTGATTTACTCGGCTCTCATCCGGGTTTTCGATGGTATCATATTCTGAGGGAAGGCAATTTCATTGTGGATGCACTTGCTAAGCGTGGTTCTAATTCTGAAGACTTCTTCACGACTTGGGCTTTCCCCCTGATGACATTCGATCGCACCTTGCTGCAGATTTGGCGGGGATTTACTTCCCGCGTGTTTGACGTTTTTATGTTTTTATTTGTTCTTTCCTTTGTCTCATTTCAGTAATTTTTTTTCTTTTCTTCTTTGCCGACGCTTGGGCATCACTTTTACCCAAAAAAAATTAAGTAGTGAGTGTTTTATTTCCAGTTATTCTCGATACTATTTTTAAATATTGAACTTTTCGTTATTTAAGATGTATGGATTCTCGAGAAGAGAGGAGCCGTGTGCAACGCCCCGAAAATTTAAACCTGATTTTCGCAAGCATTACCGCCGTACTAACTGTCCTAAACTAGTGGCCAGCTAATTTAAAACAGCTAGTACAAGGCTGAGCAAACCTAAAGTGATCATCTGATTAATCCAATTTCATGCGAAATCTAAAATAAAATAAAACACGAAGGCACTCAAATAATCCCCACAGAATAACTGAATTAAAAAAAAAAACAATCCCTGTCAGAATATCAGGCTACAAGCCTCTCAAACGTAATCTGGCATCCTGCCAATATAACAGAAACAAGGCTACCAGCCCAAAGCAGTAGACACATAAGGCCACAGGCCGACAGAATGTAAATCCTAGGCTCGCAGACCTCAACTAGTCAACAAAGTATCAAGTAATAGCAATCAACAGAGTACCACATAAATAAACATAATAAAAAGAACATGAGAATCCTATCTATGTGATCTCTCATCCCCATACCCCAATCATGCTCCAGCGCCTCCAGCAGGATCTATAAAACAGACAAAAGCAAAGGGAGTCAGTACAACGTACTGAGCAAGGCTACGTGTTGGGGAGTAAGGGATAACAGAGCGACAAGAATAAATAATAATAATAATAATAATAATAATAATAATAATAATAATAATAATAATAATAATAATAATAGTAAAAGCATGAATAACAGAGCAGAATAAAAATAAAAGCAAATAAACATCACACCGTCCCATACCGGTGCTTCAACCACAATCATACAATTTATGCACGTGATGCATGGCCTAACATACACCTATCTATCCTATATGCACATGCAAATGAATATGCCTAGCCGGCACCTAAAAACCCGGGCGGTATGAACCCACGGGTGAGGATATCATCAACTCCAACCCGTTACAGGGTAACATACACCATCCCCGCAGGGACCACAGGCATCACAGCCCAAATCGTACACCCCGAAGGGCCAACAGGCATCACAGCCAATAATCACACCCCGAAGGGCCAACAGGCATCACAACCAATAATACATAAAGCTTCCACCCATAGTTAAGCTATTCGCTGCATCACTGTACAACATTTAGAGGTAAATAATTCATTTAATTGCTCAAGTCCTTGCACACACTAGAGTAATGAAATTGAAATGGAAAATGCCTTATATATATAAAAATCAATGTAGACCACGACACTACATTTTCCACTAGATAGGCTACCAAGTTTGACCTTCACTCTGCACACTACTTTCACACTTGATTTATTTACATATACGTATATAAAACTTACCCATCTCCACATCACTGAGCAATGAGCTTCGGATATACTTCTGGAGTGGAATTTAAATTTATATAATACTAGTAACTATAGACAGAGGAGACTGCGATTCTGAATATTTGGAGGAAGCTTGGATATTCACTATGCACTACTATATCAAATCGAATAATGTGAGGCAATTCCACATTCTACTGTAATCACCCCCAACAAAATAAACCCATTTGCAGTTCTTAGAAGAATTACGCAGATTACGAATTGAAAATTTCAGAGATAATGCACATAGAATCCTTGCCGGAATTCACCCCCAATACTCCCAAACACGTAATTTAAGCACACAAATCCCTTGCCTTATGATCTTCAACAAGATTAGAGCACCAATTCATTGATTCCAAGCCTCAATTCCTCCAAATCAACCAAAATCCACCAAACCCCTAATTTATCAACAACTTCAAATCACCACCAAAACGAACAAAATAAAAATCAATACGAAGAAGACGACGAGGAGAAACACTTACCAACAACCGATTAATCAATCGGCCAAGAAACGCGATAGTTTGAGTGAGTCGAAGATCACTCCTAACCCTTCCAACTCGTCGGTCTCCTCCCTGTCTCTTCTCCCGTTCTTTCCCTTTTCTTTCCAAATTACAAAATAACCCCATTTAACTCTACAATAGTTAAATAATTGCAAAAAGGCCCCATCACTCTCAATTTACAAAAAAAGAACCCCATCCGGACTGAATTGCAAAATATCCAAATACCAAATTATTTAAATAGTCCAATTTAATTAAATCGGGTCATTACATTCCTCCCCCCTTACGATCATTTCGTCCCCGAAATGCACATTCAAGAACATGATCAAAAATCAAAACAAGGGGAAAAATGTTACATCAAGGCAACGGAGTCGAGTCCAATTCTGGGTACTTCAGCTTCATATGCTCCTCGGTTTCCCAAGTAGCATCTTCAGCTCCATGCCTAGACCACAACACCTTAACCATCGGGATGGTTTTGTGCCTCAGAACCCTTTCCTTTGCATCAATCACCCGAACTGGATACTCCTCATACTCAAGACTCGCATCCAACTCAATCTCATCAGGCTGGATAATCTTAGATGGGTCAGATACGAACTTCCGGAGCTGAGAAACATGAAAAACATCATGAGCTCGACCCACCTCGGCTGGTAAAGTCAACCTATAAGCCACTTTACCAACTCTCTCCACTATCTCATAGGGTCCAATGTATCTCGGGCTCAGCTTGCCCTTCTTACCGAACCGGCGTACCCCTTTCATAGGCGATACCCGCAGTAATACCCTATCACCAACATCAAACTCCACATCACGACGAGCTAGATCAGCATAGCTCTTCTGTCTGTCTTGAGCTTCTTTCATACGGTCCCTAATGACCCTCACCAACGCAACAGTCTGCTCAATCATTTCAGGACCCACATTTACCTTATCTATTGGATCATTCCAACATAAAGGACTCCTGCACTTCCTCCCATACAGTGCCTCAAAGGGAGCCATACCAATACTCGTATGATAACTGTTGTTGTAACTGAACTCCACCAAACTGAGGTGACTCTCCCAACTACCCTGAAAGTCCAGTGCACAAGCTCGCAACATATACTCTAAAGTCCTAATGGTCCTCTCTGTCTGACCATCTGACTGAGGATGCCATGCAGTACTCATGCTAATCTGCGTGCCAAACGCTGCCTGCACATCCTTCCAAAACTTGGACAGAAATCTGGAATCCCGATCAGACACAATCTCCTTGGGAATCCCAAACCTTTTAACAACATGCTGAATATAAGCCTGGGTAAGCTGGCTCATACTCCATGTCAGTCTCATAGGCATGAACATTGCACTCTTAGTCAATCGATCCACCACTACCCAGATAGTGTCCATCTTCCTCACCGTCTGTGGCAGTCCCGACACAAAATCCATGGAAATGGATTCCCACTTCCATTCAGGTACTGCTAAAGGCTGTAGCAAACCCATCGGCCTCATGTGCTCAACCTTCACTCGCTGACAGGTCGCGCACTTGGCCACATAATCAACTATCTCCCTTTTCATGTTGTTCCACCAATAAGTCTGTCGGATGTCTTTATACATCTTTGTGACTCCTGGATGAACAGAATAAGGAGTCGTGTGAGCCTCATCCATAACCTTCCTCTTCAGGTCAACACAACACTCCGGAATGCACAATCTATCTCCATATCTCACCATGCCCCTATCATCAATTCTGAAACCCGGAGCCTTACCATCCTGAGTCTTCTGTCTCAATACTGCCATCTCCCCGCTATCATGCTGACTGGCAAATATCTCATCAATCAAAGAAGATGCAGTAACTAGCATGTTTAAGGTTTGCTTAATAGAGCCAACAGGAACTACCTGAACCTCAAGTCTGAGTAGTTCCCTGCGCCATTCAGGCATCACTCCCAAGCATGCCACTGAATGATGCTCCTTCCTGCTCAAAGCATTTGCCACCCGGTTCGCCTTTCCCTCAATGTACTGAATATCCGTGTCATAGTCCTGCAATAACTCTATCCACCTCCTCTGTCTGCCACTCATGTGGTCTGAGGTGTACAGACACTTCAGATTCTTATGATCTGAATAAATTCTACACTTTGCCCCATACAAATAGTGTCTCCAGATCTTCAGAGCATGCACTACCGCTGCCATCTCCAAGTCGTGAGTCGGGTAGTTTTGCTCATGTGGCTTAAGCTGTCGAGATGCATAAGCAATCACCTTCCCATTCTGCATCAACACACAACCTAAACCCTTAAGTGACGCATCCGTGTAAACTTCATATTCACCTGATCCATCAGGTAGTACCAAAACAGGTGCCTCTGTCACTTTCTTCTTCAACAGTTCGAATGCCTGCTCACAAGCATCATCCCATCTGAATCTGACATCTTTCCTCAATAATCTGGTCAGAGGTCTAGCAATGCTCGAGAACCCCTCAATGAATCTGCGGTAGTAGCCAACAAGACCTAAGAAACTCCGGATCTCTCCCATATTCTTCGGGGCCTGCCACTTTAGTACCGCTTCCACCTTAGCAGGATCAACTGCAATGCCCTCACCCGAAACAATGTGTCCCAGAAACGACACCTTCTCCAACCAGAACTCACACTTAGAGAGTTTAGCATATAGCTTATGCTCTCGCAATGTGTTCAACACTGTCCTCAAGTGGCCAGCATGTGCCTCACGAGTCGGCGAGTAGACCAGAATATCGTCTATGGACACAACCACGCACACATCCAGCAGGGGGCGGAATACCCTATGCATAAGATCCATGAAGATCGCTGGTGCGTTAGTCAAACCAAAAGGCATGACCGTGAATTCAAAGTGTCCATAACGAGTTCTGAATGTTGTCTTAGGCCTATCAGCCTCTGCCACCCTTATCTGATGGTAGCCCGATCTCAAATCAATCTTACTGAATATACTGGCCCCTCTCAACTGATCAAACAGATCCTCAATCCGAGGTAGAGGATACTTGTTCTTCACCGTGATTTGGTTCAAACCCCTGTAGTCGATGCACATCCTCATTGACCCATCCTTCTTCTTAACAAACAGTACAGGAGCTCCCCAAGGCGAGCTACTCGGCTGGATATACCCCTTACTAGTAAGCTCATTCAACTGATCCTTCAACTCCTTCAATTCAGCAGGAGCCATTCGGTAAGGAGCCTTAGAAATAGGAGCTGCATCAGGCATCAGCTCGATAGTAAAATCAATCTCCCGAGCAGGTGGGAGACCAGGAATTTCATCGGGAAACACATCCCCGAACTCAGAGACAACAGGGACACTCGAAGCAGCAGGAACCTCTACTCGAAGATCCCTCATTTGCCACAGGGAAAGAGAACAACCCCTGCGCATCAAATCACACAACGCAGCAACCGAAACCACACTAATAGCAGGTGGAATCAAAGGAGGTCGGTAAGAGACATACTTACCGAGAGGATCTCGGAAGGAAATACGTGGAATACCACAATCTATAACAGCACGATGGCGAGTCAGCCAATCCATGCCCAAAATTACATCAAAGTCAGCCAGGCTAAGTACAATCAAGTCGGCTCTGAACTCACGGCCCTCGATGCTCAATACCGCATCTCGCCATATGTGATCACTACGGATGATATCGCCCGAAGGCAAGGAAACATGCATCTGGTAGGGCACCAACGGTCCTACTCCGTGCTCCCGCACAAATCGCAAAGCCATGAACGAACACGAGGCTCCCGAATCAAACAATACAAAGGCAGAATGATTCGCAACAGTAATAGTACCTAAACGGGGTACAAAGTTTACAAAGACAGAGCGCAACGAAAAGAAAATAGGAAACTGCAGGAATTTAAAACACACCTGCAAGAACAGCATCCCGACGATCTGCCTCCGCACGATCCAAGACGTTCAGTCTGCCACCCCTGTCAGCCCGAACCGGTCTACCCCTGCCAGCATGCGGGCAATCCGCTCGGCGATGACCCACCTCGTGGCAAGTCCAACAACGGTATACAGGACGCCCATCGGGTCCAACCTCACGAACAGGTAGCGGTGCACGACCACCACCCCTGCCCACATCAGCACGGCCACCATCCCGGCGACCCCTAACAGCAGCTGGCCCCTCTGATCGCCGCCTCTCTGCCCCTCACGGCCCCGGTCCCTTTGCCTTTTTCTACTCTGCCACTGCTGGCGTTCCTCAGCCCGACTCTCCTCCACGTATAGGGCCTGATCGAACGCCTCAGACAATGTATCATAACCTCGATAGCCAAAAGAGGACTTAATCCCTGCCCGGAGACCCGAAATGAAACGACGAACCTCGTCCCTACCAGTGGGCATAACTTCCGGAGCATACCTCATAAGCTCCACAAACTTCCTGTGATAAGCGGTCACACTCATACTTTCTGTCTGTCTCAAACCCAGAAATTCCACTTTCTTCGCCTCCAAGACATGTGGTGGATAGAAATGGGAACTAAGAGCCTCTGTAAACTGTTCCCAGTTGAACCCGGGTCGAGCGAGTAGGTCGTGCTCGCGAGTCCTCCACCAATGCAGTGCTTCCCCTTCCAGGTAGTGGGAAGTTACATAGACCTTCTGGTCCTCAGGACAGTTGATACTAATAAGAACCCGACCCAACTGATACTTCCAGTTCTCCAAATCAGAAGGACTGGCACCCCCTGCAAACTTTGGTGGACGGTGCTTTCTGGACAGATCCACATAGTTCACATGGGCTGGAACAGGGGCAGGGGTAGGCTGCACTACAGTCTGTGGTAACATCTGAAATAACTGTGCCAATTGCTGAGCGAACTCAATTGGATTGAAGGCAGCTGCACCACCTACTGGTGGATTCCCGAGAGGCACCTGAGCTACAGGTGGTACCTCTGGTGCGGGTGGAGGAGGAGGAGGTGGTAGTCCGTCGTTCCCCTGTTCAACACCATCAGGTTGAACCTCCTCAGGAACAAAATCCCCAGCCCTATCTCCAACGGGTGGACCCTGGTTCCTGCGGGGCCTTCCCCGTCGACCAGCACCTTTAGCGCGATAAGGAACCATTCTGAGATGCAAAACAGACACATGAACAAACATGTCAGCAGAAATCACCAACATATCATATATCCCATATATCTGATGGCATAATAAAGAATAAAACAATTAAATAAATAAGTAACAATGAATTCGCAGTCCTCAATGACTGTGAAGTCTCAAGGATCCTGACTGGAGTACCATTGTTTTTCCACAGTTTCCCCAACTGTATCTCACACTGGTAGGCGCATAACTCAACAAAAATAAGAATAGGAATGCAAATCTACACTATATGTATCCCACACACATCTCACTGCCTATGTCTACACCAATTTTAATGCAATAAAAGAGGCTCTGATACCACTCTGTAACGCCCCGAAAATTTAAACCTGATTTTCGCAAGCATTACCGCCTTACTAACTGTCCTAAACTAGTGGCCAGCTAATTTAAAACAGCTAGTACAAGGCTGAGCAAACCTAAAGTGATCATCTGATTAATCCAATTTCATGCGAAATCTAAAATAAAATAAAACACGAAGGCACTCAAATAATCCCCACAGAATAACTGAATAAAAAAAAAAACAATCCCTGTCAGAGTATCAGGCTACAAGCCTCTCAAACGTAATCTGACATCCTGCCAATATAACAGAAACAAGGCTACCAGCCCAAAGCAGTAGACACATAAGGCCACAGGCCGACAGAATGTAAATCCTAGGCTCGCAGGCCTCAACTAGTCAACAAAGTATCAAGTAATAGCAATCAACAGAGTATCACATAAATAAACATAATAAAAAGAACATGAGAATCCTATCTATGTGATCTCTCATCCCCATACCCCAATCATGCTCCAGCGCCTCCAGCAGGATCTATAAAACAGACAAAAGCAAAGGGAGTCAGTACAACGTACTGAGCAAGGCTACGTGTTGGGGAGTAAGGGATAACAGAGCGACAAGAATAAATAATAATAACAATAATAATAATAATAATAATAATAATAATAATAATAATAATAATAATAATAATAATAATAATAATAATAATAATAATAATAATAATAGTAAAAGCATGAATAACAGAGCAGAATAAAAATAAAAGCAAATAAACATCACACCGTCCCATAACGGTGCTTCAACCACAATCATACAATTTATGCACGTGATGCATGGCCTAACATACACCTATCTATCCTATATGCACACGAAAATGAATATGCCTAGCCGGCACCTAAAAACCCAGGCGATATGAACCTGCGGCTGAGGATATCATCAACTCCAACCCGTTACAGGGTAACATACACCATCCCCGCAGGGACCACAGGCATCACAGCCCAAATCGTACACCCCGAAGGGCCAACAGGCATCACAGCCAATAATCACACCCCGAAGGGCCAACAGGCATCACAGCCAATAATCACACCCCGAAGAGCCAACAGGCATCACAGCCAATAATACATAAAGCTTCCACCCATAGTTAAGCTATTCGCTGCATCACTGTACAACATTTAGAGGTAAATAATTCATTTAATTGCTCAAGTCCTTGCACACACTAGAGTAATGAAATAGAAATGGAAAATGCCTTATATATATAAAAATCAATGTAGACCACGACACTACATTTTCCACTAGATAGGCTACCAAGTTTGACCTTCACTCTGCACACTACTTTCACACTTGATTTATTTACATATACGTATATAAAACTTACCCATCTCCACATCACTGAGCAATGAGCTTCGGATATACTTCTGGAGTGGAATTTAAATTTATATAATACTAGTAACCATAGACAGAGGAGACTGTGATTCTGAATATTTGGAGGAAGCTTGGATTTTCACTATGCACTACTATATTAAATCGAATAATGTGAGGCAATTCCACATTCTACTGTAATCACCCCCAACAAAATAAACCCATTTGCAGTTCTTAGAAGAATTACGCAGATTACGAATTGAAAATTTCAGAGATAATGCACATAGAATCCTTGCCAGAATCCACCCCCAATACCCCCAAACACGTAATTTAAGCACACAAATCCCTTGCCTTATGATCTTCAACAAGATTAGAGCACCAATTCGTTGATTCCAAGCCTCAATTCCTCCAAATCAACCAAAATCCACCAAACCCCTAATTTTTCAACAACTTCAAATCACCACCAAAACGAACGAAATAAAAATCAATACGAAGAAGACGACGAGGAGAAACACTTACCAACAACCGATTAATCAATCGGCCAAGAAACGCGATAGTTTGAGTGAGTCGAAGATCACCCCTAACCCTTCCAACTCGTCGGTCTCCTCCCTGTCTCTTCTCCCGTTCTTTCCCTTTTCTTTCCAAATTACAAAATAACCCCATTTAACTCTACAATAGTTAAATAATTGCAAAAAGGCCCCATCACTCTCAATTTACAAAAAAGGAACCCCATCCGGACTGAATTGCAAAATATCCAAATACCAAATTATTTAAACAGTCCAATTTAATTAAATCGGGTCATTACACCGTGGTGGTCCCACGAAACGCCCAGATCCCACGAATGAATAGAAAGTTGGATCTACATTGGATCACACCTGAATGCTCATCTGCCCTTCTGAGTCGGATCTGTATTGAACCCTAAACCCGTTGTAGACATTTTTTTAGAGTAGTGATGTGTTATGACAGCATTCAAACATTTACTTCAAACATTTACTTCAAACATTTATTAAGCTAATGCGTTATGTCTAGGGACTCTAGATTGGTCACGGTGGATGTAAAATGTGATTTACTTCGGCCACGTCAGCAATCTTATGCTAATTACGTAATTAGGACCGAATTAAAAAAAATTAACAAACAAAGAGGACTATATAGGGCAAAAAATTACTAATGTACCGAGTTAGATATTTTAGAAAGAAAACGGACTAAAAGATCTTTTCCCCATGCTAATGTGCCTTAGATGATCTATATGGGCCGATGAGCACATTGAATTATCCATGTGGCTGAGAGCCCTCACAGCCGTGTGATCTCAGATACTCAAATACTTGAAATCTATTTGATATTCAAATACTCAACTTCGCTCGAATTTCAAAGGTCGAGTATCTCAAGTGGGAGCAATCGAGTTTTTTTTTTTTTTTGTAAGCCAATTCAATGGCCGGAGAAAACACAACAACCACACGAAAAAATAAAAAGAAGGAAACAAAAATAAAGCAACACTGAGGAAGTGACGAAAAAGCAAAAGATAAGAAAAGAAAACAACAACATAAACTAGATATAAGGCTAACAAGCACTCAAGGCGTCCTCAGTTAAGTTTCCCAATACGAAATCCGGCGGAAATGCCCAAGTGGGGTATGTTGTCTCACCATATCCTTAAGCATCCATCGAGAATTTTGACCAATAATTCCATTTTTTTTTAAAAGCCCATACACCACCAGACTTCCCTCTAACCTCCAGCAACATATTCTTGGATTTCTCAAAGAAAGATTGAGGCTCATACAAGAAGAGCAAGTCTGGTGTATGCCGACTCAAACCCTCCTTGAGCATCCTACGAGAATTCAGACCCAAAATCTCACTCACATTCCAAGAAACCATTTTACAATTTCTAAAAGGTGTACAGTCCATATAAATAAAAATTATATGAGCAAAAAGCCATTTACCCAAACAGCCACCACCCTTATGTGTCCTTGGCATCAACTTCTTCTTCCCTATCAAAAACCTCGGCCATCTCCTGATCCCCCTTGTCTGTTTCCAGATTTTTAGAAATCGCTTTACCCCTCTGGTGACTACTATGGTCTCGCCCGCTTGCTAGTTTTACTTCCCCATCATCACTAGTATTGAGACGATCCCGATTCCCACGACCAAGCACCTTAACCACCTTCCCTACTAGCTTCTTCTTATCTCGATTTCCAACTAGTAATCTTCTTTATTGGGCCTTCTCCTTAGCTTTTTGGAGTTCCCCTTAAAGCCCAAGTTCGGGATAATGGGCCTTAGTCCAGCAGCCTTAGATTTAGCCAGCCCTGTTATTCTTTTTAATAACTTTAACCCACTCGCCACACTCAGTTTGGCTTGGAGTTCCATCTTTTGTCTCAATACTAACATCAGCCGACTCAATCTCCATGCTCTCTACAGACACTTCCTTTTTAGTGATATGGTCAGTGTCCTCACCTTCCCTCTCCTAAAAGTGGGAGCAATCGAGTTTATTTAGTAGTACTCCCTCCGTTTTCTTATAGTTGGAACATTTGGAAATTTGGTACCATTCACACATGCACTTTGACTTAAAGTTTTATCATAGTTATACAAGTTAAAATCCTTTATCTTTCTATATATAAAAGCAATAACAATCCTCACACACACAGTTTCCCTCCCAAAATTTCCCCCCTCCCATTCCTATATTTTATTACTTTCTCTCACACACACCAAATTTTCCCCCCAACAATTAATTAAATGGAAATGACATGGAAATTAAATGCTTACCATCCAATGAGATTATTCCCAGCCCACTCACAAAAATAAATTCTCTCACAAAGTGCGTGCATCTTCCTATTAATTCAAATTCTTTAAAACCCCTAATTTCTACCGCCTCCTCTTCTACCCAAGAATCACTTTCCTATTCTTATGCCGCCGTTCTCCGCCCTCACTAGCCCTCCGGCAAGCACTAGCGCTAGCGCCTCTTCCAGATCTGCTCTGCCGCCGGTCCTGCCAAACGATTTGTGAAGCTCCCGCTGTGTGAGGTCCACTCCTACGCCGATGTTACAGTACGAATCTGCTACTACTACTACTACTACCGGTGTTGTGCTTTATTCAACGCTCTTTGTTGCTGCATTCACTCTTGGTCTATCGAAGGTGATTTTATTTTGTTTCTAAGTGTATAGCTTTTGGTTCTTCTGAATTTCTTCCGCAACACATTATCTCCATTTCTTGATAAATCTAAATGTTTAACCTTTTCTTGATTTTTTAGGTATAACTTTTCATAACATAGGATTTTGGTAAGCCTCCGCCCTGCGCATTCTTGGCCGACACCTCCGCTTTCGCCACTTAATAGGTTTGTTATTTTCTAATGTTGTACAGCGACAGTTGCGAACCCTATCCGATTTTTACTAGATTTTATTCTTTCGCTTTCCGTATACCGTCGCCCGCATTGCCTCCAAGCTGGAAACCATGAAACCTGCTTCATGTTCTATTGTTTCTTATAATTTCGGATCATTTGGGGGAAGTTAATGCTTAGAGTGAAGGTGGACATTATTTTCCAATAGAGTGTATTTTACTTCTTCAGTTCTAATGTGATGATTAATGATATTTAAGCACATTCTCTTCTTGCTTTTCGATTTTTAAGATTTTTTTCTTGGTTTTCTTCTTGCAGGTCGGGGATGAAGGAGCGATGAATGGTGTTGCAAAAGGTCACTTCTGATGCGGGAAATTTTTAGGTTGCCCCAACATTTCTAATAAACAATATTTGAAGAATGGTTCTTACTGCGGTTTAAGACTTATTTATTTATTATTTATTTTATTTTTTTGTTAAATGGATTCAATAATCCTTGTGAATGATAGCTCATAGCTGACACGATGACGATTTATCATGTATTAGCTCTAGCTGAGCATTCTAATGCTTTTTAATATTTACTTTTGGTTTATTTAGTCTGTTATTTTTAATTAACTACCTTTCACTATTAGTGAACTGGGAACCTTCTAAGTTCCAAGTTCTAATGGATTTGTCTGGATTTGTTTTGTTCCCATTTAACTTGAGTTTTTATATTATAGCAGGTAGGTTTTGCAGCAACAGCAGCACTAGCAAACAATCATTCCTTCTTGCTTCAGTAGCTTTTCCTGCATCTGTGTACTGAGTGCAGTGTAATAATATCCCTCTACTTATAAGATATGCATCTGTCTTTGGTTTTAATGTTTGTGTAATTGTTTGCTGATTTGCAGGTCGAGAAGGCATTCTGGAGGCAGCCTAAGTTATCCTGCCTTTAGTGGCTTTATTGAGATTATTTACCTTGCCATGAATTTTAACATGGTTGTTCTGTTCAGGGGAGAAAAGTTTTATCACATATTTTATTAGCTCTGTGCTGGAGCTCCACCCAACCTTAGAGGTACAGTCCTGTTCGCAATTGTATATATAGTTGTAGAATCAATTAGCAATCTCACAATAGCTTAATTGTTGATATTGATTTATATTTTCTACTTTGAATCATCTTCTGGTGCTTTCTGTCCATCCATATGCTAATGAATTTTCATGTGTACATCTCTCTGTCTTGCTTACTCTGTTTCATTGCTCATTACTGCATGCTTTATATTCTCTCTTGCAGAAAAACTAAACTTAAGGAGTATAGATGAGTTCAAATATTTAAGTTCAAGCAACTGTTATAGCCTTATAGGATTTCTGGAGTCGATGATGCTGAAAAGTTCCATGTGGTGATGGTATTATTATGAACAGTAGATTATGCCGACCTCAAGAAGCAGAATGTAGTTGTGGGAAAATTAATGTAAACATCGCGTGTATCTGGCAGCTTCTATGTTATTTTGATTTAGAGTAATATGTGGTTTAGCTCTTAGCAAACCAATACAGATTAAAGTGTGTATCTCTTGGTAAATATTTGGAAAGTTCATTAGATTTCATTCTGAGATAGATTCTTTTATAATAGCCTTGGGCAAAGAATGGGGCAGCAGGGGGCGGATTGATAGAAGCATGGTTTGATTGTTGCTGGCGATGGACACCTTCTGTAATTGTTTTGTTGTTCTAGGTTGGTGTTCAGTCTTTTTGTGTGGTTTGTTTTGAAGTGTATAAGGTCTTTTTTATGGGTGCTTGCTGGAAGTGTGCTTATATAAGTCCAGGGATTCATTGTTGTTTTGAACTTTGCTACCCTATGAATAAAAAGATTATTTAGCCTCAAAAGAATAATAGCCTTGGGCAGTAATATACTATGCATTTCCTTTAATTACTCCTGTGTGTTCCTAATAGTCAAGATAATAGTACATTTTATCTTTATCCTAGATTATTACAACTTTAGAGAATAAGTTGATAGGATAAGAGATAGATGGGGTATGGTGCTGAGGTTCAATTCTATCGTATGAGTGGTTGCATTCAGCACAGCTAGGAAGGTCCTCTAAAAATTTCCAGATTTCATAGCAGGATATATCATGTATACTCTGCGGCGTTTCAGTTTCTGCGTACCTAAGTTATCCTCTCTATCTTTGCATATCTCAATTTTTAGAAAACCAAGAATAATTAAACTGTCATGGAAGAAGTCTATTATCTGCTTCCTACTAAAGTAATAATTGTCTTTGGGAATATAAAAAATTCAAATTTCCTGGATCTATTCATTATCATATAAATAAAATATAATTCCACCCTTATTCTATGGAGTATTATAGAAAGTTTAGGTAATGATTACTTCCTATGATTCCTATTTCAGATGCCTATCTTTGCATATCTCAATTTTTAGAAAACCAAGAGTAATTAAACTGTCTTGGAATAAGTCTATTATCTGCATCCTACTAAAGTAATAATTGTCTTTGGGAATATAAAAAATTCAAATTTCCTGGATCTATTCATTATCATATAAATAAAATATAATTCCACCCTTTTCTATATTATAGAAAGTTTAGGTAATGATTACTTCCTATAGAAGCATCCTTTGTACTGGGATACTTCTTATTTAATACTATGTGTTTTTTTTAAAATATTATTTATGATTGAAGTAATATTGATTTTAGTTTTTAACTATTTTCTTTCGGGTATTTTTAACAATTTAAACCGCAGTATCCATTTACAATACTACTTTGGTTTATGTTTGTATTTTTTTGTATCAAGTTATATTTAAATAAATTCAATATTTTATTTAAAAACAAGCCTACATTATTCCAGTGAAGATGTATATAAATATATATGTAATCAATTACTACTCTGCAGTAATTGGAAAATAAGCCTACATTATTTTATAGATGCATATAGGGATATTGGTAATTAATTACTCCACCTAATGGGATATACTTTACTATTTAATTAATTACTGTGCACATTCCCTCCAGATTTATAATCAATTCTCAAATTCCAGGATACATCTTTCTATGCACATTAAGTATGGGAACTTTTCCAACAAGAAAAATGGATGTCTACTACTTTAAGGCCTTTTGAAATTTAAATTTCAATAATAATTCCCATATCGAACATTTATGTTATCCTTTTAAGAATGAAAATAAGAAAAATAGATAATACAATGTGAGTATACTTTTAAGTTTTTTGATCTTTTGTTGGGAATTTTATTATTATTATTATTATTATTATTATTATTATTATTATTATTATTATTATTATTTTGTAAAAATTATACTATGTCTATACTTGGTAAAATTCTGGAAACCATTTTTGAGGGAATAAATCATTGATTAGTATTTATTAATTGTTGATAAGTATTATTCAAAGTCTATATTTTTTTTTTTGAGAAGAATATTCAAAGTCTAAATTGATGATAAATAATAAATTGTTAGTTGCAAGTGCATATAATCATATAGATAATCAAATCAATCTACATTAATTTAAAATTGGGGCCAGCAATATTTCACATATACATATAGACATATATTACTATGCCTCCATTAAATTATTTACGTTTTTTGGTTTATTGTATGAGTATTTTATTTATTACTTTTAATGGTATAAGAAAAGCTGGTCACTCTACTATGTTATATACGAAGTATTATTTATTACTTTTACTTAACCTGATGTTGGTAAGTATATCTTTTTATTAATCTCATTAACAATAGTTATACTTTACTTAACCTAATGTTGGTTATATGAACTTGGTGATATATCCATCCTAGAATCTTCATATGTAGTCATTCGCCTATTTAATTTCAATATTTTTATTTGAGATTCTATTCATTATATTTGTCAGCATTAATTTTTCAAATTACTTATATTTTCAGTATACATGATATATCCTGCTATGAAATCTGGAAATTTTTAGAGGACCTTCCTAGCTGTGCTGAATGCAACCACTCATACGATAGAATTGAACCTCAGCACCATACCCCATCTATCTCTTATCCTATCAACTTATTCTCTAAAGTTGTAATAATCTAGGATAAAGATAAAATGTACTATTATCTTGACTATTAGGAACACACAGGAGTAATTAAAGGAAATGCATAGTATATTACTGCCCAAGGCTATTATTCTTTTGAGGCTAAATAATCTTTTTATTCATAGGGTAGCAAAGTTCAAAACAACAATGAATCCCTGGACTTATATAAGCACACTTCCAGCAAGCACCCATAAAAAAGACCTTATACACTTCAAAACAAACCACACAAAAAGACTGAACACCAACCTAGAACAACAAAACAATTACAGAAGGTGTCCATCGCCAGCAACAATCAAACCATGCTTCTATCAATCCGCCCCCTGCTGCCCCATTCTTTGCCCAAGGCTATTATAAAAGAATCTATCTCAGAATGAAATCTAATGAACTTTCCAAATATTTACCAAGAGATACACACTTTAATCTGTATTGGTTTGCTAAGAGCTAAACCACATATTACTCTAAATCAAAATAACATAGAAGCTGCCAGATACACGCGATGTTTACATTAATTTTCCCACAACTACATTCTGCTTCTTGAGGTCGGCATAATCTACTGTTCATAATAATACCATCACCACATGGAACTTTTCAGCATCATCGACTCCAGAAATCCTATAAGGCTATAACAGTTGCTTGAACTTAAATATTTGAACTCATCTATACTCCTTAAGTTTAGTTTTTCTGCAAGAGAGAATATAAAGCATGCAGTAATGAGCAATGAAACAGAGTAAGCAAGACAGAGAGATGTACACATGAAAATTCATTAGCATATGGATGGACAGAAAGCACCAGAAGATGATTCAAAGTAGAAAATATAAATCAATATCAACAATTAAGCTATTGTGAGATTGCTAATTGATTCTACAACTATATATACAATTGCGAACAGGACTGTACCTCTAAGGTTGGGTGGAGCTCCAGCACAGAGCTAATAAAATATGTGATAAAACTTTTCTCCCCTGAACAGAACAACCATGTTAAAATTCATGGCAAGGTAAATAATCTCAATAAAGCCACTAAAGGCAGGATAACTTAGGCTGCCTCCAGAATGCCTTCTCGACCTGCAAATCAGCAAACAATTACACAAACATTAAAACCAAAGACAGATGCATATCTTATAAGTAGAGGGATATTATTACACTGCACTCAGTACACAGATGCAGGAAAAGCTACTGAAGCAAGAAGGAATGATTGTTTGCTAGTGCTGCTGTTGCTGCAAAACCTACCTGCTATAATATAAAAACTCAAGTTAAATGGGAACAAAACAAATCCAGACAAATCCATTAGAACTTGGAACTTAGAAGGTTCCCAGTTCACTAATAGTGAAAGGTAGTTAATTAAAAATAACAGACTAAATAAACCAAAAGTAAATATTAAAAAGCATTAGAATGCTCAGCTAGAGCTAATACATGATAAATCGTCATCGTGTCAGCTATGAGCTATCATTCACAAGGATTATTGAATCCATTTAACAAAAAAATAAAATAAATAATAAATAAATAAGTCTTAAACCGCAGTAAGAACCATTCTTCAAATATTGTTTATTAGAAATGTTGGGGGCAACCTAAAAATTTCCCGCATCAGAAGTGACCTTTTGCAACACCATTCATCGCTCCTTCATCCCCGACCTGCAAGAAGAAAACCAAGAAAAAAATCTTAAAAATCGAAAAGCAAGAAGAGAATGTGCTTAAATATCATTAATCATCACATTAGAACTGAAGAAGTAAAATACACTCTATTGGAAAATAATGTCCACCTTCACTCTAAGCATTAACTTCCCCCAAATGATCCGAAATTATAAGAAACAATAGAACATGAAGCAGGTTTCATGGTTTCCAGCTTGGAGGCAATGCGGGCGACGGTATACGGAAAGCGAAAGAATAAAATCTAGTAAAAATCGGATAGGGTTCGCAACTGTCGCTGTACAACATTAGAAAATAACAAACCTATTAAGTGGCGAAAGCGGAGGTGTCGGCCAAGAATGCGCAGGGCGGAGGCTTACCAAAATCCTATGTTATGAAAAGTTATACCTAAAAAATCAAGAAAAGGTTAAACATTTAGATTTATCAAGAAATGGAGATAATGTGTTGCGGAAGAAATTCAGAAGAACCAAAAGCTATACACTTAGAAACAAAATAAAATCACCTTCGATAGACCAAGAGTGAATGCAGCAACAAAGAGCGTTGAATAAAGCACAACACCGGTAGTAGTAGTAGTAGTAGCAGATTCGTACTGTAACATCGGCGTAGGAGTGGACCTCACACAGCGGGAGCTTCACAAATCGTTTGGCAGGACCGGCGGCAGAGCAGATCTGGAAGAGGCGCTAGCGCTAGTGCTCGCCGGAGGGCTAGTGAGGGCGGAGAACGGCGGCATAAGAATAGGAAAGTGATTCTTGGGTAGAAGAGGAGGCGGTAGAAATTAGGGGTTTTAAAGAATTTGAATTAATAGGAAGATGCACGGACTTTGTGAGAGAATTTATTTTTGTGAGTGGGCTGGGAATAATCTCATTGGATGGTAAGCATTTAATTTCCATGTCATTTCCATTTAATTAATTGTTGGGGGGAAAATTTGGTGTGTGTGAGAGAAAGTAATAAAATATAGGAATGGGAGGGGGGAAATTTTGGGAGGGAAACTGTGTGTGTGAGGATTGTTATTGCTTTTATATATAGGAAGATTATGTCCATTCTCTCTCCACTCCAAGTACATTTCTTGGTAAGTGAGAGTGATAGAATTGAAGATTGTGTGGTAATAACTATATTTATTGGTTTGTGTAATATTTGGACAACTAAAAAAGGAAGTGATGGATTATTACTTTAAGTCTTTGATATCTTTTGTAAATTTATTAAGATTTAGCATGGTACCATCATTATAATATATAATATTTAGATATAATCATTCCTACCCTAATTATAGATCCTATTTAAATATCAAGATTTTTTTTGTAGACATTTGCCCTGTTTGGCAATTAGCTGTTAGCTGTTAACTGATTCTGTGAGTAATAATTAGTTAAAATTAGCTGTTTGACAATTTCGAGACTAACTTTTTGCCTAGAATAAGCTAAAATCCAAAATGCTGCTATTTGCAGCGGTTTCAAAAAGAGCTGATTGAACACTGTTTTAAGTTATTTTGTCTTTTAAAAAAGCTATTTTATCTTATATTGTGAGACAAATTAGTTGATTGGATTTAGCTGTTTTGCCAAACAGAGCCATTATTCCTACCATACCAATATATTAAAGTAACCATTAATTGTAGACATTATTTTTTGGGTAAAAGACGCAAGGCGTCGACCAAGAGATACAAAGCTAAGAAAAACTACAGCAAGGGAGGCAAAGAAAGAGAAAAAACACAACAGGAATCACATAGCCCATACGGCCTAAAATCGAGGGAACCAAGTTCCCATCGAGTCTGCTACAAGACAAGGACGGACATCATCAGGAGGAAAAGCCCAAGTAGTGAAGAACTCAACCGCCTTTGCCCCACGCCGAGCCAAGGCATCGGCCACCATGTTCCCCTCCCGAAAAAGGTGAAACCAACGATAACCAGAATGCGACTGCATAAAATCCCTTATGGTCCGCACCAAAGGGTATAATAGATGATCACCAGAAACCCCGCTAGAAATCAAACGAAGCGCCTCAGCCGAATCTGAAAATACATAAAAAGTACCCCTAAATTGTAGACATTATTGATGGTTATAATTTTTTCTTGATTGTTATAATTTTGACAAAAAATACATAAAAAGTACCCCTAAACTAATTTTTCAAATATCTCATTTTAGCCCTAAAAATTTGAAAAGAATCACATTCCAGTTATAATAGTATCAATTTTCAAAGTAATTTTTATAGAATATATAAATATATATATTTGAAATACTAATCATTTGAAGATAATAAATAGATAGTCTATATATTATTTCAAAATTTAAAATTATAATTTTTGCGTTTAACCTAAACACATTAAATGCTATACTAACACAATAAGTTATAATTACATAATCATTATAATTATTAAAAAATTTGCATTTGGAATGCTACAAAGAGAGAATGTATTGGGTATTAGTGTTTCTGTATATGTTGATTTTTATTTCTTTCCGTTTTTTTGTAAGATTCGAAAATGAATTTTATTTTAAAATTATTTATATTATTTTTAAAAATATATATCTGAAAATTTAAATTTATTTGGGAGCCTTGAAATTTAAATCGTCTAGAATCTCATCATTATTATATCTGATTTCTAAAAAGTTTGAATCAAATATCCAAAATGGAAAACAAAGGTGTGCATGTAACAATAAAGTGGTAATCAATTACTCTGCAAAGTTCAAGAATGGGGCCTGTATTATTTATAGTAGCTTTTGATGGAAGCTTTGAGTAGGAAATTAAAAAAAATTCGCTAATGGTCGAATTTTAAAATTTTTATCAATAAATTAAAAATCTTTACTAATAACAAAAGGAAATCACAAATAGATAAAAGAAGATGATGCTTTTTTGGTTACAATAAAGAAAGACAATATAATGTTGAACTAAAATAGAGAAGGAGAAAAATAGTCTTCTGAATTCAAAATCAAAAGAAGGAAAATCATGAATAAAAAACTATACGAAGATAGATAAAAACTACAAAAATAGAGACGAAAAAAACAAACATAATAACTGTGCCCGCAAAAAATAGTCCGCATTTTATTTTCTTCATGTTCAAAAAATATTTATTATAAAAATTATTTTTTTCGTAATATCTACTTCAATTCTCCAAAATTTTTTAGTTTTAAATATTTATTTTACAAGAATTAAAAATAATAATTATATATGAAGTTTATATATTAAAACTATTTCGGTGACTGTAAATTTTTTTTTGGTGACAAAAAAAATGTTTTTAAAACCTGATTATATGGTTTTTAGAATAGAGTTATTTTTTCATGTATATTATAATAAATGATTTTTCTTTAATAAAATTTTTATAACTATTACTAAAACAAATATTCAATTGAATTGGACCTAAATTGGTCAGTCCGCGGACGGGCCGCCCGCGGACTGACCAATTTAGGCCCACTTCTAATTATAAAGTTTATTTATATATTAAAACTATTTCGGTGACTGTAAAAAAATTTTTGGTGACAAAAAAAATTGTTTTTAAAACCTGATTATATGGTTTTTAGAAGTACTATTATTTATGATCGAACTAATATTGATTAAAGTTTTTAACTATTTTTTTTATAAACTAATATTCAACTTATTTTTGTACAGAGAATTTAGTAAGTATCTTTTATTATAAGATAAAATAAAGTACTTTCTGTGATAGAGATTATCTCAATGTCGTTGAGATTAAATTTAAATATATTCATGTAAAACACTTTATAAAATAAATATTAATTTATAAGATTGTTTTATTTAAGAAATATTAATTTGTTTGATTTTTTTTGTTCAATGAATTTTTTGAGTGATTAATATTTGTAGGCTAATTCATAAAGTAATCGATTTAATTTTTTGGATAAGCAGTTGGTTTTGTTAGAAACACGAATATTTAATAAAATCCGCGGGTACCGCGGGTGAAAAACTAGTATAGTCAAATGAGATCTTGTTAGATTCGTCACGTCGAGTAATTTTTAAATATCAAATTTCTATAATTTTACTTGTATCGAATTTGAGTTGTTAATAATTTAAAATGTGCATTGGACTGCGTGCACTGTGGGTCCGTTGCAATTTTTTGAAAACGGAGGGAGTAGCATCTAAGCAGATTCGAAAAGCTCAATAAAAAATTCAGATAAAAGTTTATTAAAGGCCTGTTTTGATTGGCTTTTTAGAAAAACAGAAGCCAAAAGCAGAAGCAGAAGTGAAAGCCAAAAGCAAAAGCAGGTAACTTTTGTGTTTGGATAGAATGTTTGAAAAACAGCTTTTTTTTCAAAAGTGTGTTTGGATGTGTAAAAGTGAAAAGTGCTTTTGAAATGTTTAAATTACCAAAAAGGACATGCTACTTATTATGATAATAAGATATATTTGTAATGTAATTTATTTTAAGTAATGAGGGTATTTAAGTCTATGCAAATTTTACGAAGTGCTTTTGGCTTCTGCTTTTCAGAGAAGCACCCCTGGGCTGCTTCTCCCAGAAGCACTTTTGCAGCTTTTCGAGGTGCTTCTGCTTTTTAAAAAAATCCAAACCAAACGTTTCTTTTTCCCAAAAAGTGCTTTTGGCAGAAGCAAAAGCCAAAAACACCTTGGTAGAAGCCAATCCAAACACCCTCTAAGCACCGAGTTAAATGATTGCAGGCGGAGCTTGACTTGAGAATAGTGAGTGAGAGTATTAACTTCCCCGAATAACCTAAGCCTTGAAAAGTACTCCCATCATCGGGCACTGAATTACTATTTCATGTAAAAGGCCCATCAATGATTTGCCCACATAAATCACTGCTAAACCAATAACGGCTACCAAAAAAATGACATACCAGCTTCCCTTCACATGGCTGCGTTTATTGCAGCGCTTCTCCCTTGTCTCTCAGCCTCTCCTTTACGCTTTCCATCTCATCTCCACCGCACACGTGTCCCCCCCACCGACACCCTTTCTGATGCTTCGTACAATTTCATTTCCCCTATATCAATCAACGCCGCATTACCGTCCATCATCGCACTCTGCACCAATCTTCCTCCTTTGTTTCGGAACCAGATCCAATTCATTGAATAATCTCCCGGGATCTTCACTTCTTCACTGTTCTATCCATTCTTCTAACTTCTAAGCCCCCAATTGTCGTTCAGTTAGGGTTTAGGATGTAATTCTTGGGGATGAATTTGCAGAGGTGAAGATGGGTGGAAATTGGATAATTGGGGCAATGGGGAGAAGGGTTCCAATGAAGGTCTGGCTTGGGTCACAAACATCCATGGGATTACTGGTGGGTGGAAACCATACATCGTCCAGGTTTTGCACTCGCTAAATTTTGTTTCTTGGAAGTTTTGTTGGCTTTTTCTCTCTTGAATCGATTCAGATCAGATCTGTAGCTTTTGATTACAATTACTGCTGCTCTGTTACGCATTTGCTGCTTTCTAATTGCCCCTAAAATTGGGTGTCTGCTTTGATGGACTTGGCGGTCGTGAAATTGAATCCGCCTCGTGGTCGATTGATGAGGCTATTGGTGCTTAGAACTTTCATGCTTGTGTTGGCCGTAATTGTGGTTTCTCTGATGCAAATACCCCGTGATGTTAGGGTTTTCGAGCCATTAACGTTAAATGCTGATAAATGCCCTATCAATTTGAACTCCAGTCACGAGTTCAATTTCACTGGGTTCTCGAATTCTGCGGCCCCAAGCTTTGCGCTTCCCCTATTTGGGGTTTCCAAGGCGCCTGTGGGCGTGAAACGCGATACCTTAGCGAAAATCGTTTTCAAAGAGCTGATTGAGAAGAACTTGCTGCGATCGGACGCCGCAGCGCTCTGTGTTGGGGAGAGATCTGCTTCCGCAGTGCTGGCATTGCGACTTTTGGGATTTTTCAATGCCGTGGGAGTGGATAGGAGCCCTTACTTTTCCCTTTTCAAGAGGGGATTTGTGTATGAGCTTAACTTCGATGATAACCACTTCGATTTCGTGTTCTCGGAGGATCTTGATAGGGTGTCGGTTCCTGCCTTCCTAGTGCAGGAGATCGAGCGTGTTCTACGACCCGGTGGAACCGGCGCAATGCTTGTGGGAACCGGCCGCCTTTACTACGGCGGTTTTCTAGCGTCATCTCCCTCCATTACATCATTCTTGAGGAGCTCAGATGTTATCCATGTGTGTAGCCTTGCATCATTTAATCTGGTGATATTCAAAAAGAGGCTGGGAAGTTTTGCATCCTTTGAGAATTTCCAACTTCCCAATGATTGCCCTGCTGTCGACAACAATAAGCCGTTCATGAAGTACATTGAGCCTCTTCCGAATAAAGTCCCGGGGCAGCTGCTGTCCGGGACCGAACTTTCGTATCTGCCCACCAACATGAACATTTCGTCTAGAAACAGATTGGTTTATATCAACATTGGCGCGGGGGAGTATGCGAGGACCAGCATTGCAAAACTGTCGAAGCCCTACTGCGCCAACCACCACGCGGGATTTGAAGTGTTTGTCATCGATCACAAGACATCGGTCCTGTCGTCTTATGTCACGGAACCGGGTATCCACTTTGTGTACCATCCGGCGCTTGGTGGAGATGTTGTAATTGCACCGGATGTTAACTCGGATGAATTCTTGAGCGCGCCGGTGGATGAAGAAGGGTTCGACTTTGTTCCCTGGTTCAAAGAAACTGTATCGGATGGGGATTTCGTCGTGCTTATGATGAACTCTAAGTTTGCGGAGCTGAACATACTAATCGAACTGTTCAGAACTGGGGAAATATGTCGTGTGGATGAACTCTTCCTGCGATGCTCGGATGCTGCGGACTGCACGACGGGGATGTGCGGAGGGTGCAGAAACCTTTTCGAAAGCCTGAGGAAGAGTGGAGTGTATGCCCACCAGTGGCTGGGAGATTGAAATTGTGTTTGGCTGATGTCTGCTTTGTGTACTGTTTGGTAATAAAATGAGATTGAATGCATTCACATGCTACCATTCTCTGTAAGGTGTCTGAACTTGTATCTTTGTTGTTTGCTTTGTTTCCTCTGCTGGGTTGTGGAGGAGGAGGACTTGTGTGTTGTGTTCTGCTCTGCTGTGTCACTGCAGATGAAAGTGTTTCCTATGATTTTAATGGGTTCGTGTTTTAAGTTATAAATTGTGTTGTGTATGGTCAGAATGTGATTTTTGAGCAAGAACTGAAAACCCATTAAATTAAATGATAATCCCATATAAAAAAACAAAGAAGAACGAACATGCATGGGTATTATAGTAAGATGTAATAAAAAAAATACTTCCTCTGTTTTTATAATACTATTTGCTATGGATCCATCTAGCACGTAGTCCAATATACATTTTAAATCATTAATAACTCAAGTTCGGTATAAGTAAAAATTCTAAAAGTTCGATATTTAAAAATTACGAGACGAATCTAACAAGATCTCATTTGACTATATTTTAATGTGTACAATTATGATAAAATTTTAAGTCAAAATGTATAAATAAATAGTGCTCAAAACTCTAATCGAGCAATTAAAGGAAAAGAGAGGAAGTAATGGTTTCTCTGAGAACGACCCCATTTGAAGTCCTGCAAAAGATGACAACACATCTGAATTCAAGGAAACAAACAGGACCATGCTGAATGCGACTTTACATCAGCATGTCGGTTTCACCACTAAACTATATCGAACGACATACTACTATTATACTTATCATCCGCAGTTGAATAATGCTAACGTTTGCATAGTAAATACTATTTATTGAGTAATATTGATTCGATTTTTTCACACAGTTACATAAGATAAAATATATTCAAGTGAGATCTTGGTAAAATCGTCTAATCACGTAATTTTATAATTTTTATTTTATAAAATTTAAAATATTACTTTTTAAAAATGTGTATTTGATTGCGAGAAAATATAAAATGTTAAAATTTTTAAATACGGAGGGAGTACTAAAATGCTACTCCCCGTCCCATCAAACATGTCCTGTTTGACTTTTTGGTACTGTTCATTGTCCAGCTTTGACTCAATTTTATTGCAAGTATAGATTCGGAAAATATAGTCGAATTAGGTATTGTTAGAATCGTATGATCATGTAGTTTTATAATATATATTTTACACAATATTTCATTGTACATATTTTGAGATATTAACTATTGAAAAAGTACATTGGATTGTGTGCAGAAGTCAAACAAGACAAGTTAAATGAGACGGAGGGAGTAGTATGTTTTATACTCCCTATGTCTCAACTAAAATGTCTTACTTACTATTTTTTTATGTACCATTACAAATGTGTTTTTTTCTATAAATAGAAATAATTTCTCCCTCTAACATCTATGTGAACCCCACCATAAATTGACAAATCAATTCTACCTTAATTCTCGTGTCCAACAGTAACAAGACGCATTGAATGAGATAGAGGGAGCATAATAAAGATCATCAGCTACGACAATACTCCAAAAGTTTATTTCATAACACATTTCCTCATACTAAAAAATGAAGTACTATTACTGATTCATTTGTTTATTATATTTTTTTATTTTCAGGAGTCGAGATCAGAGAAAGGGTGGTGAGAGCTCATGCCACACAAATTACGAAGATGTAAAAGGAAGGGATAGTGGGCCGAACCCCCAATCTAAGTTTGGAATTCATGGACTTAGCCGTTTGGGCAACCTCATCCCAATTCATTTGTTTATTGATAGTCAAGCTTGTTAATCCATCACACTCACACTCCCCTCATGCTCCCTTGCTAAAAGTGTGGCTAAAAAACATATAATTTCTTTTTTCTTTAATTTTATTTTTGTTGTTACAGACTTACACCTTTAAATTTTTTGGTTTCTACATTATTATTACTTAAGAAAAAATGTATACGCACCACTACTATTATAAATTATAAATAAGAATAAGATAGAAAATGAATGGGTGAGATTTCAATCCAAAGTTAATGGTGAAATGGATTCTAATGAATTATCCTACCGACAAATTACCAAACCTCTGTTGTATCGGCACCTGCTATTTTACATATTACTACTTCATATCATTCTCAATCACATTATTATTGCCAATCTCTCTCAAACTCGATCTGTCTGATCAATACTACTTTCGTCAATATATACTCCTTATATCATGGTTATATTATGACTAAATTATCTTAAAATTCATAACTGCTAATGCCTGCTATGATTCTCTGTAATATCAAATTTCGGATAGTTGTATAAAATTTAAAATTTGATAATGAATCATGATCACATTTGGTTACATAGGTTTGTGCTTTAGAACAGAGTGTTGCGCAGTGTACGTTTTCGATTGGTTAACCAACACAACTTTGAACACTCGGATCTTTCAGCCTGACATAAAATTGCCATAGCTACCGGAATGGCACATCGTGGTAAAATGCGAAGAACCATTGAACAAATATAGATAATTTCATTCAAAGTTAAATCTGTGGATAATTTCATTACATAAACTTGAACACTATATACAGCAGACAATATGCGCACGAAGCCTCCACAGCCAGGGTTTTAACAATCCCTACACACGGTTCACCAAATGTCGTTTTCGAAACCTCGATGCTGCAGCTCTTTGATCCTAAGCATGCCTGTAGAATACAAACACTATTTACACAAGATTAAAGATACTCAAATTCTGAATACATTCATGATTATGCATCTGTGGAATCACAAACCTTCTCAACAACAGAAACTGCACTTGGGCTGCTGCATTCACCTTGCTGAAAACCTCCACATTCCCCACTAGGCCTTCCAAAGCTTGCAAATTTTATTTTGATTATATCCTGATTCGGTGTTGGACAACTTAGCAAGATATTTTTTTTTTTACATTGACAAATAATAGTGACAATAATAACCCTGGACAAACAACTTCAGTTGCAATTAATTAAGATTCTTACAACTGCTGCGTTGGCTTCCCACAACCCCTTAAACAGTTTTCTGGTCTATAAGTGCCCCTGTAATCACAAGCCTCGTTGCAAGGACCGCCCGTAGCAATGTTAGTTGGCCAATAACGCCCGATGCCTTGTCCATTTACCCATGCTTGACCCTTCCCCATTCCTGTCATGTCCAATGCAACTGGGCTACAACCCATTGGGGCATCAAAAGTAGTCTAGATCACAGAGGTACGCCACGTTATGTTTTTCATGTTGGAATCAAAATACTTACTTCAAGTCATTGAATAATGCAAGTAATAAGTGAAAGAGATGAAGAATCATAGAGTTGCCACACATTCGTATATATTACCTTGTACCAGACCAGTGGTTTATTCGCAAGCAAACTAAAATTGATACCCAAAGAGAAGAATCGCCACCAGCCAAGCCTAACCCTTCTCCTTTTACACCAATCTGTTTGCATGTCTACATGTAAGGATATCGATTGTATAACCAATGTGGATGTTTATTTGAAATACCTGATATTTCCACTGCTGAGAGGATAGATCGATGGTTGATCCATTTTGGGAGCCTTTCAACTGCACAGGTCCAGTAATTCCTGCACCTTGTATGTCAAAGAATGCTCCATAGTTCTGAATCGACAGAAAGAGCTTTACAGCACAAAAATTAAAACACTTAGCTTCTATTATATTAACTCTCGTCACACATGGAAATCAAATCCCCACACTTTTTATTTGTATAGTAGTAACTAGTAAAAGCCGTAGAAAATTTGTATGAATGTATAATTTATTATTCGACACAAGCACTTGAGTGTGCCTTGTATAACCGTGAAAACAATTGCAACCAGGATTTCCTGGCAGGGGTCATGCACTCGTGCCAATATGTGATACCTGTAATCCAACTGTTGCACTCAATAGATCAATCTTGTTTTCGCCATTTTGTAGTGTTATTGGAACATCTATCGCAATGTTCTGATTGTTGCCTCGCCCAAACCCGCTTGCTACATAACATAGTATAGTATAACATTAAATTTCCTTAAAGCCATGCAGACCAGGCAGTAATCAATTCCCAGTTGAAATTACACATGAGGTAAGAAATCCAGTAATGGCAGTTTGATCTGTATTACCACCAAGCTTCCCATTGACAAAAGCAGAAAGAGTATGGCCTTTAGAGTCAACGTGAAGGACTGTCTGAGATCCGTTAAGGAAAGGCTCATTCCCTTTAATATCAATGCTGAAACATAATTGGAGCTTTTAAAAACCATATGATGGACTCAATCAAGAGATATGCGGTTAGTGGTACCTTGTAGAATACCACAGATACTTGTGTCAGCTGTATTATTTATCTGTTCCAATAACCCAGGTTCTGTGAATGCACTACTACTAGATATCCCCACAGGCTCGGGAATCCAACTCCAACTAGATTGGACTGCTTTATCCTTTGAAGGTTGGCGAACAAACTTCGAAGCAGAGGAGATGACATTGATCTGTTGTTTGCAAAACAAGTGAAAAAAGATTAGCTAAAATTTCCTACTATGAATGGAATTGTTGGAAGGCTGATAGATCAAGTAAATGTTAGTGAAGGATATGTAGTTTTGCAGTATTGAGTACGACATTTTTGCAGTCAGGTAAGAAGCTGACAGACCAAGCAGGCAAGGTATAGGAATTGGCATTGAAGGTTACATGTGCATTAGATCCTGAAATACGAATGAGATACATATTGCTTATTCAGCACTGGGATTTGAACAAGTACAGGAATTGAAACATTGCTAAAGCAATGTATATATAAATGATCTTATGCAATTGATTTCGATGATGAATGAATATTTAATACAATAATACAGAGATCCAGGGGCGGAGCCAGGATCATTGGGGGGGGGGGGGGGGGGGGGGGGGGGGGGGGGGGGGGGGGGGGGGGGGGGGGGGGGGGGGGGGGGGGGGGGGGTGTGGCAACTGAAATAAAATTTAATCAAATTTTGTTCTTCTCCATACAATAGTTGACATCATCTTTAGTTTCACAATTACATTCACTCAATAAGCTACAGAAAGAAAATGATAAAAAGTGAAAATGAGTAAGTCAATTGTGTAAGGCTATTGGGGTACTTACCCTAGTGGTCAAGTCCCCGACTCCCAACATTTAGGTTAGGGGTTCGATCCCCACCTGGCCCCCTATCCCTCCCATTTGTTCCTTTTGTAATTTGTGTGACGTGAACTCCTACCACCCATTTCCTAGCCTGTATAGGCTGTTAAGCAAAAAAAAAAAAATTGTGTAGACCTATTTAGAGAATAAATCTTTGTGTTGGATGAGAGGAAATGAGAAAAAAAAAAGATAAAAATAATTAATTATCACTAGTTCGTAAATTTTATAAGAATGGAAAGAAAATGAAATGGGTAGAAAAAATTTATTAAAATTTTGCACGAAATTTGTTTCAAACAAAATAAAATACTTTATTTTCTCCTCTTTTCTTTTATATTCTTTTCTTTACTAAATTGTCAAGCAAAGCCAAAAAGAAAAGGAAATAAATAGGCATTTAAGGAAGAAAAGAAAATGAAGGAATATAGTTGAGAAAATTTGATAATATGAGTATTATATATTTTTACCCATTATATATTTTTAAGGGAGAAAATAAAAAATAATAATTAAATACATAAACTTATATATATATAAATAATAATAGTAATTTTTTGAGGGGGGCCCATCCTTTGCCTTGGCTCCGCCACTGCAGAGATCAATAATGGTTCCCAAGGTGTGCTCTAATACCTCCACATATGGAACAGGAAAAGTAGTGTTAGGATTAGTAGCCACCATTGCTGCTTCACATAATTTTATAGCTTTATGAAGCTCTTTCAAGTAATCATATTTCGGTTGCCTCAGAAGCCCTAAAAGGCTAAAACAGAGCAAAAGTATAGATTAACTTGATCAAAGAAAAATGCCTGATGTTACCGGGCACAGATTAGCAACATACCATATTCATCAATTGGAGAATCATAATCATAGCTTGTCGTAATGAAAGGTCCACCAGAAGTGCGGCCAAAGTTAGTCCCACCATAATACTATATAATGATGAAATGAGGTAAGCGTGAGAAGAAACTATTGAGACGTGTAAAAGAACATAGTGCAAAGGACACATATGAATTATTACAAAGTACTACCATATAATAGTTCTGCAAAGTGCCCCTAACTGGAAAAATCGTGCCACAGCGAAAGCAAGTCTTCAACAGGTCGATATGGCACAGGATCCCCAAACTTGGCATACCTAATAAGTTTATCATCACCGCAAATGGTCAAAGAATGCCACAGCCAAAGCAACTAATAAGATATGCGATGTTATACCATCCACTCCAGTTCTCTGTCCACATTTTTGGCTTTTTATCCGAATTGGGATAGAACTGATCGCAGTAATACCCATTGCAAGTGTTTATCTGCAATCATTCAGAACCATAGATATTATTACAAGCCAATTGGGATTCCCTGACAAATGAAAGCCTTGGAAAATACTGAACAGGTTGGGAGGGTAAGGGCAAACTCACTATAGGATCAGGAGCATCATTTTGCTGGCACATCACCCATGGCACCCCTGTGTTTAGGGATGTAGCCATTGATGCAGCCCAGTTGATGTAACGCTTGGCACCGGCACCGTATCCATCATCAATATCCCCATACTCATTTTCTATCTGCAAAGAAACAAGGGAAACAAATTCTTGACTCTCGAGCTATTGCCCTATGCTTAAGTTTTAACTACAAAGACAGCCTAGACTAGTTAATCTAAATCATGTTCATAGTTATTACAGAGTCACAGATCATAATGCCTACCTGAGATAAAATAATTGGTCCGCCTTGGGATGCAAATAGTTTCTCTTGCTTCATTAGGTCGACAACCTTGGCAGTAAATTTCTTCATTTCAGCCTGAAAAAGTAGTGATTAACAAATTAAATCGGTTAAATGTATCAATAGCTAACGTTAAAAATACAAGTGGAAAGTGAAAGCAATAACCTTTACGGCTTACCTTGAAGGGATCATTATCAGTTCGAAACACAATTCCGGGAATAAAATGCAGCCACACCGGAAATCCGCTGCACCAAAATATCAAGAGGAAGAGGAACGAATCACAAATGTATAATGCAATATTGCCCAATTTCGTAGGATTATTTAGGATCCAGTAATATATTGATGATACCCATAATTGATAATTCCATTCGGCGCAGGCGTAAGGACCAATTCGGAGAATTGCAAGCAGACCGGCATCATGAATCAGTTTCATAAACTTGGCGATATCATTTCTTCCTTCGAAATTGTACTGCAGTTTCATTCATTCCCCCCAGGAATAAACCGCACGGGAATCGAGGGTGTTTCCTGTTCTTTAATTCTTTAGGTCTCATTTGGTTTTTTCCGGTCTGATCTGATATGATATTATTTTATCTATATTATTATAAAGATTTGATCTGATTTGATGTGGTCTGAATGGATCTGGTCTAATTTGATTTTAATAAAAATAAGTCATAACTCATAAGTCCTAAAAATAAGTCATAGAGAACGATTCTTTCCACACCACTTGAGAGCTTTTTGGTACTTTTAATTTTATACTCCCTCCCTTTTTAACATTTGACGTAATTCAACACACATTTTTAATATTTTATATTGTATAAAAGTAAAAATTACAAAAATTGACCAATCCAATAAGATATCATTGGACCATGTTATATCTTATATAACTGTGTTAAAAATGAAATTAAGTTACTTAATGAACAGTAAAAATTATGCAAATATTACATTCATACAAAAACAGACGGAGTATTAAAATTGCAATAGATCCTAAAAAAAGCTAGCAAGTGTATTTTGTCCTTTTATGTATAAATAGACGCTTCGTTCTGTATAATCAACTCACTACCCATTAGTCTAGATAAATATTTGTTCTTTTATGTCATTTTATAAATTTTATGATATTTAAAATTAATTGTACCAAGCACTTAAATAAAACAGACAGCTACAGTTCCAGTCCGCAGCTACAGCTCCGTAAGCAGAACAAACTCTTAAATTGAAATCCTATAATAAGTAATTTTGTACAGAGGGATTTATCTTAAGCCTTAACTGTAACGTCTTAGTCACACTCACTTGTAGATATTGTCCGCTATGGTCAACCCCCTCACGGCTTTCATACGTGTCTACAGGGAGAGGTGTCCACACCTTTATAAGGCATATTTTGTTTTCCTCTCCAACCGATGTAAGATGTACAATCCATCCCCTACAGGCCCAGCATCCCCGCTCGCACACCAGTCTGGGTACTGGCTCTGATACCATCTGTAGCGTCCAAGTCACACCCACTTGTAGATATTGTCCACTTTGGTCAACCCCCCTCACGGCTTTCAAACGCGTCTACAAGGGAGAGGTGTCCACACCTTTATAAGGCATGTTTCGTTTTCATCTCCAACCGATGTAAGATGTTACATTAACAATAATATTTTATTTTATTTATTTATTTTTTTGAGTTGAGAATTCCAACCTGAGTACCATTTTACACGCAGTCCCATATCCCTCCCATTTCTAATTTATGTGGCATGAACTGTATTGTGATTGTTTTTAGGGGAATTCCTTGAAATATACCCCCACAAAAGAGATCTCCTAAGTTCATTACCCCATAAATCTAATACCATGTTGTCCCCCATTGTCCAAAAAGAATATTGCGATTTAGTACCTGGGGGAATTACATTTTAAATTTAATTATAAAGTGAAAGGAAGTTACCCAAATGCCCCCAAAAAGTGCTTTTCATTTAGGACACACGGAGAACTGGTAATGTGGTAATCTTGGGGGAGAAGGCATCAAAGAAACACGGGAAGGTTTGGGCGGAAAACAGAAATACATTCCAACAGGGAAGAACACAATCCACATTCATTTGAAGGTGGTGCGATTGAAGAAGTAGTAGAGACGATGGAAGAGCTCGGGGAGAACGATAAGGAAGGTGAGCCGAAGGTTCTAGCGTTATGTAAGTTTGAAGATGTGAATGAGGCAATGACAGTGAGCTACGGGACCAGGTTACAGGACATTGCAGCTGGAGTGGGTGGGAGAATAAGGTTAAAGGCGAGAGATTTGGTGCTGAACTACGAGCATCCGGTGGATTGGTTTCTCGTGGCAGTGAAGATGGATGAGGATCTGCGGCACATGGTGGAGGTGCATCGGTTGATGGGCAAGCGATTGTGCAGGATTTATGCGAAAAGGATCGAAGTTTCAAGCAATCGGAGAAGGTATAAATCTTGAACAACTTTGTCTTCAGGTATTGATTTATGTCACTGACTTGGTGGTATTAGGGTTTTATTTTGGAAAGATTTCATTTTTCTGGTTGGTGATGAATGCGACTGTGTGTTAGAGCTGAATCCATGCGAAATTGCTATCGCGATTTCAACAAAACTAGATTTTAATCTTAGGGCTCCATGTTGTGGAGATACTTAAATGATATTGATCTAAATGTTAATGTTATGTTTCCTTCGATTTGTAAAGCGAGCACATTGATTTCGGGTGGATTGTTGTGTAAAGAGATAAATGATGTTAGACTGAATTGTTAGTATAATTTGTCATGGAAACATGTTTATTGTAGCACTAAGTTGATGTATTGAGTATGCTGTGTTGTGATTGTGTTTTGTGGTGAAGCATTTTTTGGTGGAATGCAAGGATACGAGTGAAATAGCGAATGGGGGGAGGATGTTGTAAATAGGAATGGACCAATTGGTGCAATTATTTGGGATTGTGCAATCAAGGGGGAATGGCAGACCTTCGACGATCCTAATCAATTTAGGAGGGTGCTGAAGAACTACTGCATAGCGCATAAACGTGCATTTAAGTATGAGAGGAATGATGGGAATAAAATTACAGCGGTGTGTACGGTTGTAGGCTGTGG
This sequence comes from Hygrophila difformis, assembly GCA_030278955.1. NCBI lineage: Eukaryota > Viridiplantae > Streptophyta > Magnoliopsida > Lamiales > Acanthaceae > Hygrophila > Hygrophila difformis. The sequence goes on along the minus strand of JAOANR010000001.1, from coordinate 18,333,609 downwards.
TTGGAGGGTGTATGCTTCGTTTCACAATGTTGACAGGACATTTGGGATAAGATACAACCTGAATCATACTTGTGGCTTGGATAGTTTAAGGAACCGAGACAATCAGAAAGTCGATGCATGCTGGGTATCAAGTTACATCAAGCCAAAATGCGGAAAGATCCAATGTATAGGCCGATTCATGCAATGCGTGATATTGAAGATGAATTCGGTTTGGTGATAAAGTATCGAAAAGCTTGGAATGGGAGGGAGATTGCCCTTAAAGAAATACATGGAGGTGATTATGATTGTTTCGAAAAGTTAAGAAAATTATGTGATTCTCTGAAAGAAGCGAACCCAGGTTGGTTCTATATGTTTATATGTTTATTGCAAATAATTTTTTAAATACTTGGTACGTGAACCTGTAAAGGTGGGTAAATGAATATTAAAATGTGGGCACGCATAGTGAATGTGTATGTACATATGCAGCTGAAATGAGTTAAATGATGATTATGTTTATTGCAGGTAGCATGGCAGATTTAGAGACATGGGAAGATTCAGGGAAGTTTCGAAGATTGTACGTCTCGTTTGTAGCGTGTGTTCGTGGATTTTTACGAGGATGCAGACCGTTGATTTTCTTAGATGGAACGCACATAAAATATAAATTCAAGGGGCATATTTTGCAGCAACAACGAAGGATCCGAACAATGATTTGCTGGCCATTGCATTTGCGAGTAAGAATGTAATTTTAAAATACGTAGTATTGACCGGGTGTGTTGATGTGGCTTGATCTAAATTGGCGTATGTTTTGGAACAGTGGTGGATGCAGAGAACGATGAAAACTGGGAGTGGTTTTGTGAGAAATTGAAGTTTAACTTATGCAAAGAGAACGTGCAATTACAGGAGTGGAAAAGGTACACGATATTCAATGATCGACATAGCAGTTTAATGAAAGCAATACCGAGCATTTTTGTTGGATGCCAGCATGCCATATGTCTGCGGCACCTAGTGGACAACTTCAAATTGCATGTGAATTTTATTAGTTTGGCGTGAGATTACTGCTCTTCATTATTAAATTCAATAGAATTTGATAAATATTCACTGAATGTAGGTTTTGAAAAAATATCATCACAGTTACACGAAGCATTGGGTTGGGAAGTTGAAGAAGGCAGCGTATGCCGCTACTTATGCGGAGTTTGAGAAGCATATGAATGACATCATGAAGGCAATGCCATTAGCAGGGCCTTATCTGATGGAGTCAGAACCTCACAAATGGGCAAATGCTTTATGCACAGGGAATAGGTGGGGTATTATTGACAATAACATCTCAGAGAGTTGGAACAGGTAGGTGAAAGATGCGAGGATACTTCCCCCATTAGGCATGGTTGATAGTATTTGAAAGAATACTATGAAAATGCTGAGTGATAAAAGGGATGAAGTAGGGAGAATTGAAACTGAATTGTGTCTGAAGTTGGAGAAGAAATTGAAAAAGAATTATCTGGCAGGCCGAGACGTGAAAGTATTCTATGCGTCCTCATCACATTTGGAGGCAGTGAATGATGACAAGACATTCGCAGTGGATTTGGACAAGAAATGTTGTAGTTGTGGATGGTGGCAGCTTTATCGATACCCTTGAAAGCATGTCTTTGCCTGAATCGATCATGTACACTGTTCAGTTTACGATTTCTGTGATCCATTTTATTATGTGCAGGCATATCGCATCATATACAGTGGAGTATTGTACCCTATCCCAAATGACGGAGATGCAGAACCGAGGAGCCCGGATCTGGGGTTCGTGCATCCACCGGATGTCCGGAGACAGCAAGGACAGAGGAGGACTAGGAGAATCCCATCGCAGGTTGAGATACCCGTGAAAACCTGTACGTTGTGCCATAAACCAGGTCATAACAAGAGAACTTGCCAGGATGCTCGTCGGGCAACGCACTGAATTTGGTGACATGTATATGTTGCAGCTGTTGATGATGTTTTTGCTTGCCTTATACTAGGGTACTTGTAGTATTTAATATGAATCGAGTACCTGATGTATGAGGACAAACACTACAATGGTGCCTAGTATTATGTTTAATGTGTTCCAGTGACCTTACCCCTGAATTCTGTTTGGATGGATTTAGCTGTGCTATCAGGGATCATGATGTTGTTTGGGGTTATTTTGGTGAATGGTCATAACACTCTATGTTCAGTAAGTGTATGTTCTGTTTTGGCTGTTTGCAAATCTAAGATAGAGATGTAATTTCTACTATCTTGCTGGTTGTGTTAACCAAACAGTTAATGATCGGTTCTTCTGGGAGAATAAGTGAGTACACGTATTAGTGAGTAAGTTGGTATATACGGATATCTTCATAATTGGGTTATTTATTTTGAACCGCCATGTAACATGAAATTCGATAGTCAAAATTCTATGCCGCCGCTGAATTGATGCATCATGCACATTGCTCCCTTGCACAACAACCCGGTGGATCGTCATGTTCTCTGTATTAGTGCGAGTGACGGTAGGCAACGGTGCACATACGTGGTTCGGATCTAAAAAATACAAAAGAAGGATGCAACAGTATAATGCGTGCACCTGTGTTATTTAGGTTGGTATATATATCATACTATGTACGGTTCATACTTTCGAACATGTGAGTACATGCCATAACGAACACTAAGTGTATGTTATGAATACAATAGTTGTACATGAAGTAGTATATAGTGGGTACATGTTACTTATACATATCGAGGCCATTGGACAAATAGCAACCTTGATTCCATATCGAGGCCATTAGCTTAATTTGTCCTGGTTGAGGGTTATTCTATGAGTGTAAATGAGTGTGTAAATAATCAGTTTGCGTGGAAATGAGTTTTACTTAGGTTTGGGCATTTTACGGAATACAATAAAAGGATGCAGAAATATGATGGGTGCAACAATGTTATTTATGTAACACCCGAGGAAAAACAAATTCAAATTGTTTTGAACTACGTCATGACTTGATCCCTTCACAGGGTACGTAGGCAGCTTAGAACTAATTTCTAAGTTCAGTCACGAAATAAATCACAAAATACATCACGAATTAGATCACAAGGACGATAGGAGGTGTTGGAACCAATTTAGACTAGGCTAAGTAGGACACGGAAATGTTGCGAGCGATAAGCCGGACTCGTAACCAGATTAAGGAGAAGATACCGAAACGAAGACGACCCAGGGAATCGAGCTAACACGTAGAAAACCGATAGGGGAAAAACGAGGGAAGACCCGACGGAACACGCGGATCGCCGAACCGGCCGGTCCGGCCGGCCCGCGCTGTCCGCGCGCCGCCGCGTGGCCACCGCACGGCCAAGGGCGTCGCGAAGCCAGGCCTGGCACGCGTGCTCCGCGCGACCATAGGGGTGGGTGCGCGCCACCTCCGCGCCAGAGGGGCTGAAGGTGTAATCTTTCCATTCGGGGGTGATTTTCTTGCCTAAATTACAATTCCCTTCGAGGGAAACCAAATTCCAGCCTTAAGGAAGGCTTAAGGGCGGCTGGGGAGCCTCAAAACCCTAATCCCACAGAAACCCATCCCCACCATACTCACAAACTCCCTCTCCAAGCCAAACTCTCCCGACGAAGCTTTCCGGCGAACATTCCGGCGACGACGAGGTGAACGGGACTGAGCCACGGCTTCATAGAACCTTGATAAGTCTTAATATAGCATTCCATCAGTCCATGAGTCTCCGAAACTCGAATTCTAACACTATTTCCTTACTACGATTTCACGTCGGAAAACGAACAAAAAAGCGATCGGAGAAGTTGGCCGTTCGTCGTGACCCTAGGACGTCCGGAAACCCAATCCAGCGACCCTATCATCATTCTAAGTAAGTTAAAACCTTACTCACAAATTTTCGTGGTTGTTTGTTGTTTAAATCTCGAGATATAGGCTTGTAACAAAAATCGGTTTTCAAAAACCCTATTTTCGTCCAATTTTAAAGACTCGCCAAAAACTCGACCTTCGGGAATTCAAACCGAAAGATTTTCAACATAAAAGTTGTTCCTAACACCTTTATCTATCTTGTGTCCAAATTTCAGCCATTGACATTAAGTTTTGCTATCCCAAATTCCGCCGTGAACTTTCTGTATCGAACCGAACGATTTAAATCTGTGGCAGATTCCTTCATTCAACTTGATGCATGTTTTTCACCCATTTTTCGAATGATTTAACTTTGCATTCCTAAACAAAAGTTGTAGATAATTGTGTCTAGATTATGCATATAAAATTTCACGGATTTTGGTCTTCATTTGATATGTCAAACGGCCGAGTTTTTAAAACTGTTTTGAAATCGTTTTAAGGGCCATGAGTATGCAGTGAGTTGCACTCGATTTTTGAGTATCAAGAATTCATTATTTCCAAATTCTTAAAACATAAAAGTTGTTCCTTAACGTGTTGTGTAGTTACTGTAAAAATTTCACATCGATTGGTTTTGAAATGAATTTTTAATCGGCGTTGCACGAACCTGTGACGAAAACAGTTTTTAAGACATAAATTATTCTTTGCAATAAACTCGAATTTCAACTCACTTCGGAACCTTATTTCCAAAAACTTAAAACATGAAAGTTGTTCGCGTGTGTGTTTTTGAATTACTGTAAAGAATTTTTGGATAAAAGACGAATTTTTAGTTAAGAAAGGCGTAAACTGCCTCGAATAGGATTTTTCGAACTTGAGAAAAACTCGAACTTTGAAAACGCGATATCGACCATTGATAACTTTGAAATACGAACTTTCGAAAATCCCGTTCACTAGGCTGAGCCGATCTCATACTATCATTATCTTTGAGACTTCCTCGTTAGTGGTCTCCTTACTATCTGAGATTGCCTCGTTAGTGATCTCGCGCGCTGTATTTGTGGATCGCCTCGTTAGTGGTCCTACTATCTTTTTGGATCGCCTCGTTAGTGGTCCTACTATCTTTGAGACTGCCTCGTTAGTGGTCTCCCATTGTTTGGACTGCCTCGTTAGTGGTCCTATGTTGAGATTGCCTCGTTAGTGATCTCCCGGTATGGTGTCCTCTTCTTAGTCTACGGGATGAAAAGTAAAAGACTTGTGTGAGTGTTTCATTATGCTTAAATCGTATTTATCATGTCTTTAATTATGTATTTAAAATTTATGCATCTTAAATTATGCTTTAAATTACGCTTTTAAAATTTAGTCCTTTAATTATGTTTTTCCGCCGCTAATAAATCAGGTATTTCTAAATTCTCGTACGGTAAGCGAAATCTTTAGTTTAAACACTTGAAACCCCTTTTATTTGTTAGTTAGGGATTAACTTACTCAGTATATTTTTATACTGACAACCGTTGTCATTTTTCTTTTACAGAGTATGTCGAGTGACGCATACGCATGCACTTGGGGGGAATTATTTATGAACATTTTCGCTTTCTGCATCGTATTACTGTTTACCGGGTCTGTTTAACCCGAGGTTTTGGCCGTGTTGGCCGTGATTTACTTTCCGCTGCACTTTCTCTATTTATTTTTCGCGCATGATGATTACTACTATCGTATTAAGTATTATAAATTTCCGGACTAAATCTTGAAATGTTTTAAATCTTTTACATACCCACAAGCCTTGCATTTCCTTAGCGAGCTCGGGAAGCCGTGTTTTGCTAGGGAGATGCGGCGGTGACATCCCGGCCTGGGTTATCAAATCCGGGGTGTTACAAGTTGGTATCAGAGCCCGGAAAATTTTTTTTAAAAAAAAAGCTACTACTATTATTTTAAACCATTACTTTTAGACCCAAGTGCGATTTCTTTCAAAACTATTTATTTTGACTACTAGTATTATTTTTAGCCCAAAAGTCTATAATTCTTGTTACATAGCCCAAAATCTTAGCCAAAGAAATATTAAATTTTGGCCCACTATAGAGGCCCAACCTTTAGCGATTTATTTTAAACTAATTTTTTTTTTTTTTGGGGAAAGGGACTTGCACTTGCATGTTGCGTATAGATTTAAATTTGTGCATATCTTAACCTTGCCTGAAAAATGTCTAACTCTAACCTCCCTTGTTGACATTAGATGGCCGAGCCCCACGCGAACATGGTCAATTTGATGGTGAAATTAATGAACGCATACCTTGAGGGCCAACAACACATCAATTACTTCAAAACGCGGGTAGGACAGTTGGAGGGTAACCTGGCCCATTTGGGTCACCTTAAGGGAAACAGACCATCACCACATAACCCAGCTGCAGGAGCAAGTCACGCACCTCCAAGCTTAAGTGGCCCAGCTCCAAGACAAGGGAGATGACTTGGAGGAGCAGATAGAGACCATAGGCTGGGAACTGACTAACCTAGCCCAGGACGTGGACGGAGCGGTCCTTCAGAACCCGGGGCCTGCTCCCAATGTCGCCATACCTATCGATGTGTCGAGGGATGAGGATGATCCCATCAAGGCCGAGCCTGCCCACCCGTTTTAGATCTAGTGATCCAGCTACGCATTATTAGTATATTTTCCTTTCCGTACCATTAGCAGCACACCTATTTCTATTTCGAATGCTTGTAAACCAAATTTAATTCTTAAGTAATAAAAATACAAGCCTATTTAAATTTATTCCATGCATTTTATTTAGTTCTTTAACTACCATAATCAAAGAGGGGAACCTACAACCCTGAACAAAAAAAAAAAAAATAAATAAATAAATAAAAATAAAAATAATAATAATAAAAAAATAGAAGTAAAAATAAAAAAATAATAATAAAATATATACATATACGTAAATATGTACATATAGGAATAAATAAATAAATTCCAACAACCTTTACAAGAAAAATCCTGATAAATTGATACCTATCAAAGGACTAATCTTCATTCAATAAAAATTTTCCCCTTAAGAGCAACTATATACACTCTACATATAAACTCTAATCCCGTGTATCTTATCACGCTGATTTAACCAAGCGATTTAGTCAAGCAACAGCGTAGGTATTGTTGGGCAATCCACACACATGCAGACACGATAGGAAGGTAATAGTAAATCCAGAACATCTCAAACCATAAAATGGACAGAACAATTAAACCATGGTTCTGAAACAGCAGCAAACAACCAACACATGTCAAACACCTAACTAAGCAATAACATAACGAAAATATAAATCACAAACATTAGGCAACAGCAACGTCCTCATAAGGAGGAAACTAAACAAAGTACGTCTAAATGCAAAACCTAAACGAAAACACGAAACCAAAAGGAGACATCACTGATCGGGAGGCGGGAACTGCCGGCGCATGTAGTCGTCCATCTGCCGCACATAGGCGTACATGTCGGACATGGTGGCCTGCTGCTGAGCCTGCCTCGTAGCAAACGAGTCCATACGGGTCTGATAGAAGTCCAACCTAGCGTCGAGGGCGTCATAACGAGCCTGCCCAGCTGCAAACCCGGCGTCCATACTGACCCGCATCTCCTGCATCATCTGCAACATCCGAGTCATCTCCTGCCCCTGAGGTGCCACAGCAGGAGGTGCCCCAGCAGGAGGTGGAACTACTGGAGGAGGGGGTGGCTGCTCCGGTGGTACAACAAGGATCAGGCCGCCGTCATCAGGCTGCGGGCGAAGTACAGCACGGGGAGCCCCACGACGTAAGGCGCTACGCCGCTCAGCATAAGTCGGGATACGGTAGCAACGGCCAGGTGCTAGGTCGTACGGGTCTGTCTCCGGGGTAGTGCGAATCCCCTGCGCCGCGCACAACCCACAGATGAGGTGAACATGGGTAATCACCCTACTCCCTCGTCCTCTTCGCATACCCCGCAAGTTGTCCTCGATGTAAGCTCCTACATTCACCCTACCGTCTCGCGCGATGAAGCAAATGGTCTCGTAGACGTGATCCAAGACAATGTGGCTCCGGGACATCGGCCGGACACGCCCGAACCACAGCTGAGCAAGCTCTCGCCAAGGGGAGTCCATCGACGTCAAACGAAGCTCATGACTGTGCTCGAACTGAGGAGGCACTATGGTGCATAAGGTGTTCCACGCAGGAGCAAGAACGCGTCCCTCAGGCTGGGGCCGGAATACGCCATCGTCGGGCAAGCCAAAATAGACATTGATCGCCCGAGCACTGAAGTCGAGATAGCGACCACGGACCCATACCCGGGATAGATCGTCACCCTCCCCGAGACCGCCAATGTTGGCAATAACCTCCATAGCCAAATAACCGGAGGCGACGCCCTCGGGGTGACGTGCCAGACCAGTCCACTGCAAATACTCCAAGACTGCACTGACCCTGTCATCGCCCATATGAAGAGGATATATGCCTCTCTCAGGGACGTAAGCCCTGTTTCGACGAAGCTCGTCGAAATAAAAGTCCTGGGCAGCCTTCGTCCTGAACCGGAACCTGTCGTGCCGGTGAGGACGCACCTCGTCCGGAAGACCCCTGAGTCGCGGACCCCGCTGCTCCTCGTCCTCCTCTGACTCGCTCTCGTCGAAATCCGGCATCGCCGGAGCAGCATGACTGGGGCCAGCCTCGTCAGCAACTCGTCTCCTAGTCCTCGGGGGACACATGAGAGACGCCAAAACGACCCACAAAAAGAGCAACATCCTGCAAGTTACCAAATACTAATTATAAGACTAAGTCCCACACAAAAGTCAAGCGAAAACACGTAAGGGCATCAATATAAGCTTCCAACGCGAATGTACCGTAAGAACAACAAATCCTACCGTTTACTAGGACCAACCAGGAGGTAATCTAGACAAAGGATATTCTCAAACCAGTGCTTAAACCCTTTGTGGCATTTCGTCGAACACGTTATGTGCGCAATAAACCAAAACCTAAGTTACTAACAACACACGGAAATTGTCCACCGAATGAAACAATCATTCTATTGACAACACAGCGCGTCCTACCGCACCAAACAACAGGGGAACGAACCAATAACCATACCCCAACAACACCCAAACATCATAGCCTTTCTAAGGATTCGAATTCAACAAGAATTTGCCAAAACCATAAACACATTATAACATAAACATAGGCAAGGCAACAAGAGTAACGATAATTGCCACATACACTTGCGAATTCGCACAAATCAAGCCTAAAGGTCATAAATCCCCAATTTTTGTACACAAACCCTAATTTCCTAAATCTCTACACAAATCAAGTCATTCAAAACATAAAAGTTGAAATTAGTAAGTGGGTTTAGTAGAATCGTACCTAGATGGGTGAAATTGAAGTCGAAATCAAGCAAACAGGAAGGTGACTCGCCGGATTTAGAGAGAATTGGGGGTGTGTTCTCGAATAGAAAATGGGGGAAGTGGCTCGCGCGGAGCGGGAGCCCTATTTTCTCGAACAGAGGGAGCCGCGCGCTCTCCGCGCGCCACCGCGCGGGACCCGGATGTAGTTTTATCTTTCCTGTTCTGCTCAATCTCTTATGCTATACGCTTCTCACTGAACCCGGGCATACATTGACGGAGAAATACGACGACATGGGGCGTCACCTGGCATTATTCCAGGCAAGGACAGCGGAATTGCCTCACGCCCTCCTTTCGCAGGACTACAGGAAGCCCCCGGGACGTAAATACCTAGGGACCATAAGAAATTCCGTAGGGAATAGAGAACAGCGTGTTAACTAACGTCCCCACCACAATTTACTCGTAACCATAACGTGTTCCACGTCTCCCAACTAAAGAAGTATGTGCCCGACACGTCGCATGTACTCCAACCGGACGTAATCGAATTGGATGATGACTTGACCTATGAAGAAACCCCGGTGCAAATACTCGACTACAAGGAAAGGGTGACAAGGAATAAAACTGTAAAGATGGTCAAGGTCCTGTGGTCCAACCACGAGACGGAGACGGCAACCTGGGAATTGGAAGCCGACATGAGGAAACGTTACCCTACCCTCTTCCAAGACGACCCGACCACAGTTATGGGGACATAACTGTATTCTTAAGGGGGGAGGATGTAACACCCGAGGAAAAACAAATTCAAATTGTTTTGAACTACGTCATGACTTGATCCCTTCACAGGGTACGTAGGCAGCTTAGAACTAATTTCTAAGTTCAGTCACGAAATAAATCACAAAATACATCACGAATTAGATCACAAGGACGATAGGAGGTGTTGGAACCAATTTAGATTAGGCTAAGTAGGACACGGAAATGTTGCGAGCGATAAGCCGGACTCGTAACCAGATTAAGGAGAAGATACCGAAACGAAGACGACCCAGGGAATCGAGCTAACACGTAGAAAACCGATAGGGGAAAAACGAGGGAAGACCCGACGGAACACGCGGATCGCCGAACCGGCCGGTCCGGCCGGCCCGCGCTGTCCGCGCGGCCACCGCGCGGCCAAGGGCGTCGCGACGCCAGGCCTGGCACGCGTGCTCCGCGCGACCATAGGGGTGGGTGCGCGCCACCTCCGCGCCAGAGGGGCTGAAGGTGTAATCTTTCCATTCGGGGGTGATTTTCTTGCCTAAATTACAATTCCCTTCGAGGGAAACCAAATTCCAGCCTTAAGGAAGGCTTAAGGGCGGCTGGGGAGCCTCAAAACCCTAATCCCACAGAAACCCATCCCCACCATACTCACAAACTCCCTCTCCAAGCCAAACTCTCCCGACGAAGCTTTCCGGCGAACATTCAGGCGACGACGAGGTGAACGGGACTGAGCCACGGCTTCATAGAACCTTGGTAAGTCTTAATATAGCATTCCATCAGTCCATGAGTCTCCGAAACTCGAATTCTAACACTATTTCCTTACTACGATTTCACGTCGGAAAACGAACAAAAAAGCGATCGGAGAAGTTGGCCGTTCGTCGTGACCCTAGGACGTCCGGAAACCCAATCCAGCAACCCTATCATCATTCTAAGTAAGTTAAAACCTTACTCACAAATTTTCGTGGTTGTTTGTTGTTTAAATCTCGAGATATAGGCTTGTAACAAAAATCGGTTTTCAAAAAACCTATTTTCGTCCAATTTTAAAGACTCGCCAAAAACTCGACCTTCAGGAATTCAAACCGAAAACTTTTCAACATAAAAGTTGTTCCTAACACCTTTATCTATCTTGTGTCCAAATTTCAGCCATTGACATTAAGTTTTGCTATCCCAAATTTCGCCGTGAACTTTCTGTATCGAACCGAACGATTTAAATATGTGGCAGATTCCTTCATTCAACTTGATGCATGTTTTTCACCCATTTTTCGAATGATTTAACTTTGCATTCCTAAACAAAAGTTGTAGATAATTGTGTCTAGATTATGCATATAAAATTTCACAGATTTTGGTCTTCATTTGATATGTCAAACGGCCGAGTTTTTAAAACTGTTTTGAAATCGTTTTAAGGGCCATGAGTATGCAGTGAGTTGCACTCGATTTTTGAGTATCAAGAATTCATTATTTCCAAATTCTTAAAACATAAAAGTTGTTCCTTAACGTGTTGTGTAGTTACTGTAAAAATTTCACATCGATTGGTTTTGAAATGAATTTTTAATCGGCGTTGCACGAACCTGTGACGAAAACAGTTTTTAAGACATAAATTATTCTTTGCAATAAACTCAAATTTCAACTCACTTTGGAACCTTATTTCCAAAAACTTAAAACATGAAAGTTGTTCGTGTGTGTGTTTTTGAATTACTGTAAAAATTTCAGAATTTTTGGAGAAAAGACGAATTTTTAATTAAGAAAGGCGTAAACTGCCTCGAATAGGATTTTTTGATCTTGAGAAAAACTCGAACTTTGAAAACGCGATATCGACCATTGATAACTTTGAAATACGAACTTTCGAAAAATCCCGTTCACTAGGCTGAGCCGATCTTCATACTATCATTATCTTTGAGACTGCCTCGTTAGTGGTCTCCTTACTATCTGAGATTGCCTCGTTAGTGATCTCGCGCGCTGTATTTGTGGATCGCCTCGTTAGTGGTCCTACTATCTTTTTGGATCGCCTCGTTAGTGGTCCTACTATCTTTGAGACTGCCTCGTTAGTGGTCTCCCATTGTTTGGACTGCCTCGTTAGTGGTCCTATGTTGAGATTGCCTCATTAGTGATCTCCCGGTATGGTGTCCTCTTCTTAGTCTACGGGATGAAAAGTAAAAGACTTGTGTGAGTGTTTCATTATGCTTAAATCGTATTTATCATGTCTTTAATTATGTATTTAAAATTTATGCATCTTAAATTATGCTTTAAATTACGCTTTTAAAATTTAGTCCTTTAATTATGTTTTTCCGCCGCTAATAAATCAGGTATTTCTAAATTCTCGTACGGTAAGCGAAATCTTTAGTTTAAACACTTGAAACCCCTTTTATTTGTTAGTTAGGGATTAACTTACTCAGTATATTTTTATACTGACAACCGTTGTCATTTTTCTTTTACAGAGTATGTCGAGTGACGCATACGCATGCACTTGGGGGGAATTATTTATGAACATTTTCGCTTTCTGCATCGTATTACTGTTTACCGGGTCTGTTTAACCCGAGGTTTTGGCCGTGTTGGCCGTGATTTACTTTCCGCTGCACTTTCTCTATTTATTTTTCGCGCATGATGATTACTACTATCGTATTAAGTATTATAAATTTCCGGACTAAATCTTGAAATGTTTTAAATCTTTTACATACCCACAAGCCTTGCATTTCCTTAGCGAGCTCGGGAAGCCGTGTTTTGCTAGGGAGATGCGGCGGTGACATCCCGGCCTGGGTTATCAAATCCGGGGTGTTACAATTTAGGTCGGTATATATATCATACTTTGTACGGTTCATACTTTCGAACATGTGAGTACATGCAATAATGAACACAAAGTGTATGTTATGAATACAATAGTTGTACATGAAGTAGTAGATAGTGGGTACATGTTACATATACAAATCGAGGCCATTGGACAAATTGTAAGAAATGATTCCATATCGAGGCCATTAGGTTGATTTGTCCTGCTTCGGGTTATTCTATGAGTGTGTAAATAATCAGTTTGAGTGGAAATGAGTTTTAGTTAGGTTTGGGCATTCTACGGAATACGACATTTAACTACTAAGTAGGGTGTTGAACAATAAGTACGGGGTTCCTATTACGTAGTCGGATATTCATTAGTGTGTGGTGTTGTTGAAGTAGTCAAATTTCTCCCATATGAAAGATGCACATATTTTGCGAACCTAGCAAGGAAATGGTAGATTTTGCTTGCCGTATGTGTGAATGATGGTAGTCAAAGACACATAACTGTCGTGTGCAATACATGGGTTAACGTAAATATAGGGGCATCTATGTTCATAATTATGGTATATATAATGCATAATAAATGGTGCATGTTATTCAACATTTGGGTACACATAATAAATAAATGTAGGTATATTGTGTATTAATCGATGGTATATTATGTTTACTAAGTGGATACTAAGACAACATATGTTAATACGTGTCATGAATATTGCAAATTTTTGTATACCTGTAGACTATATATTTTATGTTCTGAATAAGACAACATAGACTCTCACTTGGAGTTTTCAAAGTAGATTGATTTTGTATAGACTCATTGTAGAGGTTGAATGAATTTTTCATAGGTTTTTGTGTAGTTATATTTTTTAAGAGAATCCATTACTATCTATAAATCATAAATATTAAGGGGGGTGTATTCAATCCATAGTTTTATGAATTTTAAAAAGTTGTTGGATGTAGAGAGTCCGTAGATTTATGTAGAGTTAAATGATTTTGTGTACTCCATGTAGAGTTTGACTAGAGTTTGACTTACTTTTACAAATCTTAGATTGTTTAGAGAGATTTTCGGAGACTTTTTAGAATCTAAATTGAAAATAGCCCAACTTTAAAAGTCCAAAAAAATAGAGTATACTCTGGATTGAATACACCCCTTCAGAAAGAGCAACACAAATTGGGCATTCTGAAATTGTGTTTTGGAGGGAAGCAACGCATAAAGTGCCGGGATGAAGACACGTGTGCGGTGGAGATACACCCTACTCAAGAAAAGCACTACAAATTGTAGAACCTAGTTGTCCTTCCCATCTATTCACACTCAAGTACCCTTATTGTCTGAATTCTAATTTCTCCACAGTACATCTTCCCTAAGATATTGCTTCTTCCCCACTCAAACCCTACGCTTATATACCCACTGCAAAACAACACAGCACCAATCATCTCAAAATTGGTACTTCATGAAAATGTCGACCTCTCCCTCGAAAACTGAAAGCTCCTCCGCCGGTGCACGCTTCCTCGACGTATGTGCCGCCACCGGCCGCCGGGTCCTCGAAATGGAAGACACGGCACCTTGTCATTATGGATCAACGTTGGATGAGCTTCGTCTGGAGAACGAAAAGATGAACAGGGAGCTCGCAGCAGTGAAGGAGGAGGTGGGCTTGCTCCGTGCAAAGAATCGAAACCCATCAGAGGTGAGTTTCGTTGGTGTTGTGACCGCTGTCCTGTTAATGAGGTCGAAATTTCGTTGGTTATTGTGCGTAAGTGAAATCAGCAATTTATGCTTATATATTAATATCCCCATGAATCTAACTGACTATTTTGCTCTAACTCCAGTCTGCAAGTGTAAGTGTGCATAAATATTAGTATCCCTAAGCTTATGGATCATGCCTATTTTGCTCTGATTCAGTTGCCAATGGACTTTGTAATATGAGGGCGAAATTGGGATGGTTTCGGTCTCAGTGAATATAGATGGTTACTTTTCATTTTGTCTTGGTGAAAATCGGTGTGGATTGTAGTTGTTGTCTCTCCTATTTTGGAAAACATTTAATGGATATCGGAGATGACTATTTGTAGTATGTGGGTTGTTGTTATTTCTAGGAAGGCAGCCTTCATGGCAATCTGTAAAAGGTTTCAATGGAAATGTAATTAATGGATGACTAAGTTTCTTTGCTGTTTATGGACATTTAATCTTTTAAGGTTGAGCAACCAATGACAATGGAAGTTTCGAAAGGTGTTCTGGGAAAATGGAGATTGGGCAAGTGTATTTTGTACGATGTTCATTTCTGTTCAATTTTGTTGCCTTTTGGATGGTCCCCAGTGAAGATTCGGATAACATATAGACCACTTGTGTCAATGTAAGGGGTGCATTTAATGGAATTCGTTCAACTCTCACTAAAGGCCAAAACATGTGGAATTTTTGGTTGGTTGGGGGTATGCCCTTTATGGCTCATGTGAACCTCCCTCACAACATTAAATAATAGAGTAGTGGAATGTAGGAAAAATGGTGGGTCCACAGGTGTATATGATGTGCCTCCACTTGTATGTAACATATAAAACGATATCACATACAAACAAATACCTAGAAAGACCCTTTTTAGGGAATCCAGTGGAGTCATGGTGCCAATCGCTCTTTAAAACATTAAATTCACCTAAAGGTCAATGCGTATAATCTTTGAAACATACACAGCCAAGTACAGATTACACAGGTCATTACATGATAAATTTTGGATCTTAGAAAAAGCGATGATGAATAGTGCAATCCTAGACCGCGTGAACACAATGAGTCCCTTAAAATGGTAAGAGCAATACGTGCTCGGTGTTTATTCGTATCACAACTACGCTCAAATTGCCAAAACCTTGAAGTGTCTCATAGATATGACTCGGCCCATAGACATACGAACGCCCCACAGTCATTTGAATCGGGTGCTTGACGCCGGCATGCTTCAACCTCACTGACCTCCTCATATATCTCGACGTCATTCCACTTTAGCCATCCAATTAAGAAGTCTGCCTGTATACCGAAAATGAAAAATTCTTTCAATTTTGATGTCAAACATATCTTTATTCGTTCAAATACAAGACCAGGTATTCAACTTACTACGCGTGTCTTTCCAGGGATCGACTTCCGCCCGCTTCCTAATGAATTACAAGACCAAACCTTCTTCTCGTGCAGATCGACAAGTATCAGTTGCCAGTGGAAATAGCTTCCGTCATTCACTTGGGCTACAACTTATCGTTTGCCGCCCCTTGTATCCTCTATGATCCTAAGAAGCTCAACTCGACATAGATTTGGAATCTTACTCAAGAAGCCACTGAAATCGTCTCGTTGCAGCCTAGAGTCTGGATAGCTTGCTACACTATTTATTATGGCAGACTGCAACATAAAGAGGCCCCTGAATAGTGACTACGTACTTTATTCGAATTAGCTAATTACTTATTAAACACTATCGACGTACCGTCGTCCAATCGCTCAGGTGACCCATCCGGGACGGAATGTTGTGTTTCTCTCTAAACTCTTCACAATATAAAGAGGCGACATAGGCATACAAAACCGACCCACGTATCGGTCGTTTGAACAGCAGGTCCATCATTTCTGCAACTTTCACAACATGTGGCCCTTTTGCCCATACTACATCCCTACAAACACATTGTAAAATACAATACAACAATCAAAATTTAAGACCTTTTGCATCCAACAAAAAAAAAAAATACCCTTCTTTCTTACCCCCTATACCCAGCATCCATGGAACGGTCCAATGTTTGCCTCTCTTCATCATCCAGGAGATCCCTGCCACTATAGTTTCGTTTCCCATAAACTCTCTCAACAGCTACCTTATGCGTATAATCTGGGCCATCACTGTCCGAATCTGTGTCGGATAAGCTAATCTGCTTCTGCCATAAACATATTGTATTGAATTACTCACTTCTTTATACCCGTTAACAATTACTTGAACCTAACACTACAATCATACCTGTCCCTCCTCACATCTGGCAGCCTTCACTTCTCTTGGTCTCCCTCTCCACCTTGGTGTTGTTGTCGGAGTGACTTCATCGGCCGGCTTTCGCTTCGGTTTTCTATCTTTCCGGTTACGCACATTCCTCGCTATGGATGAATCGATGAAGGCTTTTTTTTTTTCCAGTGGGTTCTCCTAGAACAGGTCCTTGCTAAACTCCAACGTTTGCATCCATGCCATCTTCCTTAAGTTTTGTCCTACGCTCCTTAATAGCTATAAACATACACACATATGGAGCTGTCAAGCAGTCCTCAATACTGATCGAATTCTAACATAATTTTTGATAAAGCACCACTATTGTTACCTGCATCCGAATCTACATCTCCATCATCTTGCTCGGACAATCGATTTCCAACCTGTTGTTCGGCCTCTACGTCTCCAACCTGTCCCGCCAATTGTACAGCTCCCTCGTTGTCGTCGGCCTCCCTCTGTACACGTGATACACACCAGTATATGCTCCGTCTTCAACAGCAGATGTGTTCAGAAATTGCCAACATGTACCAACATTAATAGTCAACATCTTTATCGAGTACCAACATTAATGAATACCTATTTTTATAAGTACACGATTACCTGGAGTCATCTCATCAATACACATTGCACTAACATCTCTACTTTCCTCGGCCACCGGCTCCGTGTCCATTTCGTTGTGTGCTACCTTCTCTTCTCCATACGCCTCTTCGTCGTGTATACGTTCATGCGACTGCTCCGTATTCACCTCAATTCCTCCCATTCCACTCTCACCATCAGCTGTATGCTCAACCACAATAGTATTTTCCACTTCAAACAATACCACACCGTCTCCTCCCTGTCTTGGAAGCTCATAACCCTTGTCCGGCTGGCCACCCTGGTTTTCGACACCTCCACCTGCAACACAAATCCTGTTGCTTGTCGCATCCATTCCTCCGTCGTCCAGAGGCTCATTCTCCCTCTCATGTTCCTCCAACGACTCTTTCTTCTTTGCATGTTCCTCCAATGATTCATTCTCCCTTGCATGCTCATCGAATGGTTCATTGTCCCTTTGATGTTCCTCCGGTGGTTCATTCTCCGCTGCAAGTTCCTCCGAGTGTCCCCTATCCAAAGGCAACTCATCCAAAGGCAAGTCAACGTCCGGACTGTGTTCCTCCACTGCTTCGTCCTCCACCTGTTGGTTTTCCAATTGATGCTCATCGGAGTGTTGGTCCTCCAACTGTTCTCCGATGCTTGGTCCTCCACGAGTTGGTTCCCCAATTGTTGATTCTCCATTGCTTGGTCCTCCAGAGGTTCGTTCACCAATTGTTGCTGATCCAACGGTTGGTTCTCAAATGCTTAATGATCCCGTTGTGGGTTTGCCCTCTTCCTATGCCTCTGCACCGTCCTCACTCTTTCAACACCTCGAGACATCCTTCCAGCTTCCACCCTACGGCTTCTCCCGGCGGGTGCTGCCTCCCTACTCCTTACCTATCCAAAATCACATTTTAAAACAGATGCATTACTAAAAAAAACAACAAAATTCCCACACAAATCTGTTCAACATTAGGTATAGTAAACGATCCACTACATGAAAAAACTTACCTGTATTGTCTCCATATCAGATGAAATAAACCTCTTCTCCTCATCCAACGAGCAGAACTTGATCACATCTTCCCGTGTCACTTTCATCAGTTCCTCAATACATTCCTCCACATTCGGATGACTCATGCGCCACCTTGTGAATCGAAGAACACATACGTCTGTCCTCGGAGTCCTAATTACAAGAACGCGTTCAAAGAACCATGCCTGAAATACAAACAAATAAAACAAGACTCCCATTTCACTTGAGCCACTCTCAAAACGGATACTTTCATTTACACGATATTAACACCGTAATTGTAATTAAAAGACACTCACCAGTAATCCCAACATGCAACCATCTGCATACCTTTTCCCCTTCGCGCATCTCTTAAGTGCATCTACCAAGAACCTGTGCACAAACCGGCCCCAAGCATACTCGCCAATACGGTTCAAGTTGTCCACATAAGGCACCACACAAGAAGGCACGTAACGATGTGCTGTCGGAAATAGAATACAGTTGAAGACCAGCACTACGAAAATACAGGCAGCATCCTCAGGGGTAGCTCCTCCGAACTCCGCCCCATCTCCACCGCTCAACTTCCGCAATACTTCTATAATTCTATCCCTCTTCACATTTGCAACCTTGCCCCCAAAAAACTTCATAACTACCAAGCTCCCCCTTTCCAAATTCGGGTGTACCCACTGCCCTTCGTTCATTAATGCCATCACACACGAAAACTCACAAGATGGAAACTCTATCCTAATATTCTACCAAAATATAAAACAATTCCCTTCCTCCACGTAGCATCCCAATAGTGCTTCCAACCAAGCCAAGCTACTATAACCTCTTGGCCAGTCCATAAAGTGCCAAAACGGTGTATTTTTCATCACTTCCCTCTGCTCTTCCGTCACCTTCGCATCTATCTCTTCCATTATGGTAAGGAAATATTGTGGTGAACACCTTGTTGTCAGCCCCCCCTCACCATCTTTATTACTCGATTCACTCCTATTACTCCCCCTCACTCTACTACACTGTCCTCCATCATCTACCAACCTGCCCCTACTCTTATTCAATTTTTGTACACCACGCTTCGGCCCCATTGCCTTTAAACCCTAATCAGACAGAATTTCAACAATATGTAGCAAACAAAAAACAGATTTTAAACATCATTTAATTCATTATCTACGCAACATTTCAAGCACAATATAAGCAGACAGAAAATGATAAACACAATAACCCTACTACAATTTAAACAAAATGTAGCAGCAACAACTCTGCTCAGCATACATTACACAACCCATTCACCTAACACATCTACTGCTCTTAGAATACTAATACAACACTAAATTTGCCTTAGCAGATTCACATCCACAAACACAATTCACAATCTTCACCAATATAAATGAACAAACAAACTTATGTAATACTGAACAACAATTTGGTAATGAACAATTCACATTGATGAAACCAAATCTAACAAATTCACCCTTGCAATCCAACTGCATTCATGACCCATCCACATCGCCCTTCTCTGAGATTACCCTTCCCTTTCCATCCCTCCCGGCATACTACTGCCCCTGCCTCCTTGATAATGGCCAGAAATGTCCATTATTTTCAATCCATTTCCGTGTCTGAAACGGGCATTTGATCGCATTCCGGTCTTATATTAAATAAGAAGGCAGTAGAATTAGACTGATTTATGCATATTTGTAAAAATAATAAGCTGGTATGAAAAATGCATAAATATGTAATTTTATTACACATTTATGTTAGAAAAATCCAAAAACATGAGAAAAAGAAAAGAAAAGAAAAGAAAAAGGAATGAAAAAGATGGGCAAAAGAATAAAATAGGCCCACGAAATACAAAAAGATGGGAAAAGAAAGAAAAAGCCCACAAAAATACATGTTTTGGCCTACCAGGCCCAGTAAGACGAGCCAGTCGCGAGACTATGCCCTGTCGCGAGACGTGACCTCGCGACTGGGGGCAGTCTAGCGACACAACACCCCAAGTGGAAGGATGACCAGTCCAGAAGGACCCTGTCGCTAGACTCATGGCGCGAAGCATGGTCTAGCGACACACGAAGGTTCCGCGCCACAACTCACAGATGGAGAAAGAACCCTGTCGCTAGTCACCCGTGTCGCGATACATGGCCTCGCGACAGAGAGGTGTCTCGCGCCACAGAAGAAGAAATCGAAAGAAAGCCAAGACCCTGTCGTGAAGCCTTGTGCCATGCAGCCTCGTCTCGCGCGACATCGCGTGATCCCGCGACACAGCTGTGATGTGTGTGATGTCTTGCGACACAATGGGCTTCAAACCAAGGCCCATGGGCCTAGGGTTTCACATTTATAAATATGTGGTGATCCCTATGTGCTCAGCAGTTAGAAATACATTTGCTTGAAGACAGATTGAAGAATTTCTCTCTAGGTAGTTCCTAGCTTAGTTTTATTTTCTTTTTTTTTTTGTATTATTTAATTCTTGCATTAGCTTAGCTTAGAGTAGTTTTATATTTCTGTTCTTGATTTAAATAGCATAAGTAGCCACTGTTCACAGTTTCATTTTTATTATATAGTTTGATTTTAGGGTTTGTAATACCCAAATGATGGGTATTAACAAACCCCATTAATAAAATGGGAAAATATTCACCAAGTTGTGTCCCAAAACCATGAAATGGGTCTCACAACCCATGGATTTAATGCTTTCTTCTTTATTTTTGGGTCATTTGACCTTTATTCTTGTTTTTATGCTTACTGCCTTCATATTTTTCTGGATAATGTTTCATGTTCATGTGTGATCAACCCTAGATTAGGATTTGCTTATTTTAAATATTGTCTCAGTTTATTTCGTTTTTATGCAAGCATGTTCTAGGTAGATTAAAATTTGTGTTTGGTTATTTTGGGTTAGAATCACTTTTTGATCTGAAATAGGGTAGATCACGCTATTTGCATGCTACTGTTCCATTTTGCTTTTCTGACTTGTGTCCTGAACCACCCATGTCGCCAACCTCTTCCTGTCGCGAGGCCACGTCTAGCGACAGGAAGGTTGTTTCGCGACATGGATGCTTAGGGACACTTGTCTTAATATTTTGAAAACCTCAGTCGCGAGGCACTCCTGTCGAGAACCCACGGTTCGCGACAGAACCCCTGCTTAGCGACTGAGAACCAAAACTCTTGCAATTTTTGTGTGATATGGCTTTGTCGAGAGACCCCTGTCGCGAACCCACGGTTCGCGACACACTTTTGTTTCGAGACAGGAAATTATGCCTTGTTAAAATCTTTGAAAACCCAGTCGCCAGACCATCCTGTCGCGAGGCCACGTCTCGCGACACAATCCCCAACTCTAGCGACTGGGACCCAAACACTTAGAAAACTTTCAGTTAAGCTTTGGGGCGCCAGACTTCTGTCGTGGGATCATGTCTCGCGACACAACCCCAGTCTAGCGACACAAAGCTTAACCTACCAAGAATTTCTAAAAACATCCTGTCGAGATACCCATGCCGCGAGTCTTGGTTCGCGACACAATTTATGGTCTCACGACAGGATCCCTATCTCTTTAAAAATCTCAAAATTTCTAATCCTCTATTATATTGCATCATTCGCATCTTAATCCCACGGGTTAAGGTGTAATACCCCAAGATTGCAGTATAAGGCGTTATGCTGCCAAAATTTTGATTCTCCATTTTCTCCATTTAAATGATTGAACCCTTAAATCAATAATTAAAGATCGTGATTAGCAATAATTAAGGTCAATAATTACCATGATTAAAGGATTTTTGTTCAATTCTCATTAAAATACTTTTCTATAAACAAAACCTTAATGCCTGAAACTTTTGACAAATTTCATTAACACGAGTATTTTCTGAAATATATCGAGTATGAATTTATTCAATGAAGGAAGTTATGATTTATGGAATGGGTTTAGGGATATATTAAGAGTGCCACTTTTTATTACTCAGGTGGGGTGCTTTAATTTCAAATGGCGCTGCAGTCCTCACATGTCATGAAACTTTTGACAAGTCTCATGGTACAACCGGGATAATTTGACCTTCAGCCTATTACACTGAGGGTCCCCGGCATATGTGCCATAATACTTCTCATGATTTCATGTCATGAAATTCCCTGCCATGAAACTTTCGGCAGATTCCCACTACATGAGTATTTTCTGAAAAATCACATTTTTTATTCACTCGTGTTAAGAAACTGTGCCCCCGAAAGCGCACGGAGTCAAAAATTGCAGTATTTATAGTAAGTACCGGATCGTTCACTGGAGGATGTGCGATGGAAGCAGGGCCCATGCCGTTTACTAAGATTTTCCACTCGGTTACTCGATTCAAGTTTGTGTTTGATATCTAACAACTACTTGACAGAATTTAGATCTAAACTATGAAAGCGATTAAATAAAGCAGATAAAGCTATTCTGGGAAGCGAATTAGATTCAATCTAAGAAAGCAATAATATTATTCTAGGAAAGCGGTTAAAATTATCTAAGAAAGCAGATTTAAAATGAGACAGAAGAGACAGGAAGAAAAGAATAAAGATTGGACAAGATTCAGATGAAACACAATTAAACTTCCATTTTGTTACACAGATCTTAGCTTGGGATAATCCATCTGATAGCTAACTCTCATGCTTCCTATACTATGTTCCCTTTAACAGACAGGTACTTACAGTAAGGATTTACATGCCCTAAGACAACAAAATCTAAGATACCACAGATAGATAACTGCCCCTGCGCAGAGGTATGTCATTTATCTGTGGTGGATAAGCAACACCTGACAAATCATTAGTTGAAGTGTCAAGTACAGCTATCATTCCCCCATGTCACGCCCAAAGATTCTAATCAAGCCCTGAACTATCCCTTAACTCTCAGTCCTAGTAGCAGTTACACAACTCTCAATACAACCGAGTGACCTCTAACGAAAGCATTTAAAAGAAAGCGGTAAAGAAAGCATTTAAAATCCTATCACTCGGAGGTTTTTGAAAGTCTGACCCTGGTAGTAAAAGAAAGCCCCCAGTCAGAATGACCGGATGTGGATCAAGAATTCCCTATTCTCGGTGAACCGCTCGCAGTGTTCACTTCTCGTCGGGTGGTTATGAGATACAAACTAATGAAACGAACTAATAAATTAGTTCGTTCCGGATGCACTCACTCAGGACTCAAAAATAGGCTTTGGCAGAAGAAGATAGCAGTTGAAAGAATACTCAACCCTACCTTAGAAAATAACCAAGGCCCGAATGTTGTTCCTCTAGTATTATCTGTCACACCTTGTCGGAATCCAAGTGGAATCTGACCCAGTGCAATATTTAATACAAGATTTCCAACAAACAGCAATTTTGGAAAATAATAAATCTGAAAATCATTCCCTATCAGGTACTAGACTCTCAATTAAAACACAGATCCTTTCAGTCTAGGTGAGACCTAATCGCTGACTCTGCTTCTAATTTCCCAAAATCAACCCCCAGTCGGATATGAATTAGTCATAACTGTCGAATTTATCCCTTACTCAAATCCGGATTTTATAAAGGAATTTTTTTGTTGGAAATTTATTATGAAACATCTGATTTAAATCAAGACTTCTATGTCCAAGGGAAGGATCCCAAAATAATATCGACCACAATATCTACATAATAATATCATGCATAAATTTATAGAGAAGTGTAAAATTAAATAACCCAAAATATAAGATGGGTTTAGACAGAAGTTGGAACACAAAAATGAAATAGCCGGAGATGAGAAGAATTTATTTGGCTAAAAAGATGACTGAAATAACTGGGGTTATCCGGACTGCAAACATCTGCTATCCAGGTCCCAACTATTCCAGGTGGAACGGTTTTAGACAGTGGAATGCCCTAAATGACAGTTGCCGCCGTCATCTTAGACTCCACTATCTGCGAATTTGGATAAAAACCCACATGTTCTATTACTGCAATAACTATTAGATAACATTGGCATATGTCATCTAACATTACTACAGCTCCAGATTCAGGTTTGAAATTAAGATAAAGAAAAGAAAACTGTATCCGGATAGGAGTCAGCTGAGCAGCTATTATGATCCCGGATGGACGAACCGCCAAGGCTTCGACCGACCGCTATTCGGACCATGCAAAATAACATCTAATAATTAATATACAGACCACGAGCTAGTTATCCGTGTGGGAAGACCCGCCAACATTAATCTGATATATTCCTTATTAGCTGTTTCACACATTACGGGAAAAGACAAAATAAATAAAGGAAGAATATTTTTGGGTCATCTTGCATGAGAGACATTGGTTTCTCATGCAAGGGTATGGAAATGTTTCCATAATTACTCTTCATGTCTAAATAATCACTCATTCCATAATTAATTAATCACAGTCCGGATTATATACTTAGATCATTAGAGTTTAATCATTTGTAGAAGAATCTTTTAATGGGAAATTGAACAAAGTTCTTTATATCAAATTAATCATGGGTTGAGATAATTGGATTTCAACCTCAAAATATTAATATAAAGGTTCAATTAATTAATGGAGTGAGATGGAGAATAAAAATTTGGCAAAAAGGTGCCACTTTATCGCGGAATAGAGTTTATGTCGCGGAGCATGGTTCCGCGACAAAGGTTTCGCGACAAAGGGGTGGGAAATAAGAGGAATGGAATTTTGAAAATGAGGGTTTGCTTTGTCGCTAAGCAAAAATTTTGTCGCAGAACATGGTTCCGCGACAAGGGGGTATAGCGACAAAGGGGTTGAAGATTGGTAAGGACATAATTCCTGGTCGCGGAACAAGGATTTTGTCGCGGTCCGTGGTTCCGCGACAGAGTCCTCCCAGAATAAAATTACAAGTATTTGGGTCCTTGGTCGCTAATCAGGATTCTGTCGCGGAACGTGGTTCCGCGCCAAGGGTTGTTTCGCGACCAAGGGTTTTAAAATAATGGTTAACAAATGTTCTTTGGCACCTTTGTCGCCAAAGCATCATTTTGTCGCGGAACGTGGTTCCGCGACAAGGGTTGTTCCGCGACAAAGGTGTGTCCAGGACACATGTCAGAAAAGTAAAGTGGAACAGTGGCATGCATTATGTGTGATCTCACCCATTTCAGATTCAAAAGCTAAACCAAGCTCAAAATAACAAAACAGAATAAGAATCTAGCTAGAACATGCTTGAACATAAAAGAAATGAAACAAACTTAAATCTTAAGAAACCCTAATCTGGGCTTGATCACCCATAAGCGTGCAACATCATCCCAAGAAAAAGTCACCAGGTAGTGACATTAAAATGCAAAGTAAGGGTCAAATGACCCAAAGAAAACGAAAACAGTAAGATCCATGGGATGTGAGACCCATTTCATGATTTTTGGGACACAAATGGAGAATGATTTCCCATATTATTAAATGGTGTTGTTAATACCCATGATTTGGGTATTACAAACCCTTAAACAAAAGTTTAGAATAGGAAATAAGATGTAAAAACTGGCTATCTAACCAAAGCGCAATAAACTACATCTAACTAGTGCATGAATTAAATAATACAAGAAAAACCTAACTAAACTACCCTAAACTAAACTAAACTACTGAGCTCCCCACTTGTCTTCAAGAATGTGTATTCTCTCTAAAAATTCTTCCAACCCCTAGCTCAAAGGAAACACCTCATATTTATAGAGGGGAAACCCTAAGCTCATGGGCCTTGATTTGAGCCCATTGTGTCTCAAGACATCACACACATCACAGCTTTGTCTCGGAGCACCAAGTTTGGTCGCGGAACACACTGCATGTGGCAAAGCTTCTCGACTGGGTCTTGTGTCTCTAAAAGTGCATCTTTGTCGCGGAACATGCCTTTGTCGCGGAGCATGCCATCGCGACAAGGGGCATCGCGACAAAGGGCTTGGCTGGTTTCCTTCTTCTTCTGAGCTGCTTGGTCGCGGAACCCTCCTTTGTCGCGGAACACTGCATCGCGCCAAAGGGCTTCCGCGACAGAGGTCTTCCTGGGCCTGCTGGATTGGGCCAGATGGGCCGAAGATGTTCTTTTTGTGGGCTTTTCTATCTTTTTCCCATCTTTTGTTTCCTTTTTTCTTTTCTTTTCTTTTTCTCATGTTTTTGGATTTTTCTAACACAAATATGTAATAAAATTACATATTTATGCCTTTTTCACACCAGCTTATTATTTTTACAAATATGCATAAATCAGCCCAATTCGACTGCTTTCTCACTTAATGTAAGACCGGAATGCGATCAAATGCCCGCTTAAGACACGGAAATGGATTGAAAATAATGGTCATTTCTGGCCATTATCAACATCCTCACATTTAATACTGATCGTCCCCGAGCAGTCAGAGTCAATGTTCGTAAGAACACGGACTCTACATATTCAATTCATTTTCGTGGCTTCATAAATTACATTCTTTTTGGATTGGGATAAGACAATCAAAAACTACAAATATTAAACTCCCTTGATTGCAGTGTTTAATAAAATGATACTTGCTCACTATACCGGGCCTACAAATCAAACATTATTATCAACCCTTCGTGAATATCATGTTTGAAAGATGCAAAGATTAAGGATGAGAATTAGAGGATGACATGAACATTTTTAATGAAACAGAGCCTCACTTATAAGAGAATCGGAAAATTCACTCACTCTCAATTGGGTTTATCATGACCGCTCAAAATCAAATTTAATTAAATTATCCCATAAGCTTGCAATCAGACCAACTCGCCACCGGCTTATTTCCTCAAGTCGAGATCATGAGGTCTTGTTTAAGGGTTGTAATGGGGCATACGGTTGTAACATTAGGTAGGAAAGGGAAATTATTGGGCTAAATGTGGCAAGAATTACTTCTATCATGACTTGGCATATTTTTTATTTAAAATTTATGATCATCATCATTTCTCTTTCTTTCCTTTGCTTTTCTTTTCTATTGCATGACATTAGACTAAGTCTAATTTGCTTTGTCATTTGCAATTTATTTATGTTGAAAGAATCTCAACTTCTTCTCTCTCTTTTTTTTTTTTTGAATCGGTTTATAACATACCGATTAATATGGATTGATGATCATAAGTTTAATGCCTTTGATAGAATTTATCCTTGCGCACTTGGGTTTGAATTTCTTGGTCTTTTTATAAGGCTAGGGATAATATAGAGGGCTTCAAAGAAAAATTAGACTTAAGGCTCAAAGTGGTTAATCCTAAAGGGAAAATATTTTTGGGTTTGGATTTCAAAAGAAGGCCAAAAATTTGGGTTTTTCTAAGTGCCTCGATCATATACTCGATTTCGGGAATATGTCATGGTCTTGAATCGGTCCCAATTGCAAGTTCTAGTTTCCTTTAATCAAAATGATTCACACATCAAAGAAAATAAATGAGTAAAAGTGACTCATGGCTCAAATCTCACAAGGTTGGATTGATTCATGTCATACAATATTCTCAAATTTAATCAAAGCTTAATTCTAACAATTTATTCAATCAAAATTTCTAACATGCAGATTCATTACCCAATAAGCTGATCGCATCATTAAATTTTTCATAGCTCAAAACCTCAGGCATTCATTTCATGCATGTCTTCAATTATATTATCCCAATTTAAAAGTTTGAAAATTTAATCACAAGCCTAAATTCAACCTGTGAATTTAGAGCAAGTTTATGCATGTTTTTGCTGGTTATTTAATTTAAAGCAGTAAAGAGGCACTGCTGACATACAGAGTATGTCCACAGCATATTTTTGGCCTGACAGTCACTTATTCATCTTGGACTGTGCAGACATCTTCTCAAGAATAAAATTGTTTGGACTGCAAAATTCCAAAATTAGAACAGTGAATGATATCAATTACAAGAGATTCCATTGCAATCTGAACGATTTTGCACAAGGGAAATGAAATTCTCTTATATGATATTTACAGTTATGCTCGATTGATATGACAATTACATACTCAATCTGTTCTCTCCCCTGGCTGACTCGACGGACCTGCTGCATCTGATGGAGGTGGGGGTGGCTTGGGGAGTTGACTGATGAGTGCTTGCATCAGTGTTTCCATCATCTTGCGCTGCTTTTCTTCACTCTCCACTCTTTCTCTGTGCATGCGCTCTTCCCTTTCCATCATCATTTTCTTGAATTCCTCCTCTCTCTTTTCCTTCTCCTGCTTCTCCTTTCGCTTCTCTTCCTTTTCTCTTCTACGCTCTTGGCGTTCTTCTTCTCTCTCCCTCCTTCGCTCTTCACGCTCCTCTTCGGCCCTTTTCCGCTGTTCCTCTTGGCTTGCCATAACTACATTAGTCATGGACTTCATTCCCTCGAGCATAGATTGACTCATCCTGCTCACCATCTCAATTATTTGGGAATCAGCAGGGAATTGCGATACGTTCTGGCTTTGAGGAGGCATCTGAGGTTGAGGTTGAGTCGGAGGTGGAATCGGAGCTGCCGGAATTGGAATTGGCGTCTCTGAATGTTCTTGATCTGCAGGAGGCTCTTCTTGGACATTCGATGGTCCTGCATCAGCACAGGTTTTCTGTATTCCCTTCTTTGCCTTGGGCTGTCTCTTTCGTTTTCTTGATGCCTGCCCACTTGATATGAAAGAGGATTGAGCATCTGAATCTCCTCTGCCGAACAATTGGGGAAGAGAATATCTAATACTCTCACACAGGGGAAGTCTCGGCACACTGATGGGTGGGTTTACTCTCACAACTGTGTCCCCCTCGAAAGCGCTCAAATCAACTCCCTGAGCAATGCAGATTCTCCTAATCAAATTTGGATAGCATAGCACCTGTCTATCCTCTATCCGGGTTATCATCACCTCGAATACATGCCTCCCTACATTCAGTTTTGCTCCGCTCCACATTCTTGCAAATCCCATTAGTACATTCCCAGATGTGGTGTGCGGATGCGAATTGGGCCGGATCTTGGACATGTAGAACTCATAAGTTGGCATGAACTGTATCCGCAGCCATTTTGCATTGAATGTGTGTCCTGGGGCAGTCACGCTTGTCATGCTGTTGGCCAAGGTTGCATACCTCGCATATTCGCTCGTCTTGGCTCTCTTTGTCATGATCTCATCAGGGGGAAATTCGCTTCTAATGTCCGGAGTCCCAAAGAACTGATTCAGCCAATCAGGTGCAATGTTTATCACTTGTCCACGGATCCATGTTGTTCTGGCAGCTTTATCGATGCAGAAGAATTCCTTTGTTAGCTCCACGAAGCCATCTTCGTCATGATGCAGCATGAAGTTACCCCACTCTTGATTTCTGTAGAAAGTCTCAACAGTGGGGTGTGACAATGCATCGGGTCTGAATCCTTTATCTGGCACTATAATTTTCTGCAACTTCTTATACTTTTCTGCATTCTCTTTGTTGCCATTGAACTTGATCTGCATCTGTTCTTCACTCAGCTTTTTCTTCTCATACTCCTTTGAAACGCCCATCCTTTGCCTCACAGTATTCTCAGACCAGAACTCGACTGGTCGAATGGATCCGACAGATTCGTCGTCACTCGTGTGCCAGTCTGTTTGATCGTCTCCTTCCTGTGGCTGGTCATCCCTTGGTTCAGCCTCATCTCCCCTCTGACTTGGCTCTCCTTCTCCATGAGCTGTTTCATCTCCGAATTCCTCCTCAACATGAAAATTACGGTCATCAACATCAGTTGATACCTCCTCCTCCTCCCTAATTCTCGCAGCTCGTCCAACTGGACGTTGCAAAATAGGCGCCATCTGGTCCATGAATTCTTGCTCTTCCTGCCGAGCTTCTTCTTCTGAATCATTTCCCTCTGCAGCTTCAGTCACAATTTCCTGAACCTTTTCCTTAAGCGCAGAGGCCATGGGATGGTCGCCTGGCTGTTCTTCCAATGTTTTGGCCAATGCTGCTGGATCAATGGACTCATGCGAGCCTTGTGGCTGTTCAGCTTGATGCGATGATCCTTCTTTAGTGATGACTGCCTCAATTCTGGCCGATCCAACAAGAGGATCAATGATTCGGGATGCTTCTGTGTGATGACGGATTTGTTCAGGCCCCTCTCCTCGACCAATCCTTGCTTCGATCTGTTCGTTAAGCCTTTTCCTTATATCCCCCCGGATAGTCTCAGCATCATGTGCAGTGGGGCCAGTCCATGCAGGAGGTTGTTCTTCTTTAATTCTCAATCCACGCCCCTGCACTTCTCCAGTGATCTTCAGCTCGAAGTCTTCCTCATCACCCCGTTCAGCCTCTCCAGATTTCCTGCTTTCCAGATCAGCTTGCATCTTCTTGGCAGTCTCTTCATCCTTCGTCTGCTGAATGTTCTTTCTGATCTGCTCTTCCTCTGCAGCTTTCTTTTCCATTGCCAAGCGTTCTTCCTCAGTCAATTTCTCTATTCCCGAACCACCTGTTACTTGATCCATGAGGCCGGCTGATGCAAATTCATCATTTTGCATTTTTCTGGCTAGCTCAGCATCGAATGCCACTTGATGCTTCTTTTTCGGAGGTGGTGGTGGCATCGGTTTCTTACCTCTGTCCTTGGGATCTGTGGGCTCTGCCACTTTCCTAACAGTTGGCTCAGGTTCCTTGATCTCCACTTTCTTTTCTGGAGCTCTTGCTAGTTTATCTTTGTCAGCAGATTTTATCAACCTTCTCCTCGTTCCCGGTTGAGGTGCTGGCTGACCTTCAGATGCGACAGCAATACTGGATGTCTGCTCGGGCGGTATGGGTGCCTTAGTGGTGGCAGGTGCTGGCACTTCAGACTGAGCTGGCTGTATTGGAGTCCGGACTGCTCCTTGTTGCACCACTGGCTCGGACGTAGCAACTTTTTGCACTTCAGTCTGCCCTCTTGGTGGTAAAGCCGAAGCTTGTACTGCTGGCTGGGTAGGCTGTGGGTTGGCCTCAGGGGGAGTGGAGAAGTAGGCATCAATCTCAGCGTCGGGATCCTCTTCTCTGTTTGGTTCACCTTCATAGCCTAGTTGCTTCTCGGCGCGCTGTAAATAATCCTCAATGAAACTCTTTTGAGTGATTCTCCCCAGCTGGTCCTCCCAGTCCTTCTTGATCTTGGAGCAGAACTTACTCCGAACGTTGTTGTTGTAGTGCAAGACCTTCTTCCCATTTGCAGTGCTATTACAGTATTCAAGTGCAAACTTGTCCATTTCCATGATCAAATCCCAGTAGGAGTCCCTGTACTGATTCATCATGCCTCCTACCAGATCCTTTTGAATTCCTTCAAGGTAGGACATGTCTTCTGCCGAATCGTACGTGAGATACAACCCAGCCTCAGTTTTTGATAATAAATTGAACTGCCTTTCCTTTTTCTTTTTGGGTTTCCAGCCACCTTTGCGTATATCCACTTGCAGCTGATCCCTTAATACTGCTATGTGCTGGGGAAATTCATCATCCTTGTTTGTTCCGTACCGTCCATACCTTCTATGTGTGAAGATGGTTTCAAGTACCTCATCTGCAGGTAATACTACTCCTTCTTCCAGAAAGGACTTAGTGATACTTGCATTGCCTTTTCCCCAGACCGTAGTCAGTTCGTCCCATTGATCGCGTGCATCCTTGATCATCTTCCTCATTGTGTTCAACAGTGAGGTGTTGTGGCTTTGTTCAAATTTCTCAGCGTTTTTGAGGCGTTTGTACAGATTGAAGGTCAGCTCTCGATGCCTGGCACGAGCTAGATCTGTAATCCACCTCTGCTCCACTGGTCCTTTTGCTTCAAACAGATACGGATTCCACTTGAATGGGAATGCTTCATACATCATGATGGCCCCACTGTTTATGACCCTACTTAGATCCATCTGCTTGTGCTCGAAGGCCATCCGAACTTGAGGATCTATGATCTGATTAGGGATGATGATGTCAAAGTCAGCTATATTTGGATCTTTCGTTCCTTTTTCCACATGCCGGTTCCACACAGCCCTGTGCTCTTTGAACTTTAATTGGATGCGTTCGTGGTGGACCTCAGGAGTTGTCTTTTCGTCATGAGGGGCATGCTCCATCATCCTCATCCAAAACTTCTTCAGGAAGTGATAGTAGTCCCTCTCTATCGATGCAGCAACAATCGTTCTTTCTTCTGGAGGAATATGCACGTCCCATCCCGGAGAAAGTTTCAATTTTTCATCCGTAGTGTGGTCCAGAAGTACCTTGTAAACTAATTTGATGGCATCTCTCGTGTCCTTAATCTCCGTTCGATCAATTGAGGCCTGCTTGCCAGCAGCCTCATATGTGCAGTCAGGTAACCCGATGCCTGATTGCACTACCAACTCATTCCTGAAAAAGGTCAAAGTGTTTAGATACATCCAAATTTTTATAATTTTTCAAAGACTACTCAGGTTTGAAAATCAACATCCTCACATTTTGAGCTTTGCTAAGCTCGAAATGTGATTTAAGCGATTTGATCTTGAGTTTATTAAAAGATCCAAAGATGAGGTGCTTTTGCTTTAGGACCTAGAAGGAGATATCTTAATTGGACTATTGAGTCCAATCAAAAGGGGGAACTAAAAGAAAAATAAAGTGGTCATTGGACCAAAAATTCCCCTTTTTTAATGGGCCATTGGGCCCAAAAGTTTGTTTTTCAAATTTTTTATTTAAACAAGCTCGAGGCACTTGTTGAAAGTGGCATGAAATGATGGCGGTGAAATGGATTGCTCGAGAGTGGAATGTGCAATGGAGACGTGGCGGAGTGGAGTTGCTATTTCCGGATTGTTTGGACTGTCATTGGACAGTTAAAACGTTCTAGAAAATTGCAAACACTATTTTTAATTTTGAAAAGGTTGACTTGTTTTTATTTAATGAAAAGTGGGATGTGTGTGGTCCCATTTTTTGGATTTTGTAAAAAGATAGCAGTTGAGGTGGCAAAAATACTGCTACTTAACTCACACTCTTTAGTTCCATTGGGAACAAAAACACATTTGTCAACCCAAAATTCCTAGTACTATTTGTCTTTTGTGAAAAAGTGATTGGCCAAAGGGGCTTTGGTGTGCACAGTCATGCCAAAACAATACAAACACTCACTTTCCTCAATTTCTGCACGCACACACAGACATGCCATAACAGGGAAAAACAACATTAAATGCATATAGGCATGCAATATTCATGAGCACAGTAAGGCAAAAACATAAGATCATCCTCTTATCCTGGCTAAAACATGGAATTTTGGCAAGAATTTTCCACAGGTTTAAGACAGAACAAAATAAACCTAGGAACCCTAGAATTCAAAGGTTCAACAATGGCGTCCTCCAAGTCTCCATTGCCTCCTAAGTTCTCTAAAAAGTCCTAAGTTCAAAAATCAAGATGCCCCACAGCAATCGAACACTCCCTAGTTGGCAAAAATACTCTCCCCATCTTCCCATCATGCTCGGCCAACACCTAAATAAAATCCACTCGAATACTGCCCACAACAAAACATCCTCCGGAATGAACTCTAATAAGCAAATCAGACCAAAATCAGACCATAATAATGCATATTCATACATTTTTTTAAGTTCCACACATCAAAAATTTCCAGAATCTCTAGACTCGCGAAAACAGGGGCTCGAGAACGCGCTAGAATCGGATAGAAAGCACTTACCAGGGTTCGGTCTGCTTCGGGGGCGAAGATGAAGATGGAGGTTCCATTGGGTTCGCGAAAATTGGGCAGAGTAACGCCTGGAAGTAGTAGGAATAGAGTGCGAGGAACACTGTGGTGTTCTTCGGGGAAGGTTTTTCGCGTATGAGCAGTTTTCGAAAATTTTCTAAGTGTGGGAGTGTGGGGAAGAAGAGGGAAGGGAAAGGGTTTAAATACTAATGGGCCGGTCGCGGAACCCTAGCCCATTGTCGCGGAATAGGGTTGCGCGACCAGGCTCGGCGACATTAGTGGTGTCGCGGAATATGGGACTTTGTCGCGGAGTCATGCACCGCGACAAAGTGTACCGCGACAAAATGGCAAGGAAGAATGGGGTGGTGTGCCCGTGTCGCGGAACAGGAGCTTTGTCGTGATGCAGTGCTCCGCGACAAAGTATTCCGCGACAAAGACAAACAGGGTTCAGGGATGAGTGAAGTTTTGTCGCGGAATTGCACTTGGTCGCGATGCTGGGCACCGCGACAAAATGGTTACTCTGCGACCAAGATAAACAAGGTTTGATGATGAGGGGATCTTTGTCGCGGAGTTGTACTTGGTCGCGGAACGTTGTTCCGCGACAAAATGGTCATTCCGCGACAAACTTTTTGAATTTTTAAATTTTCAACAGACTGGGCCCGAGTGTGATGTTGGGCCTGCGTCTATTTTATTTGATTTGGACCTAAATGAATTCAGTCCAAGTAATTTCAAAACATTGGGCCATTATTTAAAATAATCTACTTGCATAAAATTAGGTTGGGTCAGTTCCATTTATCTGCGAGATTTATTCCAGATCTTAAATTGCTTTAAATTCCGAAAATAATTTCTCAGATTTTTGGAATTTTCCCAACCAAGAACCTGATTTTCCATGCTTTTTCTGCTCCTTCTTTTTGGGTGGTTCCGAATTTCCTGCAAGACAGATAAATACCCATTAGGTTAGGTTTTCTCCTCAGTTCAACATCCTCACATTTAGAGTCTTGGTACTCTAAATGTTCAATTAATCTTGAGGGTACTTTTTCTGTTCTGGATTAGATATATTACATTAGACTAAGCTAATCTATGAGTAATCAGGAATGTAATTCTCTTAATAAACGACGCTGCATCCTCCCCGGCAACGGTGCCATGAAACTTTTGACAAATTTCATTAACACGAGTATTTTATGAAATATATCGAGTTTGAATTTATTCAATGAAGGAAGTTATGATTTATGGAATGGGTTTAGGGATATATTAAGAGTGCCACTTTTTATTACTCAGGTGGGGTGCTTTAATTTCAAATGGCGCTGCAGTCCTCACATGTCATGAAACTTTTGACAAGTCTCATGGTACAACCGGGATAATTTGACCTTTAGCCTGTTACACTGAGGGTCCTCGGCATATGTGCCATGATACTTCTCATGATTTCATGTCATGAAATTCCCTGCCATGAAACTTTCGGCAGATTCCCACTACATGAGTATTTTCTGAAAAATCACATTTTTTATTCACTCGTGTTAAGAAACTGTGCCCCCGAAAGCGCACGGAGTCAAAAATTGCAGTATTTATAGTAAGTACCGGATCGTTCACTGGAGGATGTGCGATGGAAGCAGGGCCCACGCCGTTTACTAAGATTTTCCACTCGGTTACTCGATTCAAGTTTGTGTTTGATATCTAACAACTACTTGACAGAATTTAGATCTAAACTATGAAAGCGATTAAATAAAGCAGATAAAGCTATTCTGGGAAGCGAATTAGATTCAATAAGAAAGCAATAATATTATTCTAGGAAAGTGGTTAAAATTATCTAAGAAAGCAGATTTAAAATGAGACAGAAGAGACAGGAAGAAAAGAATAAAGATTGGACAAGATTCAGATGAAACACAATTAAACTTCCATTTTGTTACACAGATCTTAGCTTGGGATAATCCATCTGATAGCTAACTCTCATGCTTCCTATACTATGTTCCCTTTAACAGACAGGTACTTACAGTAAGGATTTACATGCCCTAAGACAACTGAAACTTTTGACAAGTTTCACTAACACGAGCATATTTTTATAAGAAGATATATCAGGATTGAATTTATTAAATGAAGGAGTTATGATTTGTGGAATGGGTTTAGGGATATATTAAGGTTGTTAGTCTTTTTATTACTCAGGTGTGGTGCTTTAATTTCAAATGGCGCTGCAGTCCTCTCATGTCACGAAACTGTTGACAAATCTCATGGTACAGCCGGGATAGGTTGACCTTCAGCCTGTCACACTGAGGGTCCCCGGCATATGTGCCATGATACTTCTCATCAATTCTTGCCATAAGATTCCCTGCCATGAAACTTTTGACAGATTTCCACAACATGAGTGTTTTCCAAAAATCATGATCCTGATTCGGATTTTATTTAATGAAACCAATTTATGATGGCGGAGTTGTGATTAGGGATATATTTATATGTTGTCATGTTTTTATTGCTCGTGTTAAGAAACTGTGCTCCCGAAAGCGCACGGTGTCAAAAATTGCAGTAATTTATAGTAAGACCGGATCGTTCACTGGAGGATGTGCGATAGAAGCAGGGCCCACGTCGTTTACTAAGATTTTCCACTCGGTTACTCAATTCAAGTGTGTGATTGACTATCAACTACTTGACAGAATTTAAAATAGATTATGAAAGCAATTAAAATAAAGCAAATAAAATTATTCTACAAAGCGAATTAAATTTAATCTAAGAAAGCAATAGAATTATTCTAAGAAAGCGATTAAGATTATTCTAAGAAAGCAGATTTAAAAGAAGGGACAGGGAGAAAATAATAAAGATTGGACAAGATTCAGATGAAACACAATTAAACTTCCATTTTGTTACACAGATCTTTGTTTGGGATAATTCGTTCAATTAGCTAACTCTCATGCTCTCTATACTATGTTCCCTTTAACAGACAGGTACTTACAGTAAGAGTTTACATGCTCATAAGACAGCAAAATCTAAGATACCACAGACTCACAACTGCCCTCACACGGCCGTGTGGAGGCATGTTATTCACCTGTGGTGGACAAGCAACACCTGACAAATCATTTATTGAAGTGGCAAGTACCGCTATCATTCCCCCATGTCACACCCGAAGAATCTAATCAAGCCCTGAACTATCCCTTAACTCTCAATCCTAGTAGCAGTTACACAACTCTCAATACAACCGAGTGACCTCTAACGAAAGCATTTAAAAGAAAGCGGTAAAGAAAGCGTTTAAAATCCTATCACTCGGAGGTTTTTGAAAGTCTGACCCTGGTAGTAAAAGAAAGCCCCCGGTCAGAATGACCGGAAGTAGATCAAGAATTCCCTATTCTCGGTGAACCGCTCGCAGTGTTCACTTCTCGTCGGGTGGTTATGAGATACAAACTAATGAAACGAACTAATAAATTAGTTCGTTCCGGATGCACTCACTCAGGACTCAAAAATAGGCTTTGGCAGAAGAGGATAGCAGTTGAAAGAATACTCAACCCTATCTTAGAAAATAACCAAGGCCCGATTGTTGTTCCTCTAGTATTATCTGTCACACCTTATCGGAATCCAAGTGGAATCTGACCCAGTGCAATATTTAATACAAGATTTCCAACAAACAGCAATTTTGGAAAATAATGGATTTGAAAATCATTCCCTATCAGGTACTAGACTCTCAATTAAAACACAGATCCTTTCAGTCTAGGTGAGACCTAATCGCTGACTCTGCTTCTAATTCCCCAAAATCAACCCCCAGTCGGATATGAATTAGTCATAACTGTCGAATCTGTCCCTTACTCAGATCCGGATTTTATAAAGGAATTTTTGTTGGAAATTTATTATGAAACATCTGATTTAAATCAAGACTTCTATGTCCAAGGGAAGGATCCCAAAATAATATTGACCACAATATCTACATAATAATATCATGCATAAATTTATAGAGAAGTGTAAAATTAAATAACACAAAATATAAGGTGGGTTTAGACAGAAGTTGACACACAGAGATGAAATAGCCGGAGATGAGAAGAATTTATTTGGCTAAAAAGATAACTGAAATAACCGGGGTTATCCGGACTGCAAACATCTGCTATCCAGGTCCCAAATATTCCAGGTGGAATGGTTTTTAGACAGTGGAATGCCTCAAATGACAGTTGCCGCCGTCATCTTAGACTCCACTATCTGTGAATTTGGATAAAAACCCACATGTTCTATTACTGCAATAATTATTAGATGGCATTGGCATATGTCATCTAACATTACTACAACTCCAGATTCGGGTTTGAAATTAAAATAAAGAAAAGAAAACTGTATCCGGATAGGGGTCAGCTGAGCAGCTATTATAATCCCGGATGGACGAACCGCCAAGGCTTCCACCGACCACTATTCGGACCATGCAAAATAACATTTAATAATTAATATACAGACCACGAGCTAGTTATCCGTGTGAATACCCACCAACATTAGTCTGTTATATCTCTTACTAGCTGTTTCACACAACACGGGAAAGACAAAATAAATAAATAAATAAAAGAAAATATTTTTGGGTCATCTTGTATGAGAGACATTGGTTTCTCATGCAAGGGTATGGAATTAAATCCATAATCACTCTTTATGGTCTAAATAATCTCTCATTCCATAATTAATTAATTAATTACAGTCCGGATTATATACTTAGATCATTAGAGTTTAATTTCTTGTAGAAGAATCTTTTAATGGGAAATTGAACAAAGTTCTTTATATCAAATTAATCATGGTTGAGATCATTGGATTTCAACCTCAAAATATTAATATAAAGGTTCAATTAATTAATGGAGTGAGATGAAGAATAAAAATTTGGCAAAAAAGGTGCCACTTTGTCGTTATGCAGAGTTTGTGTCGCGGAGCGTGGCTCCGCGACAAAGGTTTGGGAAATAAGAGGAATGGAATTTTGAAAATTTAGGGTTTGTCTTGTCGCTAAGCAAAAATTTTGTCGCGGAACATGGTTCCGCGACAAAGGGTATAGCAACAAAGGGGTCAAAAATTGGACAAGGCATAATTCTTGTCGCGGAACAAGAGGTTTTGGCGCGGAACGTGGTTCCGCGACAAGGTTGTTTCGCGACAAAGCCCTTCCAGAATAAAATCAAAAGTATTTGGGTCCTTGGTCGCTAATCAGGATTTTGTCGCGGAACGTGGATCCGCGCCAAGGGTTGTTTCGCGACCAAGGGTTTTAAAGTAATGGTTAACAAATGTTCTTTGGCACCTTTGTCGCCAAAGCATCATTTTGTCGCGGAACGTGGTTCCGCGACAAGAGTTGTTCCGCGACAAAGGTGTGTCCAGTACACATGTCAGAAAAGTAAAGTGGAACAGTGGCATGCATTATGTGTGATCTCACCCTTTTCAGATTCAAAAGCTAAACTGAGCTTAAAATGACAAAACAGAATATGAATCTAGCTAGAACATGCTGAACATAAAAGAAATAAAATAGACTTAATTCTTAAGAAACCGTAATCTGAGCTTGATCACCCATAAGCGTGCAACATTATCCCAAGAAAAAGTCACCAAGCAGTGACATTAAAATGCAAAACAAGGATCAAATGACCCAAGGAAAACGAAAACAGTAAGATCCATGGGGTGTGAGACCCATTTCATGATTTTGGGACACAAATGGAGAATGTTTTCCCATATTATTAAACGGTGTTGTTCATACCCATGATTTGGGTATCACAATCCCTTAAACAAAAGTTTAGAACAGGAAATAAGATGTAAAAACTGGTTATCTCACCAAAGCGCAATAAACTACATCTAACTAGTGCATGAATTAAATAATACAAGAAAAACCTAACTAAACTACCCTAAACTAAACTAAACTACTGAACTCCCCACTTGTCTTCAAGAATGTGTATTCTCTCTTAGAAATTCTTCCAACTCTTAGCTCAAAGGAAACACCTCATATTTATAGAGGGGAAACCCTAAGCTCATGGGCCTTGATTTGAGCCCATTGTGTCTCAAGACATCACACACATCACAGCTTTGTCTCGGAGCACCAAGTTTGGTCGTGGAACACACTGCATGTGGCAAAGCTTCTCGACTGGGTCTTGTGTCTCTAAAAATGCATCTTTGTCGTGGAATGGACCTTTGTCGCGGAACAGGGCATCGCGACAAAGGTATCGCGACAGAGGGCTCTGGCTGGTCTTCTCCTTCATCTGAGCTTGCTTGGTCGCGGAGCGTTCCTTTGTCGCGGAACCATGCATCGCGACAAAGGAGCTTCCGCGACAAAGGTGTTCCTGGGCCTGCTGGATTGGGCCAGATGGGCCGAAAGTATTCTTTTTGTGGGCTTTTTCTCTTTTTCCCATCTTTTGTTTCCTTTTTTCTTTTCTTTTCTGTTTCTCATGTTTTTGGATTTTTCTAACATAAATATGTAATAAAATTACATATTTATGCCTTTTTCACACCAGCTTATTATTTTTACAATTATGCATAAATCAGTCCAATTCGACTGCTTTCTTACTTAATGTAAGACCGAAATGCGATCAAATGCCCGTTTAAGACACAGAAATGGATTGAAAATAATGGTCATTTCTGGCCATTATCAACATCCTCACATTTAATACTGATCGTCCCCGAGCAGTCAGAGTCACTGTTCGTAAGAACACGGACTCTACATATTCAATTCATTTTCGTGGCTTCATAAATTACATTCTTTCTTGGATTGGGATAAGACAATCAAAGATTACAAGTATTAAACTCCCTTGATTGCAGTGTTTAATAAAATGATACTTGCTCACTATACCGGGCCTACAAATCAAACATTATTATCAACCCTTCATGAATATCATGTTTGAAAGATGCAAAGATTAAGGATGAGAATTAAAGGATGACATGAACATCTTTAATGAAACAGAGCCTCCCTTATAAGAGAATCGGAAAATTCACTCACTATCAATTGGGTTTATCATGACCGCTCAAAATCAAATTTAATTAAATTATCCCATAAGCTTGCAATCAGACCAACTCGCCACCGGCTTATTTCCTCAAGTCGAGATCATGAGGTCTTGTTTAAGGGTTGTAATGGGGCATACGGTTGTAACATTAGGTAGGAAAGGGAAATTATTGGGCTAAAAGTGGCAAGAATTACTTCTATCATGACTTGGCATAATTTTTATTTAAAACTTATGATCATCATCATTTCCCTTTCATTCCTTTGCTTTTCTTTTCTATTGCATGACATTAGACTAAGTCTAATTTGCTCTGTCATTTGCAATTTATTTATGTTGAAAGAATCTCAACTTCTTCTCTCTCTCTCTTTTTTTTTTTTGAATCGGTTTATAACATACCGATTAATATGGATTGATGATCATAAGTTTGATGCCTTTGATAGAATTTATCCTTGCACACTTGGGTTTAAATTTCTTGGTCTTTTTATAAGGCTAGGAATAATCTAGAGGGCTTCAAAGAAAAATTAGGCTTAAGGCTCAAAGTGGTTAATCCTAAGGGAAAATATTTTTGGGTTTGGATTTCAAAAGAAGGCCAAAAATTTGGGTTTTTCTAGGTGCCTCGATCATATGCTCGATTTCGGGAATATGGCATGGTCTTGAATCGGTCCCAATTGCAAGTTCTAGCTTCCTTTAATCAAAATGATTCACACATCAAAGAAAAGAATGAGTAAAAATGACTCATGGCTCAAATCTCACAAGGTTGGATTGATTCATGTCATACAATATTCTCAAATTTAATCAAGGCTTAACTCTAACATTTTATTCAATTGAAATCTCTAACATGCAGATTTATTACCCAATAAGCTGATCGCATCATTAAATTTTTATAGCTCAAAACCTTAGGAATTTATTTCATGCATGTCTTCAATTATATTATCTCAATTCAAAGTTTGAAAATTTAGTCACAAGCTTAAATTCAACATGTGAATTTAGAGCAAGTTTATGCATATTTTTGCTGGTTATTTAATTTAAAGCAGTAAAGAGGCACTACTGACATACAGAGTATGTCCACAGCATATTTTTGGCCTGACAGTCACTTATTCATCTTGGACTGTGCAGACATCTTTTCGAGAATAAAATTGTTTGGACTGCAAAGTTCCAAAATTAAAACAGTGAATGATATCAATTACAAGAGATTCCATTGCAATCTGAACGATTTTGCACGAGGGAAATGAAATTCTCTTATATGATATTTACAGTTATGCTCGACTGATATGACAATTACATACTCAATCTGTTCTCTCCCCTGGCTGACTCGACGGCCCTGCTGCATCTGATGGAGGTGGGGATGGCTTGGGAAGTTGACTGATGAGTGCTTGCATTAGTGTTTCCATCATTCTGCGCTGCTTTTCTTCACTCTCCACTCTTTCTCTGTGCATGCGCTCTTCCCTTTCCATCATCATTTTCTTGAATTCCTCATCTCTCTTTTCCTTCTCCTGCTTCTCCTTTCGCTTCTCTTCCTTTTCTCTCCTACGCTCTTGGCGTTCTTCTTCTCTCTCCCTCCTTCGCTCTTCACGCTCCTCTTCGGCCCTTTTCCGCTGTTCCTCTTGGCTTGCCATAACTACATTAGTCATGGACTTCATTCCCTCGAGCATAGATTGACTCATCCTGCTCACCATCTCAATTGTTTGGGAATCAGCAGGGAATTGCGATACATTCTGGCTTTGAGGAGGCATCTGAGGTTGAGGTTGAGTCGGAGGTGGAATCGGAGCTACCGGAACTGGAATTGGCGTCTCTGAATGTTCTTGATCTGCAGGAGGCTCTTCTTGAACATTCGAAGGTCCTGCATCAGCACAGGTTTTCTGTGTTCCCTTCTTTGCCTTGGGCTGTCTCTTTCGTTTTCTTGATGCCTGCCCACTTGATATGAAAGAGGACTGAGCGTCTGAATCTCTGCCGAACAGTTGGGGAAGGGAATATCTAATACTCTCACACAGGGGAAGTCTCGGCACACTGATAGGTGGGTTTACTCTCACCACTGTGTCACCCTCAAAAGCGCT
This sequence comes from Hygrophila difformis, assembly GCA_030278955.1. Taxonomy (NCBI): domain Eukaryota; kingdom Viridiplantae; phylum Streptophyta; class Magnoliopsida; order Lamiales; family Acanthaceae; genus Hygrophila; species Hygrophila difformis. Next base: position 18,290,990 of record JAOANR010000001.1, on the reverse strand, counting down.
CAAATCAACTCCCTGAGCTATGCAGATTCTCCTAATCAAATTTGGATAGCATAGCACCTGTCTATCCTCTATCCGGGTTATCATCACCTCGAATACATGCCTCCCTACATTCAGTTTTGCTCCGCTCCACATTCTTGCAAATCCCATTAGTACATTCCCAGATGTGGTGTGCGGATGCGAATTGGGCCGGATCTTGGACATGTAGAACTCATAAGTTGGCATGAACTGTATCCGCAGCCATTTTGCATTAAATGTATGTCCTGGGGCGGTCACGCTTGTCATGCTGTTGGCCAAGGTTGCATACCTCGCATATTCGCTCGTCTTGGCTCTCTTTGTCATGATCTCATCAGGGGGAAATTCGCTTCTAATGTCCGGAGTCCCAAAGAACTGATTCAGCCAATCAGGTGCAATGTTTATCACTTGTCCACGGATTCATGTTGTTCTGGCAGCTTTATCGATGTTGCAGAAGAATTCCTTTGTTAGCTCCACGAAGCCATCTTCGTCATGATGCAGCATAAAGTTACCCCACTCTTGATTTCTGTAGAAAGTCTCAACAGTGGGGTGTGACAATGCATCGGGTCTGAATCCTTTATCTGGCACTATCATTTTCTGCAACTTCTTATACTTTTCTGCATTCTCTTTGTTGCCATTGAACTTGATCTGCATCTGTTCTTCACTCAGCTTTTTCTTCTCATATTCCTTTGAAACGCCCATCCTTTGCCTTACAGTATTCTCGGACCAGAACTCGACTGGTCAAATGGATCCGACAGATTCGTCGTCGCTCGTGTGCCAGTCTGTTTGATCGTCTCCTTCCTGTGGCTGGTCGTCTCTTGGTTCAGCCTCATCTCCCCTCTGACTTGGCTCTTGTTCTCCATGAGCTGTTTCATCTCCGAATTCCTCCTCAACCTGTTTAATTACATTTTTCATTGTATTGAGTTCACAATTTACAGGCAAAGAAGATGTTGTTACATGAAAATTACGGTCATCAACATCAGTTGATACCTCCTCCTCCTCCCTAATTCTCGCAGCTCGTCCAACTGGACGTTGCAAAATAGGCGCCATCTGGTCCATGAATTCTTGCTCTTCCTGCCGAGCTTCTTCTTCTGAATCATTTCCCTCTGCAGCTTCAGTCACAATTTCCTGAACCTTTTCCTTAAGCGCAGAGGCCATGGGATGGTCGCCTGGCTGTTCTTCCAATGTTTTGGCCAATGCTGCTGGATCAATGGACTCATGCGAGCCTTGTGGCTGTTCAGCTTGATGCGATGATCCTTCTTTAGTGATGACTGCCTCAATTCTGGCCGATCCAACAAGAGGATCAATGATTCGGGATGCTTCTGTGTGATGACGGATTTGTTCAGGCCCCTCTCCTCGACCAATCCTTGCTTCGATCTGTTCGTTAAGCCTTTTCCTTATATCCCCCCGGATAGTCTCAGCATCATGTGCAGTGGGGCCAGTCCATGCAGGAGGTTGTTCTTCTTTAATTCTCAATCCACGCCCCTGCACTTCTCCAGTGATCTTCAGCTCGAAGTCTTCCTCATCACCCCGTTCAGCCTCTCCAGATTTCCTGCTTTCCAGATCAGCTTGCATCTTCTTGGCAGTCTCTTCATCCTTCGTCTGCTGAATGTTCTTTCTGATCTGCTCTTCCTCTGCAGCTTTCTTTTCCATTGCCAAGCGTTCTTCCTCAGTCAATTTCTCTATTCCCGAACCACCTGTTACTTGATCCATGAGGCCGGCTGATGCAAATTCATCATTTTGCATTTTTCTGGCTAGCTCAGCATCGAATGCCACTTGATGCTTCTTTTTCGGAGGTGGTGGTGGCATCGGTTTCTTACTCTGTCCTTGGGATCTGTGGGCTCTGCCACTTTCCTAACAGTTGGCTCAGGTTCCTTGATCTCCACTTTCTTTTCTGGAGCTCTTGCTGGTTTATCTTTGTCAGCAGATTTTATCAACCTTCTCCTCGTTCCCGGTTGAGGTGCTGGCTGACCTTCAGATGCGACAGCAATACTGGATGTCTGCTCGGGCGGTATGGGTGCCTTAGTGGTGGCAGGTGCTGGCACTTCAGACTGAGCTGGCTGTATTGGAGTCCGGACTGCTCCTTGTTGCACCACTGGCTCGGACGTAGCAACTTTTTGCACTTCAGTCTGCCCTCTTGGTGGTAAAGCCGAAGCTTGTACTGCTGGCTGGGTAGGCTGTGGGTTGGCCTCAGGGGGAGTGGAGAAGTAGGCATCAATCTCAGCGTCGGGATCCTCTTCTCTGTTTGGTTCACCTTCATAGCCTAGTTGCTTCTCGGCGCGCTGTAAATAATCCTCAATGAAACTCTTTTGAGTGATTCTTCCCAGCTGGTCCTCCCAGTCCTTCTTGATCTTGGAGCAGAACTTACTCCGAACGTTGTTGTTGTAGTGCAAGACCTTCTTCCCATTTGCAGTGCTATTACAGTATTCAAGTGCAAACTTGTCCATTTCCATGATCAAATCCCAGTAGGAGTCCCTGTACTGATTCATCATGCCTCCTACCAGATCCTTTTGAATTCCTTCAAGGTAGGACATGTCTTCTGCCGAATCGTACGTGAGATACAACCCAGCCTCAGTTTTTGATAATAAATTGAACTGCCTTTTCTTTTTCTTTTTGGGTTTCCAGCCACCTTTGCGTATATCCACTTGCAGCTGATCCCTTAATACTGCTATGTGCTGGGGAAATTCATCATCCTTGTTTGTTCCGTACCGTCCATACCTTCTATGTGTGAAGATGGTTTCAAGTACCTCATCTGCAGGTAATACTACTCCTTCTTCCAGAAAGGACTTAGTGATACTTGCATTGCCTTTTCCCCAGACCGTAGTCAGTTCGTCCCATTGATCGCGTGCATCCTTGATCATCTTCCTCATTGTGTTCAACAGTGAGGTGTTGTGGCTTTGTTCAAATTTCTCAGCGTTTTTGAGGCGTTTGTACAGATTGAAGGTCAGCTCTCGATGCCTGGCACGAGCTAGATCTGTAATCCACCTCTGCTCCACTGGTCCTTTTGCTTCAAACAGATACGGATTCCACTTGAATGGGAATGCTTCATACATCATGATGGCCCCACTGTTTATGACCCTACTTAGATCCATCTGCTTGTGCTCGAAGGCCATCCGAACTTGAGGATCTATGATCTGATTAGGGATGATGATGTCAAAGTCAGCTATATTTGGATCTTTCGTTCCTTTTTCCACATGCCGGTTCCACACAGCCCTGTGCTCTTTGAACTTTAATTGGATGCGTTCGTGGTGGACCTCAGGAGTTGTCTTTTCGTCATGAGGGGCATGCTCCATCATCCTCATCCAAAACTTCTTCAGGAAGTGATAGTAGTCCCTCTCTATCGATGCAGCAACTATCGTTCTTTCTTCTGGAGGAATATGCACGTCCCATCCCGGAGAAAGTTTCAATTTTTCATCCGTAGTGTGGTCCAGAGGTACCTTGTAAACTGATTTGATGGCATCTCTCGTGTCCTTAATCTCCGTTCGATCAATTGAGGCCTGCTTGCCAGCAGCCTCATATGTGCAGTCAGGTAACCCGATGCCTGATTGCACTACCAACTCATTCCTGAAAAAGGTCAAAGTGTTTAGATACATCCAAATTTTTATAATTTTTCAAAGACTACTCAGGTTTGAAAATCAACATCCTCACATTTTGAGCTTTGCTAAGCTCGAAATGTGGTTTAAGCGATTTGATCTTGAGTTTATTAAAAGATCCAAAGATGAGGTGCTTTTGCTTTAGGACCTAGAAGGAGATATCTTAATTGGACTATTGAGTCCAATCAAAAGGGGGAACTAAAAGAAAAATAAAGTGGTCATTGGACCAAAAATTCCCCTTTTTTAATGGGCCATTGGGCCCAAAAGTTTGTTTTTCAAATTTTTTATTTAAACAAGCTCGAGGCACTTGTTGAAAGTGGCATGAAATGATGGCGGTGAAATGGATTGCTCGAGAGTGGAATGTGCAATGGAGACGTGGCGGAGTGGAGTTGCTATTTCCGGATTGTTTGGACTGTCATTGGACAGTTAAAACGTTCTAGAAAATTGCAAACACTATTTTTAATTTTGAAAAGGTTGACTTGTTTTTATTTAATGAAAAGTGGGATGTGTGTGGTCCTATTTTTTGGATTTTGTAAAAAGATAGCAGTTGAGGTGGCAAAAATACTGCTACTTAACTCACACTCTTTAGTTCCATTGGGAACAAAAACACATTTGTCAACCCAAAATTCCTAGTACTATTTGTCTTTTGTGAAAAAGTGATTGGCCAAAGGGGCTTTGGTGTGCACAGTCATGCCAAAACAATACAAACACTCACTTTCCTCAATTTCTGCACGCACACACAGACATGCCATAACAGGGAAAAACAACATTAAATGCATATAGGCATGCAATATTCATGAGCACAGTAAGGCAAAAACATAAGATCATCCTCTTATCCTGGCTAAAACATGGAATTTTGGCAAGAATTTTCCACAGGTTTAAGACAGAACAAAATAAACCTAGGAACCCTAGAATTCAAAGGTTCAACAATGGCGGCCTCCAAGTCTCCATTGCCTCCTAAGTTCTCTAAAAAGTCCTAAGTTCAAAAATCAAGATGCCCCACAGCAATGAACACTCCCTAGTTGGCAAAAATACTCTCCCCATCTTCCCATCATGCTCGGCCAACACCTAAATAAAATCCACTCGAATACTGCCCACAACAAAACATCCTCCGGAATGAACTCTAATAAGCAAATCAGACCAAAATCAGACCATAATAATGCATATTCATACATTTTTTTAAGTTCCACACATCAAAAATTTCCAGAATCTCTAGACTCGCGAAAACAGGGGCTCGAGAACGCGCTAGAATCGGATAGAAAGCACTTACCAGGGTTCGGTCTGCTTCGGGGGCGAAGATGAAGATGGAGGTTCCATTGGGTTCGCGAAAATTGGGCAGAGTAACGCCTGGAAGTAGTAGGAATAGAGTGCGAGGAACACTGTGGTGTTCTTCGGGGAAGGTTTTTCGCGTATGAGCAGTTTTCGAAAATTTTCTAAGTGTGGGAGTGTGGGGAAGAAGAGGGAAGGGAAAGGGTTTAAATACTAATGGGCCGGTCGCGGAACCCTAGCCCATTGTCGTGGAATAGGGTTGCGCGACCAGGCTCGGCGACATTAGTGGTGTCGCGGAATATGGGACTTTGTCGCGGAGTCATGCACCGCGACAAAGTGTACCGCGACAAAATGGCAAGGAAGAATGGGGTGGTGTGCCCGTGTCGCGGAACAGGAGCTTTGTCGTGATGCAGTGCTCCGCGACAAAGTATTCCGCGACAAAGACAAACAGGGTTCAGGGATGAGTGAAGTTTTGTCGCGGAATTGCACTTGGTCGCGATGCTGGGCACCGCGACAAAATGGTTACTCCGCGACCAAGATAAACAAGGTTTGATGATGAGGGGATCTTTGTCGCGGAGTTGCACTTGGTCGCGGAACGTTGTTCCGCGACAAAATGGTCATTCCGCGACAAACTTTTTGAATTTTCAAATTTTCAACAGACTGGGCCCGAGTGTGATGTTGGGCCTGCGTCTATTTTATTTGATTTGGACCTAAATGAATTCAGTCCAAGTAATTTCAAAACATTGGGCCATTATTTAAAATAATCTACTTGCATAAAATTAGGTTGGGTCAGTTCCATTTATCTGCGAGATTTATTCCAGATCTTAAATTGTTTTAAATTCCGAAAATAATTTCTCAGATTTTTGGAATTTTCCCAACCAAGAACCTGATTTTCCATGCTTTTTCTGCTCCTTCTTTTTGGGTGGTTCCGAATTTCCTGCAAGACAGATAAATACCCATTAGGTTAGGTTTTCTCCTCAGTTCAACATCCTCACATTTAGAGTCTTGGTACTCTAAATGTTCAATTAATCTTGAGGGTACTTTTTCTGTTCTGGATTAGATATATTACATTAGACTAAGCTAATCTATGAGTAATCAGGAATGTAATTCTCTTAATAAACGACGCTGCATCCTCCCCGGCAACGGCGCCATGAAACTTTTGACAAATTTCATTAACACGAGTATTTTATGAAATATATCGAGTTTGAATTTATTCAATGAAGGAAGTTATGATTTATGGAATGGGTTTAGGGATATATTAAGAGTGCCACTTTTTATTACTCAGGTGGGGTGCTTTAATTTCAAATGGCGCTGCAGTCCTCACATGTCATGAAACTTTTGACAAGTCTCATGGTACAACCGGGATAATTTGACCTTCAGCCTGTTACACTGAGGGTCCTCGGCATATGTGCCATGATACTTCTCATGATTTCATGTCATGAAATTCCCTGCCATGAAACTTTCGGCAGATTCCCACTACATGAGTATTTTCTGAAAAATCACATTTTTTATTCACTCGTGTTAAGAAACTGTGCCCCCGAAAGCGCACGGAGTCAAAAATTGCAGTATTTATAGTAAGTACCGGATCGTTCACTGGAGGATGTGCGATGGAAGCAGGGCCCACGCCGTTTACTAAGATTTTCCACTCGGTTACTCGATTCAAGTTTGTGTTTGATATCTAACAACTACTTGACAGAATTTAGATCTAAACTATGAAAGCGATTAAATAAAGCAGATAAAGCTATTCTGGGAAGCGAATTAGATTCAATCTAAGAAAGCAATAATATTATTCTAGGAAAGCGGTTAAAATTATCTAAGAAAGCAGATTTAAAATGAGACAGAAGAGACAGGAAGAAAAGAATAAAGATTGGACAAGATTCAGATGAAACACAATTAAACTTCCATTTTGTTACACAGATCTTAGCTTGGGATAATCCATCTGATAGCTAACTCTCATGCTTCCTATACTATGTTCCCTTTAACAGACAGGTACTTACAGTAAGGATTTACATGCCCTAAGACAACTGAAACTTTTGACAAGTTTCACTAACACGAGCATATTTTTATAAGAAGATATATCAGGATTGGATTTATTAAATGAAGGAGTTATGATTTGTGGAATGGGTTTAGGGATATATTAAGGTTGTTAGTCTTTTTATTACTCAGGTGTGGTGCTTTAATTTCAAATGGCGCTGCAGTCCTCTCATGTCACGAAACTGTTGACAAATCTCATGGTACAGCCGGGATAGGTTGACCTTCAGCCTGTCACACTGAGGGTCCCCGGCATATGTGCCATGATACTTCTCATCAATTCTTGCCATAAGATTCCCTGCCATGAAACTTTTGACAGATTTCCACAACATGAGTGTTTTCCAAAAATCATGATCCTGATTCGGATTTTATTTAATGAAACCAATTTATGATGGCGGAGTTGTGATTAGGGATATATTTATATGTTGTCATGTTTTTATTGCTCGTGTTAAGAAACTGTGCTCCCGAAAGCGCACGATGTCAAAAATTGCAGTAATTTATAGTAAGACCGGATCGTTCACTGGAGGATGTGCGATAGAAGCAGGGCCCACGTCGTTTACTAAGATTTTCCACTCGGTTACTCAATTCAAGTGTGTGATTGACTATCAACTACTTGACAGAATTTAAACTAGATTATGAAAGCAATTAAAATAAAGCAAATAAAATTATTCTACAAAGCGAATTAAATTTAATCTAAGAAAGCAATAGAATTATTCTAAGAAAGCGATTAAGATTATTCTAAGAAAGCAGATTTAAAAGAAGGGACAGGGAGAAAATAATAAAGATTGGACAAGATTCAGATGAAACACAATTAAACTTCCATTTTGTTACACAGATCTTTGTTTGGGATAATTCGTTCAATTAGCCAACTCTCATGCTCTCTATACTATGTTCCCTTTAACAGACAGGTACTTACAGTAAGAGTTTACATGCTCATAAGACAGCAAAATCTAAGATACCACAGACTCACAACTGCCCTCACACGGCCGTGTGGAGGCATGTTATTCACCTGTGGTGGACAAGCAACACCTGACAAATCATTTATTGAAGTGGAAAGTACCGCTATCATTCCCCCATGTCACACCCGAAGAATCTAATCAAGCCCTGAACTATCCCTTAACTCTCAATCCTAGTAGCAGTTACACAACTCTCAATACAACCGAGTGACCTCTAACGAAAGCATTTAAAAGAAAGCGGTAAAGAAAGCGTTTAAAATCCTATCACTCGGAGGTTTTTGAAAGTCTGACCCTGGTAGTAAAAGGAAGCCCCCGGTCAGAATGACCGGAAGTAGATCAAGAATTCCCTATTCTCGGTGAACCGCTCGCAGTGTTCACTTCTCGTCGGGTGGTTATGAGATACAAACTAATGAAACGAACTAATAAATTAGTTCGTTCCGGATGCACTCACTCAGGACTCAAAAATAGGCTTTGGCAGAAGAGGATAGCAGTTGAAAGAATACTCAACCCTATCTTAGAAAATAACCAAGGCCCGATTGTTGTTCCTCTAGTATTATCTGTCACACCTTATCGGAATCCAAGTGGAATCTGACCCAGTGCAATATTTAATACAAGATTTCCAACAAACAGCAATTTTGGAAAATAATGGATTTGAAAATCATTCCCTATCAGGTACTAGACTCTCAATTAAAACACAGATCCTTTCAGTCTAGGTGAGACCTAATCGCTGACTCTGCTTCTAATTCCCCAAAATCAACCCCCAGTCGGATATGAATTAGTCATAACTGTCGAATCTGTCCCTTACTCAGATCCGGATTTTATAAAGGAATTTTTGTTGGAAATTTATTATGAAACATCTGATTTAAATCAAGACTTCTATGTCCAAGGGAAGGATCCCAAAATAATATTGACCACAATATCTACATAATAATATCATGCATAAATTTATAGAGAAGTGTAAAATTAAATAACACAAAATATAAGGTGGGTTTAGACAGAAGTTGACACACAGAGATGAAATAGCCGGAGATGAGAAGAATTTATTTGGCTAAAAAGATAACTGAAATAACCGGGGTTATCCGGACTGCAAACATCTGCTATCCAGGTCCCAAATATTCCAGGTGGAATGGTTTTTAGACAGTGGAATGCCTCAAATGACAGTTGCCGCCGTCATCTTAGACTCCACTATCTGTGAATTTGGATAAAAACCCACATGTTCTATTACTGCAATAATTATTAGATGGCATTGGCATATGTCATCTAACATTACTACAACTCCAGATTCGGGTTTGAAATTAAAATAAAGAAAAGAAAACTGTATCCGGATAGGGGTCAGCTGAGCAGCTATTATAATCCCGGATGGACGAACCGCCAAGGCTTCCACCGACCACTATTCGGACCATGCAAAATAACATTTAATAATTAATATACAGACCACGAGCTAGTTATCCGTGTGAATACCCACCAACATTAGTCTGTTATATCTCTTACTAGCTGTTTCACACAACACGGGAAAGACAAAATAAATAAATAAATAAAAGAAAATATTTTTGGGTCATCTTGTATGAGAGACATTGGTTTCTCATGCAAGGGTATGGAATTAAATCCATAATCACTCTTTATGGTCTAAATAATCTCTCATTCCATAATTAATTAATTAATTACAGTCCGGATTATATACTTAGATCATTAGAGTTTAATTTCTTGTAGAAGAATCTTTTAATGGGAAATTGAACAAAGTTCTTTATATCAAATTAATCATGGTTGAGATCATTGGATTTCAACCTCAAAATATTAATATAAAGGTTCAATTAATTAATGGAGTGAGATGAAGAATAAAAATTTGGCAAAAAAGGTGCCACTTTGTCGTTATGCAGAGTTTGTGTCGCGGAGCGTGGCTCCGCGACAAAGGTTTGGGAAATAAGAGGAATGGAATTTTGAAAATTTAGGGTTTGTCTTGTCGCTAAGCAAAAATTTTGTCGCGGAACATGGTTCCGCGACAAAGGGTATAGCGACAAAGGGGTCAAAAATTGGACAAGGCATAATTCTTGTCGCGGAACAAGAGGTTTTGGCGCGGAACGTGGTTCCGCGACAAGGTTGTTTCGCGACAAAGCCCTTCCAGAATAAAATCAAAAGTATTTGGGTCCTTGGTCGCTAATCAGGATTTTGTCGCGGAACGTGGATCCGCGCCAAGGGTTGTTTCGCGACCAAGGGTTTTAAAGTAATGGTTAACAAATGTTCTTTGGCACCTTTGTCGCCAAAGCATCATTTTGTCGCGGAACGTGGTTCCGCGACAAGAGTTGTTCCGCGACAAAGGTGTGTCCAGTACACATGTCAGAAAAGTAAAGTGGAACAGTGGCATGCATTATGTGTGATCTCACCCTTTTCAGATTCAAAAGCTAAACTGAGCTTAAAATGACAAAACAGAATATGAATCTAGCTAGAACATGCTGAACATAAAAGAAATAAAACAGACTTAATTCTTAAGAAACCCTAATCTGAGCTTGATCACCCATAAGCGTGCAACATTATCCCAAGAAAAAGTCACCAAGCAGTGACATTAAAATGCAAAACAAGGATCAAATGACCCAAGGAAAACGAAAACAGTAAGATCCATGGGGTGTGAGACCCATTTCATGATTTTGGGACACAAATGGAGAATGTTTTCCCATATTATTAAACGGTGTTGTTCATACCCATGATTTGGGTATCACAATCCCTTAAACAAAAGTTTAGAACAGGAAATAAGATGTAAAAACTGGTTATCTCACCAAAGCGCAATAAACTACATCTAACTAGTGCATGAATTAAATAATACAAGAAAAACCTAACTAAACTACCCTAAACTAAACTAAACTACTGAACTCCCCACTTGTCTTCAAGAATGTGTATTCTTTCTTAGAAATTCTTCCAACTCTTAGCTCAAAGGAAACACCTCATATTTATAGAGGGGAAACCCTAAGCTCATGGGCCTTGATTTGAGCCCATTGTGTCTCAAGACATCACACACATCACAGCTTTGTCTCGGAGCACCAAGTTTGGTCGCGGAACACACTGCATGTGGCAAAGCTTCTCGACTGGGTCTTGTGTCTCTAAAAATGCATCTTTGTCGCGGAATGGACCTTTGTCGCGGAACAGGGCATCGCGACAAAGGTATCGCGACAGAGGGCTCTGGCTGGTCTTCTCCTTCATCTGAGCTTGCTTGGTCGCGGAGCGTTCCTTTGTCGCGGAACCATGCATCGCGACAAAGGAGCTTCCGCGACAAAGGTGTTCCTGGGCCTGCTGGATTGGGCCAGATGGGCCGAAAGTATTCTTTTTGTGGGCTTTTTCTCTTTTTCCCATCTTTTGTTTCCTTTTTTCTTTTCTTTTCTTTTTCTCATGTTTTTGAATTTTTCTAACATAAATATGTAATAAAATTACATATTTATGTCTTTTTCACACCAGCTTATTATTTTTACAATTATGCATAAATCAGTCCAATTCGACTGCTTTCTTACTTAATGTAAGACCGAAATGCGATCAAATGCCCGTTTAAGACACGGAAATGGATTGAAAATAATGGTCATTTCTGGCCATTATCAACATCCTCACATTTAATACTGATCGTCCCCGAGCAGTCAGAGTCACTGTTCGTAAGAACACGGACTCTACATATTCAATTCATTTTCGTGGCTTCATAAATTACATTATTTCTTGGATTGGGATAAGACAATCAAACATTACAAGTATTAAACTCCCTTGATTGCAGTGTTTAATAAAATGATACTTGCTCACTATACCGGGCCTACAAATCAAACATTATTATCAACCCTTCATGAATATCATGTTTGAAAGATGCAAAGATTAATGATGAGAATTAAAGGATGACATGAACATCTTTAATGAAACAGAGCCTCCCTTATAAGAGAATCGGAAAATTCACTCACTATCAATTGGGTTTATCATGACCGCTCAAAATCAAATTTAATTAAATTATCCCATAAGCTTGCAATCAGACCAACTCGCCACCGGCTTATTTCCTCAAGTCGAGATCATGAGGTCTTGTTTAAGGGTTGTAATGGGGCATACGGTTGTAACATTAGGTAGGAAAGGGAAATTATTGGGCTAAAAGTGGCAAGAATTACTTCTATCATGACTTGGCATAATTTTTATTTAAAACTTATGATCATCATCATTTCCCTTTCTTTCCTTTGCTTTTCTTTTCTATTGCATGACATTAGACTAAGTCTAATTTGCTCTGTCATTTGCAATTTATTTATGTTGAAAGAATCTCAACTTCTTCTCTCTCTCTCTCTTTTTTTTTTTTGAATCGGTTTATAACATACCGATTAATATGGATTGATGATCATAAGTTTGATGCCTTTGATAGAATTTATCCTTGCACACTTGGGTTTAAATTTCTTGGTCTTTTTATAAGGCTAGGAATAATCTAGAGGGCTTCAAAGAAAAATTAGGCTTAAGGCTCAAAGTGGTTAATCCTAAAGGGAAAATATTTTTGGGTTTGGATTTCAAAAGAAGGCCAAAAATTTGGGTTTTTCTAGGTGCCTCGATCATATGCTCGATTTCGGGAATATGGCATGGTCTTGAATCGGTCCCAATTGCAAGTTCTAGCTTCCTTTAATCAAAATGATTCACACATCAAAGAAAAGAATGAGTAAAAATGACTCATGGCTCAAATCTCACAAGGTTGGATTGATTCATGTCATACAATATTCTCAAATTTAATCAAGGCTTAACTCTAACATTTTATTCAATTGAAATCTCTAACATGCAGATTTATTACCCAATAAGCTGATCGCATCATTAAATTTTTATAGCTCAAAACCTTAGGAATTCATTTCATGCATGTCTTCAATTATATTATCTCAATTCAAAGTTTGAAAATTTAGTCACAAGCTTAAATTCAACATGTGAATTTAGAGCAAGTTTATGCATATTTTTGCTGGTTATTTAATTTAAAGCAGTAAAGAGGCACTACTGACATACAGAGTATGTCCACAGCATATTTTTGGCCTGACAGTCACTTATTCATCTTGGACTGTGCAGACATCTTTTCGAGAATAAAATTGTTTGGACTGCAAAGTTCCAAAATTAAAACAGTGAATGATATCAATTACAAGAGATTCCGTTGCAATCTGAACGATTTTGCACGAGGGAAATGAAATTCTCTTATATGATATTTACAGTTATGCTCGACTGATATGACAATTACATACTCAATCTGTTCTCTCCCCTGGCTGACTCGACGGCCCTGCTGCATCTGATGGAGGTGGGGATGGCTTGGGAAGTTGACTGATGAGTGCTTGCATTAGTGTTTCCATCATTCTGCGCTGCTTTTCTTCACTCTCCACTCTTTCTCTGTGCATGCGCTCTTCCCTTTCCATCATCATTTTCTTGAATTCCTCCTCTCTCTTTTCCTTCTCCTGCTTCTCCTTTCGCTTCTCTTCCTTTTCTCTCCTACGCTCTTGGCGTTCTTCTTCTCTCTCCCTCCTTCGCTCTTCACGCTCCTCTTCGGCCCTTTTCCGCTGTTCCTCTTGGCTTGCCATAACTACATTAGTCATGGACTTCATTCCCTCGAGCATAGATTGACTCATCCTGCTCACCATCTCAATTGTTTGGGAATCAACAGGGAATTGCGATACATTCTGGCTTTGAGGAGGCATCTGAGGTTGAGGTTGAGTCGGAGGTGGAATCGGAGCTGCCGGAACTGGAATTGGCGTCTCTGAATGTTCTTGATCTGCAGGAGGCTCTTCTTGAACATTCGAAGGTCCTGCATCAGCACAGGTTTTCTGTGTTCCCTTCTTTGCCTTGGGCTGTCTCTTTCGTTTTCTTGATGCCTGCCCACTTGATATGAAAGAGGACTGAGCGTCTGAATCTCCTCTGCCGAACAGTTGGGGAAGGGAATATCTAATACTCTCACACAGGGGAAGTCTCGGCACACTGATAGGTGGGTTTACTCTCACCACTGTGTCACCCTCAAAAGCGCTCAAATCAACTCCCTGAGCTATGCAGATTCTCCTAATCAAATTTGGATAGCATAGCACCTGTCTATCCTCTATCCGGGTTATCATCACCTCGAATACATGCCTCCCTACATTCAGTTTTGCTCCGCTCCACATTCTTGCAAATCCCATTAGTACATTCCCAGATGTGGTGTGCGGATGCGAATTGGGCCGGATCTTGGACATGTAGAACTCATAAGTTGGCATGAACTGTATCCGCAGCCATTTTGCATTGAATGTATGTCCTGGGGCGGTCACGCTTGTCATGCTGTTGGCCAAGGTTGCATACCTCGCATATTCGCTCGTCTTGGCTCTCTTTGTCATGATCTCATCAGGGGGAAATTCGCTTCTAATGTCCGGAGTCCCAAAGAACTGATTCAGCCAATCAGGTGCAATGTTTATCACTTGTCCACGGATCCATGTTGTTCTGGCAGCTTTATCGATGTTGCAGAAGAATTCCTTTGTTAGCTCCACGAAGCCATCTTCGTCATGATGCAGCATAAAGTTACCCCACTCTTGATTTCTGTAGAAAGTCTCAACAGTGGGGTGTGACAATGCATCGGGTCTGAATCCTTTATCTGGCACTATCATTTTCTGCAACTTCTTATACTTTTCTGCATTCTCTTTGTTGCCATTGAACTTGATCTGCATCTGTTCTTCACTCAGCTTTTTCTTCTCATATTCCTTTGAAACGCCCATCCTTTGCCTTACAGTATTCTCGGACCAGAACTCGACTGGTCGAATGGATCCGACAGATTCGTCGTCGCTCGTGTGCCAGTCTGTTTGATCGTCTCCTTCCTGTGGCTGGTCGTCTCTTGGTTCAGCCTCATCTCCCCTCTGACTTGGCTCTTGTTCTCCATGAGCTGTTTCATCTCCGAATTCCTCCTCAACCTGTTTAATTACATTTTTCATTGTATTGAGTTCACAATTTACAGGCAAAAAAGATGTTGTTACATGAAAATTACGGTCATCAACATCAGTTGATACCTCCTCCTCCTCCCTAATTCTCGCAGCTCGTCCAACTGGACGTTGCAAAATAGGCGCCATCTGGTCCATGAATTCTTGCTCCTCTTGTCGAGCTTCTTCTTCTGAATTATTTCCCTCTGCAGCTTCAGTCACAATTTCCTGAACCTTTTCCTTAAGCGCAGAGGCCATGAGATGGTCGCCTGGCTGTTCTTCCAATGTTTTGGCCAATGCTGCTGAATCAATGGACTCATGCGAGCCTTGTGGCTGTTCAGCTTGATGCGATGATCCTTCTTTAGTGATTTCTGCCTCAATTCTGGCCGAGCCAATAAGAGGATCAATGATTCGGGATGCTTCTGTGTGATGACGGATTTGTTCAGGCCCCTCCCCTCTATCAATCCTTGCTTCGATCTGTTCGTTAAGCCTTTTCCTTATATCTCCCCGGATAGTCTCAGCATCATGTGCAGTGGGGCCAGTCCATGCAGGAGGGTTGTTCTTCTTTAATTCTCAATCCACGCCCCTGCACTTCTCCAGTGATCTTCAGCTCGAAGTCTTCCTCATCACCCCGTTCAGCCTCTCCAGATTTCCTGCTTTCCAGATCAGCTTGCATCTTCTTGGCAGTCTCTTCATCCTTCGTCTGCTGAATGTTCTTTCTGATCTGCTCTTCCTCTGCAGCTTTCTTTTCCATTGCCAAGCGTTCTTCCTCAGTCAATTTCTCTATTCCCGAACCACCTGTTACTTGATCCATGAGGCCGGCTGATGCAAATTCATCATTTTGCATTTTTCTGGCTAGCTCAGCATCGAATGCCACTTGATGCTTCTTTTTCGGAGGTGGTGGTGGCATCGGTTTCTTACCTCTGTCCTTGGGATCTGTGGGCTCTGCCACTTTCCTAACAGTTGGCTCAGGTTCCTTGATCTCCACTTTCTTTTCTGGAGCTCTTGCTGGTTTATCTTTGTCAGCAGATTTTATCAACCTTCTCCTCGTTCCCGGTTGAGGTGCTGGCTGACCTTCAGATGCGACAGCAATACTGGATGTCTGCTCGGGCGGTATGGGTGCCTTAGTGGTGGCAGGTGCTGGCACTTCAGACTGAGCTGGCTGTATTGGAGTCCGGACTGCTCCTTGTTGCACCACTGGCTCGGACGTAGCAACTTTTTGCACTTCAGTCTGCCCTCTTGGTGGTAAAGCCGAAGCTTGTACTGCTGGCTGGGTAGGCTGTGGGTTGGCCTCAGGGGGAGTGGAGAAGTAGGCATCAATCTCAGCGTCGGGATCCTCTTCTCTGTTTGGTTCACCTTCATAGCCTAGTTGCTTCTCGGCGCGCTGTAAATAATCCTCAATGAAACTCTTTTGAGTGATTCTCCCCAGCTGGTCCTCCCAGTCCTTCTTGATCTTGGAGCAGAACTTACTCCGAACGTTGTTGTTGTAGTGCAAGACCTTCTTCCCATTTGCAGTACTATTACAGTATTCAAGTGCAAACTTGTCCATTTCCATGATCAATTCCCAGTAGAAGTCCGTGTACTGATTCATCATGCCTCCTACCAGATCCTTTTGAATTCCTTCAAGGTAGGACATGTCTTCTGCCGAGTCGTATGTGAGATACAACCCAGCCTCAGTTTTTGATAGTAAATTGAACTGCCTTTCCTTTTTCTTTTTGGGTTTCCAGCCACCTTTGCGTATATCCACTTGCAGCTGGTCCCTTAATACTGCTATGTGCTGGGGAAATTCATCATCCTTGTTTGTTCCGTACCGTCCATACCTTCTATGTGTGAAGATGGTTTCAAGTACCTCATCTGCAGGTAATACTACTCCTTCTTCCAGAAAGGACTTAGTGATACTTGCATTGCCTTTTCCCCAGACCGTAGTCAGTTCGTCCCATTGATCGCGTGCATCCTTGATCATCTTCCTCATTGTGTTTAACAATGAGATGTTGCGGCTTTGTTCAAATTTCTCAGCGTTTTTGAGACGTTTGTACAGATTGAAGGTCAGCTCTCGATGCCTGGCACGAGCTAGATCTGTAATCCACCTCTGCTCCACTGGTCCTTTTGCTTCAAACAGATACGAATTCCACTTGAATGGGAATGCTTCATACATCATGATGGCCCCACTGTTTATGACCCTACTTAGATCCATCTGCTTGTGCTCGAAGGCCATCCGAACTTGAGGATCTATGATCTGATTAGGGATGATGATGTCAAAGTCAGCTATATTTGGATCTTTTGTTCCTTTTTCCACATGCCGGTTCCACACAGCCCTGTGCTCTTTGAACTTTAATTGGATGCGTTCGTGGTGGTCCTCAGGAGTTGTCTTTTCGTCTTGAGGGGCATGCTCCATCATCCTCATCCAAAACTTCTTCAGGAAGTGATAGTAGTCCCTCTCTATCGATGCAGCAACTATCGTTCTTTCTTCTGGAGGAATATGCACGTCCCATCCCGGAGAAAGTTTCAATTTTTCATCCGTAGTGTGGTCCAGAGGTACCTTGTAAACTGATTTGATGGCATCTCTCGCGTCCTTAATCTCCGTTCGATCAATTGAGGCCTGCTTGCCAGCAGCCTCATATGTGCAGTCAGGTAACCCGATGCCTGATCGCACTACCAACTCATTCCTGAAAAAGGCCAAAGTGTTTAGATACATCCAAATTTTTATAATTTTTCAAAGACTACTCAGGTTTGAAAATCAACATCCTCACATTTTGAGCTTTGCTAAGCTCGAAATGTGATTTAAGCGATTTGATCTTGAGTTTATTAAAAGATCCAAAGATGAGGTGCTTTTGCTTAAGGACCTAAAAGAAGATATCTTAATTGGACTATTGAGTCCAATCAAAAGGGAGAACTAAAAGAAAAATAAAGTGGTCATTGGACCAAAAATTCCCTTTTTAATGAGCCATTGGGCCCAAAAGTTTGTTTTTCAAATTTTTTATTTAAACAAGCTCGAGGCACTTGTTGAAAGTGGCATGAAATGATGGCGGTGGAATGGATTGCTCGAGAGTGGAATGTGCAATGGAGACGTGGCGGAGTGGAGTTGCTATTTCCGGATTGTTTGGACTGTCATTGGACAGTTAAAACGTTCTAGAAAATTGCAAACACTATTTTTAATTTTGAAAAGGTTGACTTGTTTTTATTTAATGAAAAGTGGGATGTGTGTGGTCCCATTTTTTGGATTTTGTAAAAAGATAGCAGTTAAGGTGGCAAAAATACTGCTACTTAACTCACACTCTTTAGTTCCATTGGGAACAAAAACACATTTGTCAACCCAAAATTCCTAGTGCTATTTGTCTTTTGTGAAAAAGTGAATGGCCAAAGGGGCTTTGGTGTGCACAGTCATGCCAAAACAGTACAAACACTCACTTTCCTCAATTTCTGCACGCACACACAGACATGCCATAACAGGGAAAAACAACATTAAATGCATATAGGCATGCAATATTCATGAGCACAGTAAGGCAAAAACATAAGATCATCCTCTTATCCTGGCTAAAACATGGAATTTTGGCAAACATTTTCCACAGGTTCAAGACAGAACAACTGTAATACCCGAGAATTTCCAACATAAAATAAAACAGTAATTAAATAAATAAATAATAAATAAAATAAATACTATAAATAAATAAACAAAACCAGCAAATAAAATAAATAAATAAAGATAAGAAAATGAGAAATCAGATTTTTACTTAAAAAGGAATTAAAGGAATTTAATTAAACAAAAGGATGGATAAATGGAACACCAAAACCCGACACTAATGAACTCGAGTATTCGAGTCCAAAACATCCAATTAGACTGAGAATAAAATTAGAGAGAAAGTATGAACCCGAATATACCCCGGAAATCGGAACTCGGGAGCATAGAGGGATAGAAACCCGAAAGAGAGGCGGAAAAGCACGACGGATCGCACGACCCGCCCGGAACGAAGTCCAGGCGAGTGCAGCGCGGTGGCCGCGCGGTGGAAGGGGAAACAGCGCGCCGCGACCGCGCCACCCCACAGATTCGTTTGTTGCGTGAATCTCTCGCCCGAACGCGGATTTTTCGACTTTCGGTTGAACATCTCTTGACTCCAGACTTCTAGGTCGGTTGTGGACGCCCTAGGGACTTATAATTCTATAAATAAGCCCCTTGGGAGCCCCAAACAAGTTTACAAAACCATACACTCTTCTATAGTTCGAAACCCTAAATTCGGAGTCGACGGAAAGCACCAAACGGAGGCAGCAGCTTGGACGAAAATCCAAGGTCTCCAAACGTTGTGGTAAGCTCTAGTCCAATAAATCTTTTCACGTTTCAATCCGAAAACGGATTCTAACTTCGATTCTTTTCTTTCTACACCCCGTATCGAATCTAGATCGTAGAACCCGACGAACGGAGAGGAGAAACGGTGATCTGGAAGCCACGCCTCCGAACTAGACATCCCCGACGTTCATAGACACTGTAAGTTAACCTTACATGGTTTTGGGAGATTTTAAAACATTCGAAACCTAAAAGATTCAACAAGAACCATAAATCTGTCCACTTTTGTTTTCTACCGACGCAACAGATTTGTTGAATTTTTCCGACCCTTAAAACGAACTCAAACGGAAAAACTTAAAACACGAAAAACGTTCCTAAGACTTAGTCCTAGCTACTGTAAAAATTTGAGAATTTTTGGAGTTGATTTGATATGTGAAAACCCGTTGAAACCGAACTGTTTG
Source organism: Hygrophila difformis (assembly GCA_030278955.1). Classification (NCBI taxonomy): domain Eukaryota; kingdom Viridiplantae; phylum Streptophyta; class Magnoliopsida; order Lamiales; family Acanthaceae; genus Hygrophila; species Hygrophila difformis. The sequence goes on along the minus strand of JAOANR010000001.1, from coordinate 18,271,490 downwards.
ATTCTAGATCTTGAAATCTTGGACAGAACTTAGGAATGATCTTGATCTCGTTTTTGACATAGGATCTAGGCTGTTTAAGATCTTTGGCCAAACATGAAAGTTGTAGATAAATGTCTTAAGATGATCCCTGTCAAATTTCATTAATTTTGGAGTTGAATTGATATGTTAGAATTTGAAATCTTTAAACTGTGACATGTTAAACTCGGACAGATTTCTTCTTATGCGAAAATTGGCGATTTTGACCTACTTAGGTATCTCGGATTGAAAGAGTTAAAACACGAAAGTTGTAGATCTTGATGTTTCCGAGTCAGATATGAAATTTTGGAATTTTTGGAATTAAATCAGATTTTAGACGAATTTTGGAGTAAACTGTGATTTACCGAAACGAAATTTTGAAATCTTGTTGAAACATGGAATTAACCTTTAGGGTTGAAACGAAGTGAGATATTGTTTCTAAATTAATACAATGGAAGGCAGATTTTAAAAACTAAATCCCCTTACAAACTTGATAAATTAAAATTAGGGGTGAGTGCTCTGCAGGGTGCCCCCTAACGATTCACTTCGTGCCGTAATGGACGATGGTGACCCCGAGCGCTATACTTGAAATGTGATATTGCCAAAACGGCGAAATATAGAGCCTACACTCTCGTGAATATCCGTATGGGTTTCCCGAGGCTCCGGAGTGGTACTGGGTATGGCTGATACGGCTGCGGCCGCCGGGCTACCGGCTAAACTTGTTGACATCGCGATTTTTATCGTGAAACTTTGAAATACCAAATCGGGAATGTAATGGGGATTCTAAATTAAATTAAACTAGATTAAATGATATTGTTGTCAAATTAAATTATTTAAATGCTTTATTTTAAATTATGGCTATTATTTTGAACCATGTGGTATGTGTTGTTAAATAGAGCCTGAGTTAAATTATGCTATTGGATATGGATTAGATGAAACTAAATATTATGTTATTATCATGCTTTTGTTAAATTATCAAATTTATGGCTTTTAAACCCTACGAGCATGCATGTGTTAACTTACTCAGCAAATTTTGCTGACCAAAATCATTTTTATTCCTTTTCTTTACAGAATATGTGGAATGAGCCTGTATGAGCACGAATCATGCATGGGATTTTGGGAATTGTTATTTTGCTTTTAAATTTCGTACTTAGACTATATTATGAACGGGCCTGTTTAACCCGTGTTTTGGCCATGTCGGCCCTATTTAAATTTTTCGCTGCGATACTGTACTAAACTAAATATTTCCGCTGCGCTATGCTATTATTATTTTCGAATTATATTGTATGGGCTATTTTGAATGCTTTAAATGTTTTAAATCCTGCAATACCTAGCCTTGCATCTCTTTAGTAAGCTCGGAGAAACCGTGTCTTACTAGGGGGATGTGGCGGTGACATCCCGACCTGGGTGACCAAAAACCGGGGTGTTACAAGTTGGTATCAGAGCCTGGCTATTTTTAAACCATTATTCTTAAACCATTATTATTTTAAAACTACTATTAATATTTTGACTATTATTTTAAATTTTAAAGAATTATTTCCATGGAAGAATTTTTATTCTTTATTTTAAAACCCATGGAAAAATATATGGTGTATTAAATTATTATTGGGGGGAAATTATCATTTGCATATGCATGTTGCATCTCTGCTGTGAACTTAGAATCTTGGAAACTTGAACTTAGAATCTTGGCGAGACTTGAACTTAGCATCTTGGCGAAACTTGAACTTAGAATCTTGGAAACTCGAATCTAGAATCTTGGCGAGTTGAACTTAGAATCTTGGCGAATATTAACCTAGATCTCTTGCTTGCGCTAGATGGCTAGTCAAGACATGATGCAGTTGATGGTCAGGATGATGAGCGTTCATCTCGATTCCCACCAAACCCTAGAGCAAATGAAGTACCGTATGGCTTAATTGGAGGCCAATTTACATCACATGGGCAACTTGAGAGAGGCGGATCATCACCGCATAAACCAACTCGAACGCCAAGTCCAAACCCTCACTACACAAAACTTAATACTAAAGGAATACATCGATGCCCACGGGCAAGACTTAAACACTATCTTTGACGACCTACTACCGCCGAGTTCGGAGGAGGAAGATCCAGAGGAAGATCCTGCTACCCCACCGGGAGACGTCATGAGGCACTAGAGATTCTACTGTTAGACATTGTTTCGCTAGAAAAATATTTCTACTTTTGGACAAAAATTTCTTTTGAGGAAATAAAATGCCCGATTTATTTTTTTTTAAATCAAAACAAAACAAAACAAAATAAAATAAAACCCCGAAGCATACGATGCTTCTTAATCCGAACAAAGCACCACGTGCTAAATTACTACACACATATACATTTATAGAAATTGCTTAGACTATATGCTAAATTCACCAGCCCTAATCTATCATATTTGTACCAGAATGGCACCCAGAGGAAGAGGAAGAGGGAGAACTCAAACCACTCCCCAAACCACCACTGAGATACCTACTGAAACACCACCCAACGTCACTGAACCGATTCAACCTGAGATGGAACAACCCCAAGGTGCGCAGGACGCCCCCGCACCGAACAATGTGGGCGATCATCTTAGGACGATAGAGGAAGTGTTGATTGCGCTCGGGAACGCGCAAGTCAACCAGGGTCAAGCTGCGGCGGTACCTCCGCCTCAAGCTCGCCCTAACTACCTGGCGATGGTGAATCCCTACCAGCCGCCCCACTATGCTGGTGAGGAGGATCCAGCTAAACTGGAGGAATGGATCCGGACTTTTGACAAGCTGCTGGGAGCGGTCAAATGTCCGGAAGGAGAGAGGGTACATGTCGCTTCATACTACTTGGGAGGCGAAGCTGATGACTGGTGGCAAGCAACGCAAGCCAAACTAACTGAAGATGACGAGCCTTACTCATGGATGGAGATGATGGAACTACTCAGGGATCGATTCTATCCCTTGAGTACCAAAGCTGCCATGTACGAAGAATTCCTGTCGTTGAAGCAAGGAAGCCAAACGGTGCAGGAATACTACACCCGCTTCAAGGAGCTGGTGAGGTTCGCACCAAGGCTAGTGCCTACTGATGCGGAGAAGGCACAGAAGTTCGAGATGGGACTGAACCTGTCTGTGCGCGAAGTGATCGCGGGGGTACACTACCCCGATTTGCAAGCCGTATACGATCGCGCTGTAGCGGTAGCACGCGTGCAGCAGCTGAAAAGAAGGGTGAGTGGGGAGTCCAGCAGGGGTCCTCAAGACAAGAGAAGCCGAGACTCGAGAAACGATAACAACACTGGAAGGAACGAGCAGCGCAGAGGGTCGAATAGGCCCCAACAAAACAACACGGGAAGGAGGTTCAATCAAGAAGATCCGGTACCGCCTTGCCCGCGATGTGGACGACCACATTTGGCAAGGGGATGCCCGCAACAAGGCGCTTGTTACCGATGCGGTCGAATGGGTCACGTTCGACGGGATTGCCGAACTAGGCTCGAGAACATAACAAAGAGGGACGATTTGGTCGCGGGGCAAGAACAGCCTCAAAACCAAAACGGGCGAAACGGCAATAACCAAGGGTACAGACCCCCTCAAAATAGGCCGCAAAACCAGAACCAGAACCAACGACCTCCGCCCCCACAGAATCAAAACCAGCAACAAAATCAGCAGCCGAATGCGAATCAGCAGGGCAATCAGGGACGCCCTATGGGGAGGCTGAACGTGGTGAACCAAGCGGACGTGCCTGCGCAAGGAGAAGTGATGGCAGGTACATTTCACGTTTTGAATACGCCCCTTAGAATTCTATTTGATTCTGGAGCTAGTTGCTCAATTATGGCATCAAGGATAGTGCCTGAGATAGATCTACCTAAGTGCGAGAGAATTAGCTTAGGAATTCAATTGCCTTCTGGAGAAGTAGTGTCTTGCTCTAAACGATATAACGGAATTCCTATAGTGATAAAGAACGTAGAATTCTTCGCGAACTTGGTAGAATTTAACTTAAGAGACTTTGACATCATACTGGGGATGGATTGGCTATCCCAGTATAAAGCGGTGATCGAATGCCAAAAGCAAAAGATCACCTTGTCAAAAAGTAGGGGAAAGAGAGTTATCTTTTACTCTCAGCCCCCTAAGAAAAGTAACAAAATCGTTAGTGCACTTAAACTAAGTAACTTGATGCGTAAGGGGTATGAACTATATGCGTGCTATGTGCACAACCTTGAGGCGGAAGAGAACAAGGTTGATAGCATACCAGTGGTAAGAGAGTACCCGGACGTGTTCCCTGAAGACGTTCCGGGCATGCCACCTGAGAGAGATCTTGAATTCACGATAGATCTCATTCCGGGGACAGAGCCTGTCTCGAAAGCTCCGTACTGGATGGCACCACTGGAAATGAAGGAGTTAAAGGAACAACTCGAGGAGCTATTGGGAAAAGGTTACATAAGACCGAGTACGTCCCCTTGGGGAGCACCGGTTTTGTTTGTCAAAAAGAAAGACGGAGGACTACGTCTTTGCATAGATTACCGAGGACTAAACCAAGTGACCATTAAGAATAAATACCCACTACCGAGAATAGAGGATCTGTTTGATCAACTGAAGGGAGCTTCAGTATTCTCGAAGATCGATTTGCGATCTGGGTATCATCAATTGAGGATTGCCGAGAAGGACATTCCAAAGACGGCGTTTCGAACACGATATGGCCATTACGAGTTCACAGTGTTATCCTTCGGGTTAACAAATGCTCCGGCCATGTTCATGAATCTCATGAACAACGTGTTCCGAGAATTGTTAGACCAGTGTGTCGTAGTGTTCATCGATGACATCCTGATCTACTCGAAGAGCGAGGAGGAGCATGCGAAACACTTACATCAAGTGTTGGAAATCTTGCGAAGAAATCAGCTATACGGCAAGCTGTCGAAATGTGACTTCTGGCTGAAAGAAGTGGCATTTCTCGGACACATAGTATCCGCTGATGGAGTATCAGTGGATCTGGCAAAAGTCTCTGCCGTAACTGAATGGGCAACTCCAAAAAGTCCAACGGAAATAAGGAGTTTCCTTGGATTAGCCGGATATTATAGACGATTTGTGAAGGACTTTTCAAGGATTGCACGTCCTTTGACCCAGCGACTTAAGAAAGGAGCAAAATACGAGTGGACCGAAGCATGTGAGACATCGTTTCAAGAGCTGAAGAAACGACTCACAACCACACCCGTATTAACATTACCATCAGAGAATGGTGACTTCGAAGTATATAGCGATGCTTCGAAGGAAGGTTTAGGTTGTGTTTTGATGCAAGACTCGAGAGTCGTAGCCTATGCATCACGTCAACTAAAACCTCACGAGGAAAATTATCCGACACATGACCTGGAGTTGGCAGCGGTCGTTTTCGCTCTAAAGATATGGAGACATTATCTTTATGGGCGGAAGTGTCGAATGTTCACCGACCACAAGAGCTTGAAATATATATTCACTCAGAAGGAGTTGAATTTGAGACAGCGAATGTGGTTGGAACTCATTAAGGACTACGATTTAGAGATAGCGTACCACGAGGGGAAGGCGAATGTGGTAGCCGATGCCCTAAGTCGGAAAACCCAACACGTGACAAACTCGTTGGTGATTCCGCCGGCATTGTACATGGATTTGGCAAGATTGGAGTTAGAACTTGTGCATCCTGGCACAGTGAGAGAAACGGTCAATGCCATGGTCGTAGAAACTCCCATATTAGACGAGATTCGACTCGCTCAACCGGGCGACCCGAAACTCGAGAAGATAAAAGGGTATATTGCCGAAGGAAAGGCAATAGGATTTGCTGTCCACGAGGATGGAAGCATCCGTTTTAAAGGTAGATGGTGTGTGCCTCTTAAATGTGCCGAATTGAAGCAAAGGTTGATGGAGGAAGGGCACAACACGCCATATTCCGTACATCCCGGAGGTGACAAGCTATACAAAGATCTGAAGAAGATCTATTGGTGGCCGGGAATGAAGAAGGAAGTGGCAAATTTCGTAGCGAGATGTCTCACCTGCCAAAAGGTTAAGGCAGTGCGACATAAACCCTTAGGATTGATGCAACCACTAGAGATTCCAAGTTGGAAGTGGGATAGCATCTCAATGGACTTTGTCTCGGGATTACCCCGATCACCTAAAGGCATGAACAAGATTTGGGTGATTGTGGATAGGCTAACGAAGACAGCCATATTTATCCCAATGAAAGACACGTGGACTATGGACCAATTGGCCCGAGCCTACATTGATAATGTGGTACGACGGCATGGAGTACCACATGATATCATTTCCGATAAAGACAGTAGATTTGTCTCTCATTTCTGGATGGAGTTACAAAAAGCTCTCGGTACTCAAATCAAAATGAGCACCGCATTCCACCCGATGACGGATGGACAAACCGAAAGGACAATCCAAACACTAGAAGACATGCTGAGAGCATGCGTGTTGGAGTTCAAAAGAAATTGGGAATCTCATTTACCCTTGATTGAGTTTTCCTATAATAATAGCTACCATGCTAGTATCGGCATGGCACCTTTCGAGGCATTGTATGGACGAAAGTGCCGAAGCCCTTTGAGCTGGGAAGAAAACGATAAGTCCGTGGTAGTGGGACCACAACTTATCGAAGACATGGCTCAACAAATCAAAGTGATCCAAGGGAAGATGAAAGCCGCACAAGACCGTCAAAAGAGTTATGCCGACGTGAGACGACGAGACCTAGAATTTCAAGTGGGAGATAGGGTCATGCTAAAGATATCACCCATGAAGGGGGTGATGCGCTTTGGCAAACGAGGGAAGTTAAGTCCGCGATACATAGGACCTTACGAAATTCTAGAACGAGTCGGAACTCTAGCCTACCGATTGGCTTTACCGCCACACTTAGATCGAGTTCATAATGTCTTCCATGTCTCGCAACTAAAGAAGTATGTGCCGGACCCGACACATGTACTTCAACCGGAGATAATTGAGCTGGACGAAGATTTGACTTACGAAGAAGTCCCAGTGCGTATTCTCGATACTAAGGAACGAGTAACGAGGAACAAAACCATCAAAATGATCAAGGTTCTTTGGTCAAACCACGAAAGTGAGACGGCAACTTGGGAAGTAGAATCTGATATGAGGGAACGATACCCGACATTGTTCCAAACCGATACCGACACAGTTATGGGGACACAACTGCAATCTTAAGGGGGAGAGGATGTCATACCCCCTAATTTTTCGTGCAATTTTGTAAACTTTTGAACTACGTTATGGCTTGATCCCTTTACCGGGTACGTAGGCAGCTTAGAAGTTTTAATTCTAAGTTCAGTCACAACATAATAAAACAAACACAAGACCTTAGCACGAGACGAGAAAAGCCGAAACACAACTTCGAGGACGAAGTTGATTCTTAAGGAGGGTAGACTGTAATACCCGAGAATTTCCAACATAAAATAAAACAGTAATTAAATAAATAAATAATAAATAAAATAAATACTATAAATAAATAAACAAAACCAGCAAATAAAAGAAATAAATAAAGATAAGAAAATGAGAAATGAGATTTTTACTTAAAAAGGAATTAAAGGAATTTAATTAAACAAAAGGATGGATAAATGGAACACCAAAACCCGACACTAATGAACTCGAGTATTCGAGTCCAAAACATCCAATTAGACTGAGAATAAAATTAGAGAGAAAGTATGAACCCGAATATACCCCGGAAATCGGAACTCGGGAGCATAGAGGGATAGAAACCCGAAAGAGAGGCGGAAAAGCACGACGGATCGCACGACCCGCCCGGAACGAAGTCCAGGCGAGTGCAGCGCGGTGGCCGCGCGGTGGAAGGGGAAACAGCGCGCCGCGACCGCGCCACCCCACAGATTCGTTTGTTGCGTGAATCTCTCGCCCGAACGCGGATTTTTCGACTTTCGGTTGAACATCTCTTGACTCCAGACTTCTAGGTCGGTTGTGGACGCCCTAGGGACTTAGAATTCTATAAATAAGCCCCTTGGGAGCCCCAAACAAGTTTACAAAACCCTACACTCTTCTATACGTTCGAAACCCTAAATTCGGAGTCGACGGAAAGCACCAAACGGAGGCAGCAGCTTGGACGAAAATCCAAGGTCTCCAAACGTTGTGGTAAGCTCTAGTCCAATAAATCTTTTCACGTTTCAATCCGAAAACGGATTCTAACTTCGATTCTTTTCTTTCTACACCCCGTATCGAATCTAGATCGTAGAACCCGACGAACGGAGAGGAGAAACTGTGATCTGGAAGCCACGCCTCCGAACTAGACATCCCCGACGTTCATAGACACTGTAAGTTAACCTTACATGGTTTTGGGAGATTTTAAAACATTTGAAACCTAAAAGATTCAACAAGAACCATAAATCTGTCCACTTTTGTTTTCTACCGATGCAACAGATTTGTTGAATTTTTCCGACCCTTAAAACGAACTCAAACGGAAAAACTTAAAACACGAAAAACGTTCCTAAGACTTAGACCTAGCTACTGTAAAAATTTGAGAATTTTTGGAGTTGATTTGATATGTGAAAACCCGTTGAAACCGAACTGTTTGATTCTAGATCTTGAAATCTTGGACAGAACTTAGGAATGATCTTGATCTCGTTTTTGACATAGGATCTAGGCTGTTTTAGATCTTTGGCCAAACATGAAAGTTGTAGATAAATGTCTTAAGATGATCCCTGTCAAATTTCATTAAGTTTGGAGTTGAATTGATATGTTAGAATTTGAAATCTTTAAACTGTGACATGTTAAACTCGGACAGATTTCTTCTTATGCGAAAATTGGCGATTTTGACCTACTTAGGTATCTCGGATTGAAAAAGTTAAAACACGAAAGTTGTAGATCTTGATGTTTCCGAGTCAGATATGAAATTTTGGAATTTTTGGAATTAAATCAGATTTTAGACGAATTTTGGAGTAAACTGTGATTTACCGAAACGAAATTTTGAAATCTTGTTGAAACATGGAATTAACCTTTAGGGTTGAAACGAAGTGAGATATTGTTTCTAAATTAATACAATGGAAGGTAGATTTTAAAAACTAAATCCCCTTACAAACTTGATAAATTAAAATTAGGGGTGAGTGCTCTGCAGGGTGCCCCCTAACGATTCACTTCGTGCCGTAATGGACGATGGTGACCCCGCGCGCTATACTTGAAATGTGATATTGCCAAAACGGCGAAATATAGAGCCTACACTCTCGTGAATATCCGTATGGGTTTCCCGAGGCTCCGGAGTGGTACTGGGTATGGCTGATACGGCTGCGGCCGCCGGGCTACCGGCTAAACTTGTTGACATCGCGATTTTTATCGTGAAACTTTGAAATACCAAATCGGGAATGTAATGGGGATTCTAAATTAAATTAAACTAGATTAAATGATATTGTTGTCAAATTAAATTATTTAAATGCTTTATTTTAAATTATGGCTATTATTTTGAACCATGTGGTATGTGTTGTTAAATAGAGCCTGAGTTAAATTATGCTATTGGATATGGATTAGATGAAACTAAATATTATGTTATTATCATGCTTTTGTTAAATTATCAAATTTATGGCTTTTAAACCCTACGAGCATGCATGTGTTAACTTACTCAGCAAATTTTGCTGACCAAAACCATTTTTATTCCTTTTCTTTACAGAATATGTGGAATGAGCCTGTATGAGCACGAATCATGCATGGGATTTTGGGAATTGTTATTTTGCTTTTAAATTTCGTACTTAGACTATATTATGAACGGGCCTGTTTAACCCGTGTTTTGGCCATGTCGGCCCTATTTAAATTTTCCGCTGCGATACTGTACTAAACTAAATATTTCCGCTGCGCTATGCTATTATTATTTTCGAATTATATTGTATGGGCTATTTTGAATGCTTTAAATGTTTTCAATCCTGCAATACCTAGCCTTGCATCTCTTTAGTAAGCTCGGAGAAACCGTGTCTTACTAGGGGGATGTGGCGGTGACATCCCGACCTGGGTGACCAAAAACCGGGGTGTTACAACAACATAAACCTAGGAACCCTAGAATTCAAAGGTTCAACAATGGCGGCCTCCAAGTCTCCATTGCCTCCTAAGTTCTCTAAAAAGTCCTAAGTTCAAAAATCAAAATGCCCCACAGCAATCGAACACTCCTTAGTTGGCAAAAATACTCTCCCCATCTTCCCATCATGCTCGGCCAACACCCAAATAAAATCCACTCGAATACTGCCCACAACAAAACATCCTCCGGAATGAACTCGAATAAGCAAATCAGACCATAATTATGCATATTCATACATTTTTTAAGTTCCACACATCAAAAATTTCCAGAATCTCTAGACTCGCGAAAACAGGGGCTCGAGAACGCGCTAGAATCGGATAGAAAGCACTTACCAGGGTTCGGTCTGCTTCGGGGGCGAAGATGAAGATGGAGGTTCCATTAGGTTCGCGAAAATTGGGCAGAGTAACGCCTGGAAGTAGTAGGAATAGAGTGCGAGGAACACTGTGGTGTTCTTCGGGGAAGGTTTTCGTATGAGTAGTTTTCGCAAATTTTCTAAGTGTGGGAGCGTGGGGAAGAAGAGGGAGGGGAAGGGGTTTAAATACTAATGGGCCGGTCGCGGAACCCTAGCCCATTGTCGCGGAACAGGGTTGCGCGACCAGGCTCGGCGACATTAGAGGTGTCGCGGAAATGGGACTTTGTCGCGGAGTCATGCACCGCGACAAAGTGTACCGCGACAAAATGGCAAGGAAGAATGGGGTGGTGTGCCCGTGTCGCGGAATAGGAGCTTTGTCGCGATGCAGTGCTCCGCGACAAAGACAAACAGAGCTCAGGGATGAGTGAAATTTTGTCGCGGAGTTGCACTTGGTCGCGATGCTGGGCACCGCGACAAAGACAAACAAGGTTTGATGATGAGGGGATCTTTGTCGCGGAGTTGCACTTGGTCGCGGAACGTTGTTCCGCGACAAAATGGTCATTCCGCGACAAACTTTTTGAATTTTCAAATTTTCAACGGACTGGGCCCGAGTGTGATGTTGGGCCTGCGTCTATTTTATTTGATTTGGACCTAAATGAATTCAGTCGAAGTAAATTCAAAACATTGGGTCATTATTTAAAATAATCTACTTGCATAAAATTAGGTTGGGTCAGTTCCATTTATCTGCGAGATTTATTCCGGATCTTAAATTCCTTTAAATTCCGAAAATAATTTCTCAGATTTGTGGAATCTTCCCAACCAAGAACCTGGTTTTCCATGCTTTTTCTGCTCCTTCTTTTTGGGTGGTTCCGAATTTCCTGCAAGACAGATAAATACCCATTAGGTTAGGTTTTCTCCTCAGTTCAACATCCTCACATTTAGAGTCTTGGTACTCTAAATGTTCAATTAATCTTGAGGGTACTTTTTCTGTTCTGGATTAGATATATTACATTAAACTAAGCTAATCTATGAGTAATCAGGAATGTAATTCTCTTAATAAACGACGCTGCATCCTCCCCGGCAACGGCGCCATGAAACTTTTGACAAGTTTCACTAACACGAGCATATTTTTATAAGAAGATATATCAGGATTGAATTTATTAAATGAAGGAGTTATGATTTGTGTAATGGGTTTAGGGATATATTAAGGTTGTTAGTCTTTTTATTACTCAGGTGTGGTGCTTTAATTTCAAATGGCGCTGCAGTCCTCTCATGTCACGAAACTGTTGACAAATCTCATGGTACAGCCGGGATAGGTTGACCTTCAGCCTGTCACACTGAGGGTCCCCGGCATATGTGCCATGATACTTCTCATCAATTCTTGCCATAAGATTCCCTGCCATGAAACTTTTGACAGATTTCCACAACATCAGTGTTTTCCAAAAATCATGATCCTGATTCGGATTTTATTTAATGAAACCAATTTATGATGGCGGAGTTGTGATTAGGGATATATTTATATGTTGTCATGTTTTTATTGCTCGTGTTAAGAAACTGTGCTCCCGAAAGCGCACGGTGTCAAAAATTGCAGTAATTTATAGTAAGACCGGATCGTTCACTGGAGGATGTGCGATAGAAGCAGGGCCCACGTCGTTTACTAAGATTTTCCACTCGGTTACTCAATTCAAGTGTGTGATTGACTATCAACTACTTGACAGAATTTAAACTAGATTATGAAAGCAATTAAAATAAAGCAGATAAAATTATTCTACAAAGCGAATTAAATTTAATCTAAGAAAGCAATAGAATTATTCTAAGAAAGCGATTAAGATTATTCTAAGAAAGCAGATTTAAAAGAAGGGACAGGGAGAAAATAATAAAGATTGGACAAGATTCAGATGAAACACAATTAAACTTCCATTTTGTTACATAGATCTTTGTTTGGGATAATTCGTTCAATTAGCTAACTCTCATGCTCTCTATACTATGTTCCCTTTAACAGACAGGTACTTACAGTAAGAGTTTACATGCTCTTAAGACAGCAAAATCTAAGATACCACAGACTCACAACTGCCCTCACACGGCCGTGTGGAGGCATGTTATTCACCTGTGGTGGACAAGCAACACCTGACAAATCATTTATTGAAGTGGCAAGTACCGCTATCATTCCCCCATGTCACACCCGAAGAATCTAATCAAGCCCTGAACTATCCCTTAACTCTCAATCCTAGTAGCAGTTACACAACTCTCAATACAACCGAGTGACCTCTAACGAAAGCATTTAAAAGAAAGCGGTAAAGAAAGCGTTTAAAATCCTATCACTCGGAGGTTTTTGAAAGTCTGACCCTGGTAGTAAAAGAAAGCCCCCGGTCAGAATGACCGGAAGTAGATCAAGAATTCCCTATTCTCGGTGAACCGCTCGCAGTGTTCACTTCTCGTCGGGTGGTTATGAGATACAAACTAATGAAACGAACTAATAAATTAGTTCGTTCCGGATGCACTCACTCAGGACTCAAAAATAGGCTTTGGCAGAAGAGGATAGCAGTTTAAAGAATACTCAACCCTATCTTAGAAAAATAACCAAGGCCCGATTGTTGTTCCTCTAGTATTATCTGTCACACCTTATCGGAATCCAAGTGGAATCTGACCCAGTGCAATATTTAATACAAGATTTCCAACAAACAGCAATTTTGGAAAATAATGGATTTGAAAATCATTCCCTATCAGGTACTAGACTCTCAATTAAAACACAGATCCTTTCAGTCTAGGTGAGACCTAATCGCTGACTCTGCTTCTAATTCCCCAAAATCAACCCCCAGTCGGATATGAATTAGTCATAACTGTCGAATCTGTCCCTTACTCAGATCCGGATTTTATAAAGGAATTTTTGTTGGAAATTTATTATGAAACATCTGATTTAAATCAAGACTTCTATGTCCAAGGGAAGGATCCCAAAATAATATTGACCACAATATCTACATAATAATATCATGCATAAATTTATAGAGAAGTGTAAAATTAAATAACCCAAAATATAAGATGGGTTTAGACAGAAGTTGACACACAGAGATGAAATAGCCGGAGATGAGAAGAATTTATTTGGCTAAAAAGATAACTGAAATAACCGGGGTTATCCGGACTGCAAACATCTGCTATCCAGGTCCCAAATATTCCAGGTGGAATGGTTTTTAGACAGTGGAATGCCTCAAATGACAGTTGCCGCCGTCATCTTAGACTCCACTATCTGTGAATTTGGATAAAAACCCACATGTTCTATTACTGCAATAATTATTAGATGGCATTGGCATATGTCATCTAACATTACTACAACTCCAGATTCGGGTTTGAAATTAAAATAAAGAAAAGAAAACTGTATCCGGATAGGGGTCAGCTGAGCAGCTATTATAATCCCGGATGGACGAACCGCCAAGGCTTCCACCGACCACTATTCGGACCATGCAAAATAACATTTAATAATTAATATACAGACCACGAGCTAGTTATCCGTGTGAATACCCACCAACATTAGTCTGTTATATCTCTTACTAGCTGTTTCACACAACACGGGAAAGACAAAATAAATAAATAAATAAAAGAAAATATTTTTGGGTCATCTTGTATGAGAGACATTGGTTTCTCATGCAAGGGTATGGCATTAAATCCATAATCACTCTTTATGGTCTAAATAATCTCTCATTCCATAATTAATTAATTAATTACAGTCCGGATTATATACTTAGATCATTAGAGTTTAATTTCTTGTAGAAGAATCTTTTAATGGGAAATTGAACAAAGTTCTTTATATCAAATTAATCATGGTTGAGATCATTGGATTTCAACCTCAAAATATTAATATAAAGGTTCAATTAATTAATGGAGTGAGATGAAGAATAAAAATTTGGCAAAAAAGGTGCCACTTTGTCGTTATGCAGAGTTTGTGTCGCGGAGCGTGGCTCCGCGACAAAGGTTTCGCGACAAAGGTTTGGGAAATAAGAGGAATGGAATTTTGAAAATTTAGGGTTTGTCTTGTCGCTAAGCAAAAATTTTGTCGCGGAACATGGTTCCGCGACAAAGGGGTATAGCGACAAAGGGGTCAAAAATTGGACAAGGCATAATTCTTGTCGCGGAACAAGAGGTTTTGGCGCGGAACGTGGTTCCGCGACAAGGTTGTTTCGCGACAAAGCCCTTCCAGAATAAAATCAAAAGTATTTGGGTCCTTGGTCGCTAATCAGGATTTTGTCGCGGAACGTGGATCCGCGCCAAGGGTTGTTTCGCGACCAAGGGTTTTAAAGTAATGGTTAACAAATGTTCTTTGGCACCTTTGTCGCCAAAGCATCATTTTGTCGCGGAACGTGGTTCCGCGACAAGAGTTGTTCCGCGACAAAGGTGTGTCCAGTACACATGTCAGAAAAGTAAAGTGGAACAGTGGCATGCATTATGTGTGATCTCACCCTTTTCAGATTCAAAAGCTAAACTGAGCTTAAAATGACAAAACAGAATATGAATCTAGCTAGAACATGCTGAACATAAAAGAAATAAAACAGACTTAATTCTTAAGAAACCCTAATCTGAGCTTGATCACCCATAAGCGTGCAACATTATCCCAAGAAAAAGTCACCAAGCAGTGACATTAAAATGCAAAACAAGGATCAAATGACCCAAGGAAAACGAAAACAGTAAGATCCATGGGGTGTGAGACCCATTTCATGATTTTGGGACACAAATGGAGAATGTTTTCCCATATTATTAAACGGTGTTGTTCATACCCATGATTTGGGTATCACAATCCCTTAAACAAAAGTTTAGAACAGGAAATAAGATGTAAAAACTGGTTATCTCACCAAAGCGCAATAAACTACATCTAACTAGTGCATGAATTAAATAATACAAGAAAAACCTAACTAAACTACCCTAAACTAAACTAAACTACTGAACTCCCCACTTGTCTTCAAGAATGTGTATTCTCTCTTAGAAATTCTTCCAACTCTTAGCTCAAAGGAAACACCTCATATTTATAGAGGGGAAACCCTAAGCTCATGGGCCTTGATTTGAGCCCATTGTGTCTCAAGACATCACACACATCACAGCTTTGTCTCGGAGCACCAAGTTTGGTCGCGGAACACACTGCATGTGGCAAAGCTTCTCGACTGGGTCTTGTGTCTCTAAAAATGCATCTTTGTCGTGGAATGGACCTTTGTCGCGGAACAGGGCATCGCGACAAAGGTATCGCGACAGAGGGCTCTGGCTGGTCTTCTCCTTCATCTGAGCTTGCTTGGTCGCGGAGCGTTCCTTTGTCGCGGAACCATGCATCGCGACAAAGGAGCTTCCGCGACAAAGGTGTTCCTGGGCCTGCTGGATTGGGCCAGATGGGCCGAAAGTATTCTTTTTGTGGGCTTTTTCTCTTTTTCCCATCTTTTGTTTCCTTTTTTCTTTTCTTTTCTTTTTCTCATGTTTTTGGATTTTTCTAACATAAATATGTAATAAAATTACATATTTATGCCTTTTTCACACCAGCTTATTATTTTTACAATTATGCATAAATCAGTCCAATTCGACTGCTTTCTTACTTAATGTAAGACCGGAATGCGATCAAATGCCCGTTTAAGACACGGAAATGGATTGAAAATAATGGTCATTTCTGGCCATTATCAACAACAAAATCTAAGATACCACAGATAGATAACTGCCCCTGCGCAGAGGTATGTCATTTATCTGTGGTGGATAAGCAACACCTGACAAATCATTAGTTGAAGTGTCAAGTACTGCTATCATTCCCCCATGTCACGCCCAAAGATTCTAATCAAGCCCTGAACTATCCCTTAACTCTCAGTCCTAGTAGCAGTTACACAACTCTCAATACAACCGAGTGACCTCTAACGAAAGCATTTAAAAGAAAGCGGTAAAGAAAGCATTTAAAATCCTATCACTCGGAGGTTTTTGAAAGTCTGACCCTGGTAGTAAAAGAAAGCCCCCAGTCAGAATGACCGGATGTGGATCAAGAATTCCCTATTCTCGGTGAACCGCTCGCAGTGTTCACTTCTCGTCGGGTGGTTATGAGATACAAACTAATGAAACGAACTAATAAATTAGTTCGTTCCGGATGCACTCACTCAGGACTCAAAAATAGGCTTTGGCAGAAGAAGATAGCAGTTGAAAGAATACTCAACCCTACCTTAGAAAATAACCAAGGCCCGAATGCTGTTCCTCTAGTATTATCTGTCACACCTTGTCGGAATCCAAGTGGAATCTGACCCAGTGCAATATTTAATACAAGATTACCAACAAACAGCAATTTTGGAAAATAATAAATCTGAAAATCATTCCCTATCAGGTACTAGACTCTCAATTAAAACACAGATCCTTTCAGTCTAGGTGAGACCTAATCGCTGACTCTGCTTCTAATTTCCCAAAATCAACCCCCAGTCGGATATGAATTAGTCATAACTGTCGAATTTATCCCTTACTCAAATCCGGATTTTATAAAGGAATTTTTTTGTTGGAAATTTATTATGAAACATCTGATTTAAATCAAGACTTCTATGTCCAAGGGAAGGATCCCAAAATAATATCGACCACAATATCTACATAATAATATCATGCATAAATTTACAGAGAAGTGTAAAATTAAATAACTCAAAATATAAGGTGGGTTTAGACAGAAGTTGGAACACAAAGATGAAATAGCCGGAGATAAGAAGAATTTATTTGGCTAAAAAGATGACTGAAATAACTGGGGTTATCCGGACTGCAAACATCTGCTATCCAGGTCCCAACTATTCCAGGTGGAACGGTTTTAGACAGTGGAATGCCCTAAATGACAGTTGCCGCCGTCATCTTAGACTCCACTATCTGCGAATTTGGATAAAAACCCACATGTTCTATTACTGCAATAACTATTAGATAACATTGGCATATGTCATCTAACATTACTACAGCTCCAGATTCAGGTTTGAAATTAAGATAAAGAAAAGAAAACTGTATCCGGATAGGAGTCAGCTGAGCAGCTATTATGATCCCGGATGGACGAACCGCCAAGGCTTCGACCAACCGCTATTCGGACCATGCAAAATAACATCTAATAATTAATATACAGACCACGAGCTAGTTATCCGTGTGGGAAGACCCGCCAACATTAATCTGATATATTCCTTATTAGCTGTTTCACACATTACGGGAAAAGACAAAATAAATAAAAGAAGAATATTTTTGGGTCATCTTGCATGAGAGACATTGGTTTCTCATGCAAGGGTATGGAAATGTTTCCATAATTACTCTTTATGTCTAAATAATCACTAATTCCATAATTAATTAATCACAGTCCGGATTATATACTTAGATCATTAGAGTTTAATCATTTGTAGAAGAATCTTTTAATGGGAAATTGAACAAAGTTCTTTATATCAAATTAATCATGGGTTGAGATCATTGGATTTCAACCTCAAAATATTAATATAAAGGTTCAATTAATTAATGGAGTGAGATGGAGAATAAAAATTTGGCAAAAAGGTGCCACTTTGTCGCGGAATAGAGTTTGTGTCGCGGAGCATGGTTCCGCGACAAAGGTTTCGCGACAAAGGGGTGGGAAATAAGAGGAATGGAATTTTGAAAATGAGGGTTTGCTTTGTCGCTAAGCAAAAATTTTGTCGCGGAACCATGCGGAACATGGTTCCGCGATAAGGGGGTATAGCGACAAAGGGGTTGAAGATTGGTAAGGACATAATTCCTGGTCGCGGAACAAGGATTTTGTCGCGATCCGTGGTTCCGCGACAAAGGTTCCGCGACAGAGTCCTCCCAGAATAAAATTACAAGTATTTGGGTCCTTGGTCGCTAATCAGGATTCTGTCGCGGAACGTGGTTCCGCGCCAAGGGTTGTTTCGCGACCAAGGGTTTTAAAATAATGGTTAACAAATGTTCTTTGGCACCTTTGTCGCCAAAGCATCATTTTGTCGCGGAACGTGGTTCCGCGACAAGGGTTGTTCCGCGACAAAGGTGTGTCCAGGACACATGTCAGAAAAGTAAAGTGGAACAGTGGCATGCATTATGTGTGATCTCACCCATTTCAGATTCAAAAGCTAAACCAAGCTCAAAATAACAAAACAGAATAAGAATCTAGCTAGAACATGCTTGAACATAAAAGAAATGAAACAAACTTAAATCTTAAGAAACCCTAATCTGGGCTTGATCACCCATAAGCGTGCAACATCATCCCAAGAAAAAGTCACCAGGTAGTGACATTAAAATGCAAAGTAAGGGTCAAATGACCCAAAGAAAACGAAAGCAGTAAGATCCATGGGATGTGAGACCCATTTCATAATTTTTGGGACACAAATGGAGAATGCTTTCCCATATTATTAAATGGTGTTGTTAATACCCATGATTTGGGTATTACAAACCCTTAAACAAAAGTTTAGAATAGGAAATAAGATGTAAAAACTGGCTATCTAACCAAAGCGCAATAAACTACATCTAACTAGTGCATGAATTAAATAATACAAGAAAAACCTAACTAAACTACCCTAAACTAAACTAAACTACTGAGCTCCCCACTTGTCTTCAAGAATGTGTATTCTCTCTAAAAATTCTTCCAACCCCTAGCTCAAAGGAAACACCTCATATTTATAGAGGGGAAACCCTAAGCTCATGGGCCTTGATTTGAGCCCATTGTGTCTCAAGACATCACACACATCACAGCTTTGTCTCGGAGCACCAAGTTTGGTCGCGGAACACACTGCATGTGGCAAAGCTTCTCGACTGGGTCTTGTGTCTCTAAAAGTGCATCTTTGTCGCGGAACATGCCTTTGTCGCGGAGCATGCCATCGCGACAAAGGGCTTGGCTGGTTTCCTTCTTCTTCTGAGCTGCTTGGTCGCGGAACCCTCCTTTGTCGCGGAACACTGCATCGCGCCAAAGGGCTTCCGCGACAGAGGTCTTCCTGGGCATGCTGGATTGGGCCAGATGGGCCGAAGATGTTCTTTTTGTGGGCTTTTCTATCTTTTTCCCATCTTTTGTTTCCTTTTTTCTTTTCTTCTTTTTCTCATGTTTTTGGATTTTTCTAACATAAATATGTAATAAAATTACATATTTATGCCTTTTTCACACCAGCTTATTATTTTTACAAATATGCATAAATCAGCCCAATTCGACTGCTTTCTCACTTAATGTAAGACCGGAATGCGATCAAATTCCCGCTTAAGACACGGAAATGGATTGAAAATAATGGTCATTTCTGGCCATTATCAATGCCTTAAACAGATAATCTGGACTGTAATTAATTATGGTATGAAGGATTATTTAAGTCATTAACTATGGATTAATTCCATACCCGTGCATGAGAAACCAATGTCTCTCATGCAAGGAATCTCATTTCATTTCATTTTATTTTGTCTTTCTTGTGATTGTGTGAAACAACTAGTAAATAATATATCAGACTAATGTTGGCGGGTATTCCCACACGGATAAACTAGCTCGTAGTCTGAATATTCATTACTAGTTGTTATTTTGCATGGTCTGGGTAGTGGTTGGTGGAAGCCTTAGCGGTTCGTCCATCCGGGATTATAAAAGCTGCTCAGCTGACTCCTATCAGATACAGTTTTATTTTCTTTATCTTAATTTTCAAACCCGAATTCTAATCTGTGATATAAATCCGCTAATATCTGTCAATATTGGCTGATACATATTGCAGAAACGAAACGTGTAGGTTTTTATCTGAATCACAGACGGTGGGGACCCAACTGGTAGCGACACTGCCATTATAGGGTTTCTGCCTTCTAAATTCATCCATCCGAGTAATTGGGAAACTGGATAGCAGATGTTTGCAAGTCCACCTGATTATTCCGCCACCATATTTAGCCCCACGGCTGCTTCATATCTGTGTCTCATCTTCTGTCTTTACTCTTTACCCACCACTATATCTTGGGTTAATATTTTACACTTACTTATATCCGTATGCATGATAATATTATGTACTACTGTGGTCAATATTATTTTGGGATCCTTCCCTTGGACATTAGAAGTCTAGATTTAAACAGATACTGCGTATTAAATTTCCAACAAAAATTCATTTACATAATCCGGATCTGAGTAAGGGATAAACTCCTCAGTTATGACTAGTTCATATTCTATCGGGGGTTGATTTTGGGAAATTAGAAGCAGAGTCAGTGATTAGGTCTCATCTAGACTGAAAGGGTCTGTGTTCTTAATGAGTCTAGTACCTGTTTAGGAAATGATTTTCAAATTTATTCATTTTCCAAAATTGCTATGCATTGGGAATTTAGTCTTGACTGTCACACCGAGATGCGATCCACTTGGATTCAAATACAGTGTGATAGTTACTTCTAGAGGAACAATGCGTAGGCCTTGGTTATCTTCTAAGATAGGGTTGAGTTCCTTTCAACTGCTATCCTCTTCTGCCAAAACCTAATTTCGAGTCCTGAGTGAGTGCATCCGGAACAAACTAATTTGTTAGTTCGTTTCATTGGTTTGTAACTCATAACCACCCGGAAGGAAGTGAACATTGTATGTGGTTCACCGAGAGCTGGGAATTCTTGATCCACTTCCGGTCATCCTGACTGGGGGCTCATCTTATACTACCAGGGTAACTCTCTCAAAACCTCTGAGTGATAGGATTTTAAATGCTTTCTTTATTGCTTTATTTTAACTGCTTTCTCTAGAGGTCACTCGGTTGTACTGAGAGTAGTGGAACTGCTTCTAGGTTTGAGAGTTATGGGATAGTTCAGGCTTGATTAGACTCTTTGGGTGTGACATGGGGGAACGATAGCAGTACTTGGCAATTCAACAAATGAACTGTCAGGTGTTGCTTATCCACTACAGATGAAATAACATACCCTGGCCAGGGCAGTTATAAATCTGTGGTATCTTAGAATTTGTGGTCTTAAGAACATGTAAACTCATACTGTAAGTACCTGTCTGTTAAAGGGAACATAGTACTGAGAGCATGAGAATTAGTTGTCTGATAGGATTATCCCAAACAAAGATCTGTGTATAAAAATGAAAGTTTAATAATGCTTTATCTAAACCTTGTCCAATTTTTATCCTTTTCTCACTGTCCATTCTGTCATCTCTCTAAATCAGCTTCATAGATAGCATAGTTTAGATTTACAGCGTTCCTTAGATTAATTCCACTGCTTCCATAGAGTAAAATTATCTGCTTTCTAGACCTAACTTTAAATTCTTTGTAGCTTAAACTTATCTGCATTCTAGAATAGAATTTTACGTGTTTTGTAGAATAGCTTTAATTGCTTTCCTAACTAGCTTAATTTCAGTAAAGTAGTTGTTAGGCAACTTCTCAAACTGATTCGAGTAACCGAGTTGAAAATCTTATAAAATGACGTGGGCCTTGCTTCTATCGCACATCCTCCAGTGAACGATCCGGTCTTACTATAAATTACTGCAATTTTTGACACCGTGCGCTTTCGGGCCACAGTTTCTTAACACGAGTAATAAAAACGTGACAACCTATACATATATCCATAATCCACACTCCGCGATCATAAATTGATTTTCACTAAATAAAATCAAGACCGGGATTATCTTATTTTCTATAAAATACTCGTGCAAGGAAATTGTCAAAAGTTTCATGGCGCCGTTGCCGGGGAGTATGCAGCGCCATTTTATAAGAGAATTAAACTCCTGATGTACTCATAGCTAGTGTACATACTTTATTCAAAACAAAAATATTCCAGTCTCAAAAATCAAATCACACATTTAGAGTGCTAAAACTCTAAATGTGAGGATGTTGATATTTGGAGAGAATCTAATACGTTTCATCTATCTATCTTGCAGGGAATTCCGGAACCACCAAAAAGAAGGAGCAGAAAAATGACACAGAAAACCAGGTTCCCGGTTGGATCAATTCCATGAATTCTAAGAAAATATTCTCGGAATTTAAAGCAATTTAAAATCCGGAATAACTTTCACAATAAATGGAATTGATCCAACCTATTTATAAGCTAGTAGATTGTTTAATTTCAGCTCAGTAGTTTTGAATTTATTTGGACTGAACTTATTCAAGTCCAAATCAGATAAAGTGGATTCAGGCCCAATAACACACTCGGGCCCAGACCACGGAAATTTGAAAATTAAAAATTTCGTGTCGCGGAAACCCACTTGTGTCGCGAGGCATTGCCTCACGCCAGGAGGGAGGATAGCGACATGAGTCTCTAGATGCAGTGAGATCTCTGTCGCGTAGCGAAACCCTGTCGCGGGACCACGCCTCGCGATAGGGGTAGCTTCGCGCCACAGTCTCATCAGTACCGTGACCCCCCATTTCATATCCTGTCGCGGAATGAACCCGTGTCGCGAGGCCACGCCTCTCGACTGGCTACCAGTTCCGCGACACACCTCGCTAAACCCTTTCAAAACCATGTCTTTCTGTGTCGCGAGACACCCAGTCGCGAGGCCACGCCTCTCGACTAGCTACCAGTTCCGCGACACAACTCACACCTGGCCCACCTCCTTGTCAATCCTGTCGAGGAACCCCCCTCAGTCGCGAGGCCATGCCTCGCGACTGGCTTCCAGTTTGGCACCCCCTCTAATGTCGCTAAACCCCAGTCGAGGAACCTTGTTCCGCGACATGGGCTAGGGTTCCACGACTGGGCCCATTTATACCTATATACCACCCCCCCCTTCTCCCTTCTTCTTCCTTACGCTCCCACATTCTCAGCACTTAGAAAATTTTTCAAAACCTCTCCCTCTCGAAACCTTTCTCCCGAACGAACACTACGTGTTCTTCGCACAACCCAGCCATTTCCTAAGGGAAACTCTGCCCGATTTTCGTGAGAAACGCAATGGAACAATCATCTTCTTCATCTCCGAAAAAGACCGAGCCGTGGTACGTACTCCCTCGTCCGATTCTCGCGCAACCATTGCCCCTGTTTTCGCATTTTTTTGGAATTATTGTGTTCTAGTTCTCGATATTGTGTAAATAGGGCTATTTTGTGTTTATTTCCTCTGTCTTTGCTCGATTTTATGCGATTATTAAGGTGGGCATTATTTTTTTATTCGGGGATTGCTGTGATCAGGGTGTTGGCCGAGCGTGATTTGGTGAAAGGGGGAGTGTTGTTATGTTTTATGAATGCGCAAGGGAGTTCGGTTGCTGATTGGGTTTTGAAATTTTGAACCTAGGGTTGTTAGAGAACTCATGAAGCACTTTAGGATTTGGCAGTGGGGACGTGTTCCACCATTGTTCTGTTCTAGAAATTTTCTCTAGGATTCTAATGAGCTTCTTGGTTATTCTGCCTTGGTTCTGTGAATCTCTAAGTTTGGATATTGATTTTATTATCTTTGAAATAGGATGTAATCTGTTAAAACTTTGAACTCCTTAGAAATGTGGGAAGCATGTTGAACCAATGAGCATGTGGGCATCTAATTTGAATACCTTTATGCTGTTGATGTTGTTTCTGTACTTCTGAGGTTTTAAAGCATGCTAGCAGGTTTAATCTTGTGTTTTTGTGAAGAGAGCATGATTTGGTGTTGGTATTGTACCGTGTTCATGATCCTTGCATGCCAAGATAACAATAAATGCTGGTCTTCCTGTTTTGAGTATTCTGTTTGTGTGTAGACTGAAATCTATGAAAAAGGGATGTGTGGTTGTTTTTGGCAGTCTGGGAGCACCTGTGCCACCACCAAGCTCTGCCAAATTTTTTTTTTACAAATCACTTTTTTCACAAAAAGACAAATGAGTGATAGAATAAAATTTGACTTGGAGTTTTTGGTTCCCAATGGAACTAAAGTATGAGTTAAAGTAGCAGTAGTTTTTGTCACTTGGCTGCTATCCTTTTCAAAAATCCAAAATGGGGCCACTCACACCCCACTTTTCATTTAATAAAATCAATCAACCCTTTTCAAAATTAAAAATGGTGTTTGCTTAATTTTTGGGAATGTCTCAACTGTCCAAAGACAGTCTAAGCAATCCGGAAATAGCAAATCCATTGCGCCACGCCTCCACTGCACTTTTCAATTCCGAGATTCCATTCCATTCATTTCATCTCATTTTTTTTTTTTTTTTTTTTCTTTTCTTTTCTTTTTTTTCCACTTCCAACAAGTGTCTCGAACTTGTTTATTATAAAAATTGAAAAATCAAACCTTTTGGGCCCAATGGCCCATTAAAAATATTCTAGGTCCAATAACGTAGATTGTATTAATTAAATCAATGCTGTATATACGCCGAGTAATAAAATTTCAAGCACTAATCAGATAAATCACATTTTGAGCAAAGCTCAAAATGTGAGGATGTTGATTCTTGAACTTGAAACCCAATTATTAAAAATATATATAAAAAAAACTTGTCTGGATTTAATACTTTCTATATTTTTCAGGAATGAAAAAGTCATCAAATCTGCTATTGGACTGCCTGATTGTACTCTGCATCAGGCAGCAATAGAGGCCTCTACAAACAAAAGTCAGATAAGGAAGATCAGGGAAGCTTTGATTAGTGAATATAGCGTTCCATTGGATCATAACACTGAAGCAGAATTGGTATTAAGGCCAGGATGGGATGTGAGTATTCCACCAGCAGAAAGATCCACCATCCTCACCAGCATTGAAAGAGACTTCTTCCACCACATGCTAAATTTCTGGGAGTTAATGACCGATCATGCCCCGAATGACTCCATAATGACCCCGGCGGTCCAGTTAGAACGGATTACTCTGAAGTATCAGATACACAGGGCCACATGGGAACGTCACCTACGAGATGGAACTGTTGGACTATCTATATCAAACTATGATATACTCATCCCTGATCAACCAATAGACCCACAAGTGTGACTGCAGTTTGTGGAGAAGCCGTTGGATGTGAGTCGAGTACTAGGAAAGGGAGCTCTGATGATGCATGAAGTATTTCCTTGCATCTGGAACCCACGCCTATTCGATAACATGGGTGTGGAGGAACAAAGATGGGTAACCATTCAGGCCAAGCGGAGGCACAGAGAACTGAGCTACAATTTGTTCCATAAACTGAAAAGAATGGAAAAATTTAATACCGAAAGGGACTCTACCATGCTAGACAAGTTCAGGCAAGAAATCAATGCGGCCCGACACGAATGGCATCAACTGACCTATCTGCAGGGAAAAGGCAGAGGACTCATCAAGCAAGAACGATTGGAGAAGGGATTAGTCCTGCCGGATGAGGACAACTTTGAAGCAATCTTTATAAACAAGCGGTTCGGCCAAGTGGGAGTATCTGAGAAAGGAACTGAAGTGGATCCTGACTTCCCCGAGCACATCAGAATTCTAAGAGAGAAGCTGATTTATGAGATCAAACACAAGGACTGGTCAGTGCTGAAAAAGAAGGCAAGACAATACAGATTAATGACCAAGGCCGAGGCAAGGGAGTATTTGAAGTATAACCGGGCACAGGACATGACTTATTTAAAAGAAGGATTGGAAAGGGACATGGTAAGCACCATGATGGAGCAGTACAGGACTTCATATCTCGAGCTCCTTATGGAAATGGATCAAGAGGCCCTGAACTATGGAAACACTGGAAATAAGTCGAAGGTTATGCATTATAACCATAAGATCAAGAGCATATTTTGCACAAGGATTAA
The DNA here is from genome assembly GCA_030278955.1 of Hygrophila difformis. Lineage (NCBI taxonomy): Eukaryota > Viridiplantae > Streptophyta > Magnoliopsida > Lamiales > Acanthaceae > Hygrophila > Hygrophila difformis. The sequence continues at coordinate 18,245,542 of JAOANR010000001.1, read as the reverse complement.
GGAAGCATGGAAATTCAAGTTAGTCAGAATCACCAGTCGAATATTTGTGCAAGATTATCTAAGATATGCCCACAAGAAGTTTGGGACGCAGGCAGCAGAAGAAGAGGATCCAGATACTGTTATCGATGACTATATCTCTACCCCTCCTCCTGATGCCAACCCACAGCCGACCCAACCAGCGGTGCAAGCATCTACCTTGCCACCAAGAGGACGATCTGAAGCAGAGGAAACTGTTGCCATTACACCCGCAGAAAAGCAACAAACGGTTCAGGCTCCAATATCAACCACTACTGCGCCCGAACCTCCCATACAGCCAACTCAAGGGCAACCAAAGAAGAAATTGATAAAGTTAGCAGACAAAGAGAGATCGGCGAGGGCTCCGGAACGAAAAGTAGTAATTGAAGAGCCTAAGGAAACTGCTAAAAAAGTGGCAGCACCTGCAGATCCAAAAGATAGAGGCAAGGGAATAATGCCACCACCACCTCCTAAACGGAAAGAACAAATTGCTCGAGACGCCGAGATAGCTAGAAAGATGCAAGAAGATGAAAATGCATAGGCAGGTGTGCTGGAACAGCAAATGTCTGAAGAGCCGCCCAGTGAAGCCGAGATCAGAGAAAGAATAAGGAGAGAAGAACGGGCAATGCAAGATACAGAAATACTGAAAAATATTGAAAAGGCAAAAGCTGCAGAAGAGGAGCAAATGAGAAAGAACATTCAGCAGACAAAGGATGAAGAAGCTGCCAAGAAAATGCAAGCGGAGCTAGAAAGCAGAAAATCTGGAGAAGCTGAACAAGGGGATGATGAGGAACTGATGATTACAGGCGGAAAAGAGGGAACCGGGCTGAAAATTAAAGAAGAACAACCTCCTGCATGGACTGGCCCCACTGCTCACGATAGGCAAACCATCTTGGGAGGCATAAGGGAGAGACTGAATGAACAAATCGAAGCAAGGATTGACCGAGGAGAGGCGCCTGAACAAATCTGTTATCAAACAGAGGCATCCCGAATCATTGATCTTCTTGTTGGCACGGCTAGGATTGAAGCAGTCATCGCTCCAGAAGGTCCATCTGCAAATCCAATCACATTGTCAGACCTGGTAAAGGACAAAGCTGTTGAGCAGCAAAAAGCTGAAGAGCCACAAGCTAAAACAAATAAACCGCAAGATATGGCTGAGAGGAGGAAGAAGATGTTGGAGGAAGAAAATGAGGAAATCCCAAGGGAAGAACAAGAGTTTATGGACCAAATGGCGCCTATCTTCCAACGTCCTGTCGGACAAGCTGCAAGAAATAGGGAGGAGGAGGAGGTATCAACTAGTGTTGATCCTTACTTTCCTGTACTTAATTTTCCAAAGCCTGTAATGACTGAGTACAATACAATCAATAATGTAATTAAACAGGTTGAGGAGGAATCTAGAAATGAAGCAGCTGAGGAAGGAGGAGAACCAAGTCAAAGGGAGCATGAGACAGGATCCAGTAATAAACCTAACCAAGGAAATCAAAGCGGATCAACAGATTGGCACACGAGTGAAGACTTAGAGTCAATTGGTTCTGTTAGACCAATTGAATTTTGGTCTGAAAATACTGTAAGGCACCGGATGGGAGTGACAAAGCAATATGAAAAGAAGAAACTGGACAAAGCAGATTTGGAGGTTAAGTTTAATGGGCGGATGGAAGGGGCTTAACGGTACGCAAAAATATTAAAGATGATCGTGCCAGATAAGGGATTCAGCCCAGACATCTTGCTCCACCCCACAGTTGAAACGTTCTACAGAAACCAAGAATGGGGGAACTTCATGTTGCACCATGAGGAAGATGGATTTGTAGAGCTAACTCGAGAATTCTTTTGCAACATTGAAGTCAGTAGTAGGAGGACTTGGATCCGGGGTCATGTTATTGACATCTCACCTGAATGGTTAAATACATTCTTTGAGACCCCGGATATTCAAGATGAATTCCCGGCGGGAGAGATTTTGATGAAGAGAGGAAAGACGAAGAAGGCTGCATTGTACTCAGCCATAGCCAACAGCATGACAAGGGTACCCGCTCCGGACCATACATTCGATACGAACTGGCTGAAACTGCACTTCATGCCAACCTATGAGTTCTACATGTCAAAAATCCGGCCCAACTCGCACCCACACACTACATCTGGAAGTGTTCTTATGAGACTCGCAAAGTTGTGGCATGGAGTGAAGCTAAACGTAGGAAGGCATGCCTTTGAAGTTCTGACGACCCGGATAGAAGACAGGCAAGTCTTGTGCTATCCAAATCTGATCCGAAGAATCTGTATAAGCCAGGGTGTCGATTTAAGTGCGTTTACAGACGACGAGCGAGTAAGGGTGAACCCTCCTATCAGTGTGCCAAAACTCCCTCTGCGCGAAAGAATCACATACTCATTGCCTCGGCTGCCTGGCGACTCTGAGGCTCAATCTTCGTTCATATCCGGTGGTCAAGCACCCTCCACGAGCAAGAGAATCAGGCCATCTAGGGCCAAGAAGGGAACAAAGAAAGCCCGTACTGATGCGGGACCTTCAACAACAATGCAAGAAGAAGCTGAGCCAGAGCAAATTCTGACTCCACATCCAGCTCAACCGCAATCTCAGATGCCTCCCCCAAGCTAAAATGTCTCCCAATATCCTGCTGATTCCCAAGCGATTGACCTAATGAGCAAGATGAGTCAATCTATGCTCGAAGGAATGAAATCAATAACTGATGTTATAATAACAAGTCATGAGGAACAGCGCAAGAGGGCAGAAGAAGAATGCCAAGAGCGTATGAGAGAAAAAGAAGAAAAAAGGAAAGAGAAATTGGAAAAGGAGAGGAAGGAGGAAGAGTTTAAGAAGCTGATGATGGAAAGAGAAGAGAGGATGCAAAAAGAAAAACAGGAAAGTGATGAGTGAAACAGAAAGATGATAGAGTCATTGCTCCAAAGCCAGAATCAGATCATACAGACTCTATTCAAGAAGATTCCTGACGATGTCGGCTCCTCCAAGAAATCTGATGAGAAGAAAGATGGTGATTCCTGATCCAGTCATTTGCGAGCTTAATTGTAAATATCATATAAGAGAATTTCAACTCATTCGTGCAAGTTCAATCTGATTGCAAATGAAATCTCTTGTAATTGATATAACTACGGCTTTCAATTTGGAATTCTGCAGTCCAAACAACAATCTTTACTTATATTGGTTCTTATATTTCTGAAAAGATGTCTGACAGTCCGAGATAAATAAGTGACTGTCAGGCCAAAAATATGCTGTTGACATACCTTGTATGTTAACAGTGCCTCTTTTACTGCTTTAAATTAAATAGCCAGCAAAAAGTATGCATAAACCTGCTCTAAATTCACATGTTGAATTTAGGCTTGTGATTAACTTTTCAAACTTTTAAATTGGGATAATATAATTGAGAACATGCATGGCATAAATTTTTAAGGTTTTGAGCTATAAAAATTTAATGATGCGATCAGCTTATTGGGTAATAAATCGTCATGTCAAAAATTTTGATTGAATAAATTGTTAGAATTAAGCTTTGATTAAATTTGAGAATATTGTATGACATGAATCAATCCAACCTTGCGAGATCTGAGCCATGAGTCATTTTTACTCATTTCATTTCTTTTATGAGTGAATCATTTTGATTAAAGGAAACTAGAACTTGCAATTGGGACCAATTCAAGACCATGTCATACCCCAAAAATCGAGCACATGATCGAGGCACTTAGAAAAACCAAAATTTTGGCCTTCGTTTGAAATCCAAACCCAAAAAAATATTTCCCCTTTAGGATTAACCAAGTTGAGCTTTTAAACCTAATTTTTCTTTGAAGCCCTCTATATTATTCTTAGCCTTACAAAAAGACCAATACATTCAACCCAAGTGTGCAAGAATAAATTCTTTCAAGGCATTAAATTTATAATCATCAAATATATTAATCGGTATGCTTTGAACCGATTCAAAAAAAAATGTTGTGTTTCATTCAACACAAATAAATTGCAAATGACAAAGCAATTAGACAAAGTCTAATGTCATGCAATAGAAAAAGAAAAACAATGATGATCATAAATTTTTTAAATAAAAATATGCCATGTTATGATAGAACTAATTCTTGCCACTTCTTAGCCCAATAATTTCCTTCCTTACCAATGTTACAACCGTATGCCCCATTATAACCCTTAAATAAGACCTCGGGATCTCGATTTGAGGAAATGAGACAGTGGCGAGTTGGTCTGATTGCAAGCTTATAGGATAATTTAATTAAACTTGATTTTGAGCGTTCAATGATTAAACCCCATTGAGAGTGAGTGAACCTTCCTATTATCTTATATGTGAGGCTCTGTTTCATTAGACATGTTCGTGTCACACCTTAATTCTCATTCTTAATCTTTGCATCTTCCAAACATGATATTCATGAAGGGTTGACAATAATGCTTGATTTGTAGGCCCGATGTAGTGAGCAAGTGTCATTTCATTAAACACTGCAATCAAGGGAATTTAATACTTGTAGTTTTTTATTATCTTATCCCAATCCAAAAAGAATGTGATTTATGAAGCCACGAAAATGAATTGAATATGTAGAGTCCGTGTTCCTAGTAACATTGACTCTGACTGCTTGGGGACGATCAATATTAAATGTGAGGATGTTGATAATGGCCAGAAATGTCCATTATTTTCAATCCATTTCCGTGTCTGAAACGGGCATTTGATCGCATTCTGGTCTTATATTAAATAAGAAGGCAGTAGAATTAGACTGATTTATGCATATTTATAAAAATAATAAGCTGGTATGAAAAATGCATAAATATGTAATTTTATTACACATTTATGTTAGAAAAATCCAAAAACATGAGAAAAAGAAAAGAAAAGAAAAAGGAATGAAAAAGATGGGCAAAAGAATAAAATAGGCCCACGAAATACAAAAAGATGGGAAAGAAAGAAAAAGCCCACAAAAATACATGTTTTGGCCCACCAGGCCCAGTAAGACGAGCCAGTCGCGAGACTATGCCCTGTCGCGAGACGTGACCTCGCGACTGCGGGCAGTATAGCGACACAACACCCCAAGTGAAAGGATGACCAGTCCAGAAGGACCCTGTCGCTAGACTCATGGCGCGAAGCATGGTCTAGCGACACACGAAGGTTCCGCGCCACAACTCACAGATGGAGAAAGAACCCTGTCGCTAGTCACCCGTGTCGCGATACATGGCCTCGCGACAGAGAGGTGTCTCGCGCCACAGAAGAAGAAATCAAAAGAAAGCCAAGACCCAATTGTGAAGCCTTGCGCCATGCAGCCTCGTCTCGCGCCACATCGCGTGATCCCGCGACACAGCTGTGATATGTGTGATGTCTTGCGACACAATGGGCTTCAGACCAAGGCCCATGGGCCTAGGGTTTCACCTTTATAAATATGTGGTGATCCCTATGTGCTCAGCAGTTAGAAATTCATTTGCTTGAAGCCAGATTGAAGAATTTCTCTCTAGGTAGTTCCTAGCTTAGTTTTATTTTTTTTTTTTGTATTATTTAATTCTTGCATTAGCTTAGCTTAGAGTAGTTTTATATTTCTATTCTTGATTTAAATAGCACAAGTAGCCACTGTTCATAGTTTCATTTTTGTTATATAGTTTGATTTTAGGGTTTGTAATACCCAAATGATGGGTATTAACAAACCCCATTAATAAAATGGGAAAATATTCACCAAGTTGTGTCCCAAAACCATGAAATGGGTCTCACAACCCATGGATTTAATGCTTTCTTCTTTATTTTTGGGTCATTTGACCTTTATTCTTGTTTTTATGCTTACTGCCTTCATATTTTTCTGGATAATGTTTCATGTTCATGTGTGATCAACCCTAGATTAGGATTTGCTTATTTTAAATATTGTCTCAGTTTATTTCGTTTTTATGCAAGCATGTTCTAGGTAGATTTAAATTTGTGTTTGGTTATTTTGGGTTAGAATCACTTTTTGATCTGAAATAGGGTAGATCACGATGTTTGCATGCTACTGTTCCATTTTGTTTTTCTGACTTGTGTCCTGAACACCCATGTCGCCAACCTCTTCCTGTCGCGAGGCCACGTCTAGCGACAGGAAAGTGGTTTCGCGACATGGATGCTTAGGGACACTTGTCTTAATATTTTGAAAACCTCAGTCGCGAGGCACTCATGTCGAGAACCCACGGTTCGCGACACAACCCCTGCTTAGCGACTGAGAACCAAAACTCTTGCAATTTTTGCGTGATATGGCTTTGTCGAGAGACCCCTGTCGCGAACCCACGGTTCGCGACACACTTTTGTTTCGAGACAGGAAATTATGCCTTGTTAAAATCTTTGAAAACCCAGTCGCCAGACCATCCTGTCGCGAGGCCACGTCTCGCGACACAATCCCCAACTCTAGCGACTGGGACCCAAACACTTAGAAAATTTTCAGTTAAGCTTTGTGGCGCCAGACTTCTTTCGCGGGATCATGTCTCGTGACACAACCCCAGTCTAGCGACACAAAGCTTAACCTACCAAGAATTTCTAAAAACATCCTGTCGAGATACCCATGCCGCGAGTCTTGGTTCGCGACATAATTTATGGTCTCACGACAGGATCCCTATCTCTTTAAATCTCAAAATTTCTAATCCTCTATTATATTGCATCATTCGCATCTTAATCCCACGGGTTAAGGTGTAATTCCCCAAGATTGCAGTATAAGGCGTTATGCTGCCAAAATTTTGAATCTCCATTTTCTCCATTTAAATGATTGAACCCTTAAATCAATAATTAAAGATCGTGATTAGCAATAATTAAGGTCAATAATTACCATGATTAAAGGATTTTTGTTCAATTCTCATTAAAATACTTTTCTATAAACAAAACCTTAATGCCTTAAACAGATAATCTGGACTGTAATTAATTATGGTATGAAGGATTATTTAAGTCATTAACTATGGATTAATTCCATACCCATGCATGAGAAACCAATGTCTCTCATGCAAGGAATCTCATTTCATTTCATTTTATTTTGTCTTTCTTGTGATTGTGTGAAACAACTAGTAAATAATATATCAGACTAATGTTGGCGGGTATTCCCACACGGATAAACTAGCTCGTAGTCTGAATATTCATTACTAGTTGTTATTTTGCATGGTCTGGGTAGTGGTTGGTGGAAGCCTTGGCGGTTCGTCCATCCGGGATTATAATAGCTGCTCAGCTGACTCCTATCCAGATACAGTTTTATTTTCTTTATCTTAATTTTCAAACCCGAATTCTATTTTGTGATATAAATCCGCTAATATCTGTCAATATTGGCTGATACATATTGCAGAAAGGAAACGTGTAGGTTTTTATCTGAATCATAGACGGTGGGGACTCAACTGGTAGCGACACTGCCATTATAGGGTTTCTGCCTTCTAAATTCATCCATCCGAGTAATTGGGAAACTGGATAGCAGATGTTTGCAAGTCCACCTGATTATTCCGCCACCATATTTAGCCCCACGGCTGCTTCATATCTGTGTCTCATCTTCTGTCTTTACCCACCACTATATCTTGGGTTAATTTATTTTACACTTACTTATATCTGTATGCATGATAATATTATGTACTATTGTGGTCAATATTATTTTGGGATCCTTCCCTTGGACATTAGAAGTCTAGATTTAAACAGATACTGCGTATTAAATTTCCAACAAAAATTCATTTACATAATTTGGATCTGAGTAAGGGATAAACTCCCCAGTTATGACTAGTTCATATTCTATCGGGGGTTGATTTTGGGAAATTAGAAGCAGAGTCAGTGATTAGGTCTCATCTGGACTGAAAGGGTCTGTGTTCTTAATGAGAGTCTAGTACCTGTTTAGGAAATGATTTTCAAATTTATTCATTTTCCAAAATTGCTATGCATTGGGAATTTAGTCTTGACTGTCACACCGAGATGGGATCCACTTGGATTCAAATACAGTGTGATAGGTAATTCTAGAGGAACAATGCGTAGGCCTTGGTTATCTTCTAAGATAGGGTTGAGTTCCTTTCAACTGCTATCCTCTTCTGCCAAAACCTAATTTCGAGTCCTGAGTGAGTGCATCCGGAACGAACTAATTTGTTAGTTCGTTTCATTAGTTTGTAACTCATAACCACCCGGAAGGAAGTGAACACTGTATGTGGTTCACCGAGAGCTGGGAATTCTTGATCCACTTCCGGTCATCCTGACTGGGGGCTCTTCTTATACTACCAGGGTAACTCTCTCAAAACCTCCGAGTGATAGGATTTTAAATGCTTTCTTTATTGCTTTATTTTAACTGCTTTCTCTAGAGGTCACTCGGTTGTACTGAGAGTAGTGGAACTGCTTCTAGGTTTGAGAGTTATGGGATAGTTCAGGCTTGATTAGACTCTTTGGGTGTGACATGGGGGAACGATAGCAGTACTTGGCAATTCAACTAATGAACTGTTAGGTGTTGTTTTTCCACTACAGATGAAATAACATACCCTGGCCGGGGCAGTTATGAATCTGTGGTATCTTAGAATTTGTGGTCTTAAGAACATGTAAACTTATACTGTAAGTACCTGTCTGTTAAAGGGAACATAGTACTGAGAGCATTAGAATTAGCTGTCTGATAGGATTATCCCAAACAAAGATCTGTGTATAAAAATGGAAGTTTAATAATGCTTTATCTAAACCTTGTCCAATTTTTATCCTTTTCCCACTGTCCATTCTGTCATCTCTGTAAATCAGCTTCATAGATAGCATAGTTTAGATTTACAGCGTTCCTTAGATTAATTCTACTGCTTCCATAGAGTAAAATTACCTGCTTTCTAGACCTAACTTTAACTGCTTTGCAGCTTAAACTTATCTGCATTCTAGAATAGAATTTTACGTGTTTTGTAGAATAGCTTTAATTGCTTTCCTAACTAGCTTAATTTCAGTAAAGTAGTTGTTAGGCAACTTCTCAAACTGATTCGAGTAATCGAGTTGAAAATCTTATAAAATGGCGTGGGCCCTGCTTCTATCGCACATCCTCCAGTGAACGATCCAGTCTTACTATAAATTTCTGCAATTTTTGACACCGTGCGCTTTCAGGCCACAGTTTCTTAACACAGTAATAAAAACGTGACAACCTATACATATATCCATAATCCACACTCCGCGATCATAAATTGATTTTCACTAAATAAAATCAAGATCGGGATTATCTTATTTTCTATAAAATACTCGTGCAAGGAAATTGTCAAAAGTTTCACTCCTAAACAATTCCGATCGCCTCCAATCCTGTCCTACCCCTCCCACACTAACACTAACTACAAATCTTCCTTCTAACCCTACCGCAAATCTAATTTCATCAAATCCCTATTCCCCAACACCACCATTCCCGATTTAAAACCCCCTGCCATCCAACAACCCTCAACGTCGTCCACCACCGCACCCGCCCCCACAATCGCACCCTCAACGACATATTTGACGCCCTCCACGGCCACCACCGTCCCACCGCCCCCCCCCCCCCCCCCAAAAAAAAAAAAAAAAAAAAAAAAAACCTGTAAACCGCCGGTGCTGTCTCCTCCCCACACACCCAAAATCCATTTAAAATAGCACAAAATAAATACCCCACTCACCTTCCTAATGCCGAGCCGGTGCTTCCTCGACCATCGCCGCCACCAGTACTCTTTGCCTTGCCTTTCTCCGGTCACCGCGTCCAACGGGCAACGGAAGCTTCTTTTTCGGTCCTCCCAGCTTATTTTGGACCTTCTCACTTCCTCTCTAATGTAATGTACTTTCCAGAATATGATAATGTTTCTTTTCCCACTTAATTTAAACTTGGATGTTTTAAAGAAGGTGTGTTTTCTGCTTGGGGGGTTTAAGGGGAAAAAAACCCATCCTGGGTGCACGGAGGGCAAAACTGGGGGTGCGGGGGGTTTTACTCGAGTTTCCCGTTGTTTTTATAAGTATTATTATTATTATTATTATTATTATTATTATTATTATTATTATTATTATTATTATTATTATTAAAGGTGATAGTAGTATAATACTAGTATTATGAAAGCTATCCTCATGAATTGCTATGGGAGAAGCACAATTCATTGCTCTTATAAATCATCGACGGATTAAAGCTATGTGAATCCTCGAAATATTAATTTTGGGTCCAATATAGTTTGAGAATACCGGCTTATTCATCAAAACTATCCTCGTGTAAATCCGTATTTTGCAGGGTGTGTAAATTGTAATAGAATTTTTTAACAACATAGAGCTATATGTTTCTTTGTATTTTCTGAAGAACATTAACTTCTTCACAATATATTGTAATTTCAATATTTTTATAGCGAGAATCCAAAAGAATTATAGGTAGATTTCAAATACCTACTCAGTAATGTATAATAGAATTATAAGTACATAACTGTAATAAGATTATTACCTGGCCTCGAACTGGTTCATGCAAGTCCCAGAAAACATATGTTTCTATTACATCCAACCCTCCTTCCTTAGCTTTCCGTATCAAATCTTCCCACATCTGCAATAATAATGTATCCATCCACCAATTTAAGGTTTATCCATCCCCCAAGAAAAACGGACACATATATCTCCCTACCACCACGATTCTACACAACTTATATCCTATACTACCTCCGTCTCGATGTTTTTGTTATGGATAGTTTTTTGACACTATTCACTGTTTAATTTTGAATTAAAGTTTCATCATAGTTATGTACTAAAAAATATAGTCAAGTGAGATCTTGTTATATTCGTCTAATCTTGTAGTTTTTTAATATCAACTTTTTATAAATTTTTATAGTACACAATTTAAGTTATTAACCGTTAAAAATATGTATCGGCGTATGTGCTGAATGTGTCCGTAACAAAAACAATGAGATAGAGGAAATATTATGCAAATGCAATATAAATTGAAATGTACGAAATTGAGGTGCTGCGAGGGTAGTGAATGGCCCACGAAATCAAAACCCGCCTTCTTCCATCGATCACCATTGCACGATCATCATAGGTCACATTGGCTCCCGAGCAAAACGAGGTTGTCAGAGCCCATACTAGGAGCAATCCCCATCCCGTTTGCATTATTGTTTAGTTTGAAATATTCCTTCTCTATCTTGCTGCGGTTTTCGATTATTGAAGCAAGAGATCAAAGGCGTACAGCAAAATTAAAGGATGCTGTTGGATGATGATTTGTTCAGTCTTTAGCTTAGTGGATTAGTTATGGGCTTTTGTTAGTTAATGGGCCTATGTTTCTGTTGGGCCATTATTTTTTGTTGGTAGTCCATTGTTTTAGATTGAGTTTTACTCGTGTTTCTTGGCTATATATATTTCCTCTGTAACTGTTCTTCGTAAGTCAATGAAACTGTTATTCACCAAATTACTCTTCCGATACCAAAATCTACATGGTATCAGAGCTCTCTGATCCAATTTTGCTCACGAAATTGTTACCTCAGCTTGATTTTACCTCAATTTTTCTTTCGATTCTTCTCTTTTGCTGTTGTGTTGCTGTTTGATGGCGAACGACAAGGATTCTGAAGAAACACCAGCTTCCGCAGAACATCCGATTTCTGAGGAACTTGTTCTCACTTCTGCAGATCAACCGAACCTACTTCTTACTTCGTTCCAGCTGGATGGAACAAACTGGATTGCTTGGCGTGCTGACGTCGAGAGTGCTTTATATATCAAAGCAAAGGATGGATTTATTCTAGGTACTTTTCCAACTCCTCTACCTACAGATCCTACTTACAAGTTATGGAAGAGAGTTGATTCTTTTAATTCTGCGTTGGATGCGAAACTCCATTTCTCCTGATATTGCTAGGCAGTTTGTACACACTACTTCTTCATTTGCCTTATGGAATGAATTGAAAAACTGTTTTGGAAGGGTTAGTGCACCACAGATTTTGAAACTGAGGAGGAAAATTGTTAACCTAACTCAAGGGAATAATTCTGTTACTACATATTACAGCGAATTGAAAACTCTTTGGAATGATTATAGATCAATCAAACCTGTAACTGCTGATAATTCGGAGACTCTTAAATCAAAATTGAAAGATGATGATGAAGATTTGCTTATTCAATTTCTGATGGGATTAAATGAGAGTTACTCTACAACTTGCAATCAAATTCTGCTTATGGATCCATTACCAGATACCAGTGAGGCTTTTGGTATGATAAGTAATTGTGAATCTCAAAATGGTTTAATTGGTTCTACTGGTGTCAATAATACTTCTCAATATGCACTTGGTGTTGGTGATAAAAATGAAAAAGGATGGAATAATGGAGACCGGCAAAATATTGAGAAGAAAGGAGGAGTTATATGCACATATTGCAAGAAACCTGGACATACTAAGGATCGATGTTATCAATTGGCAAATAAGTCAGCTTATTGTGATCATTGTAAGAAGACTGGGCATAGCAGGGCAAGCTGTTTTATGATCTCAGGAGTTGTTCCTGACTGGTATAAAGCTTTGGGAGATAAAAGGAAAAGCAAAGGTGTTGGTGGAGTCTGCGCTATTGCTGCTACTCCAGAAAATGTTTCTAGTGCTGCTGTCACTACAGAATCTGCTGAGGATCGTATAGCTAAACTAGAGAACATGATAAAGGAGCTTTCAAAGTCTCAACTTAGCTCAACCATGAATACTCCACTGGATTTTATTGGTGGATGTTGTGACATGGCAGGTAGTACCTCAGTCTCTAATTCTCTTACTGGTTTATGGCTTTTGGACTCAGGGGCTAGTTGTAATCTTTGTGCTGACCTTTCTCTCTTGCTTGACCCTCAGCCTTTCAATTTCAAACAACCAATAATTCTACCAGATGGTTCTATTAAATCTCCAACACATGTTGGTTCAGTGAGACTTTCCCATGATCTCATTGTGCCACATGTATATTTTGTTCCTGGTCTAGTCATGAATCTGCTTTCAATAAGTCAAATGACTAAAGACCTAAAGTGTATAGCCATTTTTGATGAATCCTCTTGCCTTTTGCAGGACCTGAGAACTAGAAGAAATCTGCTAACAGGCACTTTACTAAATAAACTCTATACCTTTACTTGTAATAAAACTTCTGTTTTTACCTCTGCTGTACTTGGTTCTATTTCTGATATTGATAGCTATTCCATTTGGCACAATAAACTTGGCCATCCTTCCTCTATTGTAATGGCAAAGTTGGGACTAGATTTTGACACTGAATCTATCATTCCTTGTGATATTTGTCATGAATCCAAAATGCATAGACTTCCATTTCAACATAGCCAATCTCATGCTTCTAATTGTTTTGACCTGATTCACTGCGATTTGTGGGGACCCTTCTCTATTGGTGATAGATGTGGATACAAGTATTTACTTACCATTGTAGATGACTTCTCCAGAGCTACCTGGATCTTGTTAATGCAGCATAAATCAAATACCTTCTCACTTCTTTCCAAATTCATTTCCTATGTCAAAACTCAGTATCAAAAGATGATTAAAACTATCAGAACTGACAATGGGACAGAATTCTGTAATAAGCAATGTTCTGAGCTTTTCTCTTCCTTGGGGATAATTCACCAAACCTCATGCATCTACACACCCCAACAGAATGGCAGAGTGGAGAGGAAGCACAGACACCTTGTTCAAGTTGCAAGAAGCCTTCTTCTCACTTCCAGTGTTCCAAAGATGTACTGGGGAGATGCTATGCTTGCTGCCACCTACTTGATCAACAGATTACCCACTTCAGTATTAAAGTGGAAATCACCATGTGAAGTTCTATTTGGATCCAAGCCAAATCTCACAGATCTCCACACTTTTGGCTGCCTTTGTTATGTAAAAGTCCCGTGTCCTTCAGGCAAACTGGAAGCTCAAGGTCAAAAAGGTGTTTACTTGGGCCCTGCAACTGACAAGAAAGGCTACAAGATACTTATCTTTAATTCCCATAAAGTGGTCATCTCTAGAGATGTGGTCTTCTATGACCAGATTTTCCCTTTCAAAAATACTACTCCCCATGACCCACTAGATCATAACCATACATCTACCCATACCCTCTCTCCTCCAAAAGATCTTTACCAACTCAGTGTTTTGCCCACTGCAACTCACATCAGTCCAACCTCCTCTGAAGTCCCCACTGGACCTCAGCTTCATGAGCACTCTCCTCTGATCCCTCAAGGATCAGTGAGTCAAACTTCACACATATCTTCTCCTATCTCTCCTACTGAGAGGTATGGTACTACAACCTCTGCTGAGTTGCCTCTTGACAACTCTTCTTCAGGATCACCATCTCCTATGGTGAGTCCCTCCTCCAATTCTTTAAGCACAGAGATTACTCCACAACCTATTCCAGCTGGCAGACCAAGAAGGATAATTAGAAGACCTGAAAGGTACAAAGATTATGTATGTTCTTCCATTACTGATCCTGAATTTGTGCCTACATGTTTTAATCAGGCCTCTGGTATTGAACATTGGGATAAAGCCATCCAAGCTGAGCTGACGGCCCTTGCGCAGAATGAAACTTGGGATCTTGTCTCTTTGCCTGCAGGCAAGAGACCTATTGGATGTAAGTGGGTATTCAAGGTGAAGCATAACCCGGATGGGTCTATCAATAAACACAAGGCCAGGCTTGTAGCTAAGGGTTTTCATCAGAGGTATGGAAAGGATTTTAATGAGTCTTTTGCACCTGTAGCTAAAACTGTGAGTGTTCGAATTCTCATTGCTCTGGCTGCTTCCAATCAATGGTTTATTTCTCAAATGGACATAAATAATGCTTTCTTACATGGCACACTTGATGAAGAAATTTACATGGCCTGTCCTCAAGGTCTTCCATCTACTTCTGGTCAGGTCTGTAAATTGAAGAAATCTCTATATGGGCTTAAACAGGCCCCTAGGCAATGGTACATTGCTCTTAAAGGTTTTCTGGTTACTTCAGGATTCAGGATCTCTTATTGTGATCCTTGTGTTTTCTTCAAGTTTACTAATGCTGGCATTGTTATACTTGTTGTATATGTTGATGATATCCTCGTCACAGGTGATGATACTTCTGAAATTACCTCTCTCAAAGCTCAACTTCATCAGCAATTTACTATCAAGGATCTTGGTGATGCTTCATATTTCCTTGGACTTGAAATTGTTCGATCCTCCACTGGCTTCTCTGTCACTCAACATAAATATACTCAGGATCTTCTCTCTGAGGTGGATTTTCCAACAGCTCCGAGGGTTCATGTCCCTTGTCCCCCTCATCAGCAGTTTGACACTGAAGGTCCCTTATTTGACAATCCCTCTTTATATAGGAAGATGGTTGGCAAACTCCTTTATCTTGGATTCTCCAGACCTGACTTGTGTTTTAGTGTCCAGCAATTGAGTCAACATATGCAATCTCCCACAGTCAAACATTGGAGTGGTGTAATACAAATTCTCCAATATCTCAGTAACACTCCTCATCTTGGCCTTTTCTATCCTTTTGGCTTGGCCCTTGATCTCAAGGGGTATTGTGACTCTGATTGGGGAAACTGCCCCACCACTAGGAGGTCTTTATCTGGCTATTGTGTTTTTCTAGGTGACTGTCTCATTTCTTGGAAGACAAAGAAACAGGATGTTGTATCCAAGAGTACAACAGAGGCTGAGTACAGGAGTCTTGGTCTGGCTGCTGCTGAACTCCTTTGGGTTGGTTCTTTCTTCAAAGAACTTCAACTCCCTTTATCCACTCCTTTCCCACTCTATTGTGATAATATGTCTGCATTACAACTTGTTAAGAATGCTATTCATCATGAGCGCACCAAGCACTTAGATGTGGGATGTCATCATGTTCGAGACTACTTTCATCAACAACTCATTGATCCTTCTTTTGTTCCTACTACTCATCAACTCGCTGACATTTTTACCAAGGGTTTGGCTCCAAAAGTTTTTCAGGTGTTCTGCTCCAAGCTGAACCTTTGGAAAGCTTCAGCTTGCGGGGGAGATATTGAAGCAAGAGATCAAAGGCGTACAGCAAAATTAAAGGATGCTGTTGGATGATGATTTGTTCAGTCTTTAGCTTAGTGGATTAGTTATGGGCTTTTGTTAGTTAATGGGCCTATGTTTCTGTTGGGCCATTATTTTTTGTTGGTAGTCCATTGTTTTAGATTGAGTTTTACTCGTGTTTCTTGGCTATATATATTTCCTCTGTAACTGTTCTTCGTAAGTCAATGAAACTGTTATTCACCAAATTACTCTTCCGATACCAAAATCTACATCGATCTTTATAATATCTCTTGCTCATGCACTTACTCTAGAATTCTGCAGATAAATTTGCCCTTTTTGCTTTCTCATCGCCTAAAGGGAAGAAAGTTAAATAATAAGGGTGCATTTAGAAATAATATCCACCTTCACTTTGATTCTTATGGAATTATAATTAATTTGTGTTTGAAATTCAACATCAAACGCCATCTCCATTTTCCTCAATAATACTACATGTTTACGCATTAAAGTTAATTTGAATTATGGAACATATCTCCTTTCTATATTTCTGTTTGATAATGTGTCACGTCATGTGAGCATCAAAACAACCAAGATGATGATGATGATGATGATGATTATTATTATTATTATTATTATTATTATTATTATTATTATTATTATTATTATTATTATTATTATTATTATTATTATTATTACCCGCCAATGGGTGGGAATATATAAAATGTGAATAAAAAAAATTAAATTTAACAAATAAAATTGTTCAACTTTATTATGTCGATTACATTTCTCAAGCTCCTTAAAATATTTTAAAAATTATATGAATACATGTATATATTGTACAACAACCGAACAATAGACAATATGCCACTACCAATAATTTATATATACTAATTTAGTGCATTAAAAAATATTTAACTATAAACAATAGTCTAAAAGGAGAAAAAAAATGAAAATTGAAAGATAAAAAATTTTCTACTCACGACTCTAATGAAATACATAGGCAAATGAAGTAAATGAAATCACAGTTGTACATGGTAATTGATTATTAATACTAATTCATATAAGGCATTGAGAAATTAGAAATTTCACAAAGATGTAAATATTTCCAATTATTAGGGATGTCAACTTTACCCGTCGGGTCGGGTAACCTGTAGGGTAATCGGGTATCGGGTAGGGTTAAAGTAGAGATAATCGGGTAACGGGTAGGATATTACCCGAAATCGAAATAAATCATATCGGGTGCGGGTAGGGTACGAATTTCATATATTACCCGATTACCCTACCCGATTACCCGATTAAATATATATATATTTATCTATATATACTTATATATATTTAAATTTATATTATATATATTAAGATATATTTATTTATTTATTTATTTTTATATTTCAAATTTATTAATGTTTGAGATTTGGCAGTAAAAGGATTTATGAATTTTTTTTACTGAATATTCTTAAATATTACAGTATTTAGATGGTGTTTGGATAAGTTGCAGGAAAATAAATTATCTGATTATTGCGTTTTCAAAACGTAAATAATCAGTTTAACCGCTAAAAAATGGTGTTGCAATAATTAAATAAGCTATTTCATATCACACATTCAAACACCCACTTATTTATGTTGCTTTAGCGGTTTCTTTTAAATATTCTTTTCAATTTTGTTCTCGTGCAATAATGAATGTTTTATTTATTTTTTTATGGTGAAAAATAAGTTTTTCTTTATTAAAGTTGGGTCAGGTAGAGTCGGTTAACTATGTAATATTTAAGATTTCGGGTACCCGTTTACTCGTGGATAATCTGCATACCCGACGAGTATCACCCAAATCCTACCCGATATTTAATTTTAGGGTAATAGGGTAGGATAAGGGTGGGATAATTATATTTCGGGTAGTAAGTGGAGGTGGCCTACCCGTACCCTACCCTACCCGTTTACATCCCTACCAATTATATTTGAAAAATATAAGAAAATACTCTTGTGCATTGAAATTTAGAAATGTTTATGCAAAAAATATTATTGAATGTACAATCATTACGAAATTCATAATGATATGATTTTGTGAGATATATAACCATAGTTTGATCAACTTATGCAATTTATATAATTTAGTTAATCTATCTAATAATACAAATATTTATTATCCATTGATGTGTATAATATCAATCTATAAAGTATTTATTAAAATTTGTTATCATATTAAACATAATTTCAATTCATAAAGTATTTGTTAAGAATAATAATAATAAATATAATATCAACCCATAAAGTTTTTTTTGGAGGAGCCATTCAAGTCCTGGAGAAAAAAAAAATCATAAAGTTTTTCTTACATATTTGGTAGTATTTTCTATGCATAATAATTAATTAAATTAAATTATCTAATGTGAATTTCGCTTCAAATTTGGTTCTCCACTTCTCCTATATTTTAAAAGTGCATTATCCTTTTATATAATTACTATATTTTTTTATGTGATAGTAGTGAAAAATGATTAACTTTTGTTACTGTTTATTATTAAACTTTGACTTATTTTTATACAACATTTATAAAAGAACAAAAAATATAGTCAAGTGGGATTTGTTGGATTCGTCTTATCTTGTAGTTTTAAAATATCAAACTTTTAGAATTTTTACTTATACACATTTTGAGCTATTAAGCATTAAAAATGTATATTGGATTGCGAGCAAAAAGTTAATGTTGAAGATATAGGTAGGTTACTGTTCATAAGGGGATTTTTGTGAGAGATAATTGATAGGTTACTGTTCATAAGGGTAGGTTAATATTGTGCCTCGCCCATTGGGCGGGAATATGAAAAATATGAATAAAAAAAATTAAATTTAATAAATAAAATTGTTTAATTTTTTATGTCGAGTTCATTCCCCATTTATGCATCTTAATCTATTTTAAGCATTACATGAATAGATCTATACATTGCACAGCAACTGAGCAATAGTCAATTGTTGCATTTGGTAAAATATGTTAACGTTTAGTCTTTGAAATTTAAAAAATACAATAAATAAAAAATATTTTCATTAGAGCAAATTCCATTTTATACACCTCAATTATTTGAAAATGGTCAAGTTAGTACCTAATTTTTTTCTTTGCAAAAAATAGACCTCAACTTCCCAATTTTTGAAAATATTAAATTCTGTTAGATTTTGATAGTTAAATCCAATTTGACGTTAAAATTTTTCAAATCTATTAACTATACCCGACCCGGGGGTCCAAATAACAAAACCCAGTATCCCCTTCTTCACTTTCATCCCATCAATTCCCACACCACCTCCGCCGATCGCCGCCGACCTCTCCACACAGTTATATGTTCAGTGGCATTTGGGTTTTACATTTAAGTTGTGTTTCATTTGCTATTGCAATTACTTTACTTCCCTTTTTGTTCGTCAACCTTGGAATCATTAAGTGATCCTCTGCCATGGCCCTTTCTGGTACAATCTGAAAAAATGGGATTCTTGTTTGGTTTGTTGGGAGTCTTTTTTCTGCACCTATTTTTTTTCTTTTATTTCTTTTTATTCCTTTGAAACCAATTCCTAATCCAGATTTTTCATATTTACAAATAGGATTAATCAGAGGTTGGATTCCCTAATTTATTATTCGGAAGCTTTATCTAAAAATCAAGTTTTTTAATCCCAAATTGTAATTGTACAGCGTGATTTAGATTTTCTCTACTCCCCACCCCTTTCTTTTTCGTTTTTCACTTTAAACCCTTTTTTAGATGAGTTTCATTATAGATTGAAAGATAGCGGAGAGGCCGTTGAGAGGTGTCCGATGGAAGTGACAAGGTAGAGGGAACGGTAGTGGCTTGATGGGGACGGAGGGGTGAAATTAAAGAGGCGGTGTTTAGGGTTTGGTATGGTGAAATTTGCCCACGAGGGAATATGGGTATGAGTTATTTGGATTCAGATCGGTTGTGTGTAATCGGTTTGGGGATTTTTAACGGGGAAAATGCACTTAACAGTCAAAACTTAACAGAATCTATTTTTCACAAGAATGAGTAAGTTCAGGTCTAGTTTTTGTCAAAATAAAAGTTCACGTACTAACTTTATCATTTTTAAATAGTTTAGGTATATAGAATGGAATTTGCTCTTTTCATTATAATAATCAAATTCTAAACCTCATCGCTAAACTCTAAACTCTACCCTTCACATGTTTTCAACTTTTCAAATTTCAATCTCTGAACTTTATTTTAAGCTCAAACATCAAACACTATTGTTCAAAGTTATCCTAATTTAAAACTATGTTTCCCCATAAATTTCAAATTCCAAACTCTAAATTTTTAAATGAAATTTGAAAAATTTTAATAAAACACTCTTGTGAATGAAACCATGTATAAATTAAAATTTGGAAATGCATGATTATGCAAAAAATATTATTGAATGTACCATCATCACCAATTTCATAATGATATGATTATGTGGGATATACTTATTGTCCTGTTG
This sequence comes from Hygrophila difformis, assembly GCA_030278955.1. NCBI lineage: Eukaryota > Viridiplantae > Streptophyta > Magnoliopsida > Lamiales > Acanthaceae > Hygrophila > Hygrophila difformis. The sequence continues at coordinate 18,225,219 of JAOANR010000001.1, read as the reverse complement.
TAACTGATCTAATCTAGTTAATTTATCTAATACAAATGTATATTTATTATCCATTAATAAATACGAAATCAATTTATAAAGTACTTATTAAGATTTGTAATCATATATTCCTTAACTATAATTTCAATTCTTAAAGTAGTTTTTAAATATAATAATAAATATTGAATTATATTTAAAGAATAAATATAATATCAACTCATAAAGTTTTTCAGGTCAAATTTGGTTCTCCTGAATTTTAAAAGTGCATTATGCTTTTATATATTTTCTTCATTTTCTGATAGTGAAAAAGAATTGACTTTTACTAATGTTTATTATTCAACTTTGATTCAAGCTATAAAAGAAAAATATAGTCAAGTGAGATCTTGTTGGATTCGTCTCATTTTATAGTTTCAAAGTATCAAACTTTTAGAATTTTTAATTGTATACAATTTGAGTTATTAAACATTAAAAATGCTTGCAGAAAGTGAATGTTGAGGAAATAAGTAAGTTACTGTTCATAAGGGGATTTTTGTGATAGAGAATTGATAGGTTACTGTTCATAAGAGTATGTTACTTTTCATAGATATTGTTTTTAGGGAATGGTTATGGTACTACCAATGTGAATGGTAGTACATCAAGACAAATTATCTCAACCATACAAAAATATCCAATGACTATAAAATAAGAAGGATAGAATTGTCAAACATAAATAGTCATATCTTTAGTAATAAAATCATTCACAAATTCAATTTTATGATTTCTATCCTTAAATAAAGTTTATATAAAAAATTTGCATAAGTTAGCTCTCTTTTGACACAATTCATGGCATAATAATAGAGAAATTATTTTTATTCACCTCTTTCACTCGTCAGTCTTTCATTCCTCATAATTTGCTACTATTTTTCTATTTTTAATTTCTAAAATATGATAGGTTATAGATTCCTTGAATCGGGTAGATAGATTTTCATATAAAAACGTCCGAATCCGAGCTCATTTGAGAAAGTTAGGGCCATTTGAAGTTTGTCATATAAATTTTGTTGTATAGACTACGTCGCTGAAATGCATAGACTATGTCGTTGAATTATAAAGTCTCCTTCGCTGAATTACATAACCACCGTCGCTGAAATGTAAAGGTTGTGTTTCTAAAAATCGTAATGAACTTCAAATGGCTCTAACTTTCTCAAACGAACTCGGATTTTGATGTTCTTTATATGAAAATCTACCTACTCCATGCACTGAATCTAAATTTCCTATCAAATTTTGGAAATTCTAAGTAGATAAATATTAGATTTTCAAAAGAAAAGATATCTTATGCTCGTTGTTTTGAAAATATGATATTTATATGTTTAGACTTTCTAAAATCTGATAGGATATTTAAATTCCTTGCATTGAGTAGATAGATTTTCATATAAAGAACTTCCAAATCTGAGATCATTTGAGAAATTTAAAGCCATTTGAAGTTTGTCACATAAACTTTGTTGTATAGGCTACGTCGCTGAAATGCATAGGCTATGTCGCTAAATTGTAACGCCTCTATCGCTGAATTGCTAAGGCTCCGTCGCTGAGTTGTAAAGCCTCTTTCGCTGAATTACATAGCCACCGTCGCTGAAATGTAAAGGCTGTGTTTCTGAAAATCGCAATGAACTTCAAATTGCTCTAACTTTCTCAAACAAACTCGGATTTTCACATTCTTTATATGAAAATCTACCTACTCATTGCAAGGAATCTAAATTTCCTATCAAATTTTTGAAATGACAAATAGATAAATACCAGATTTTCAAAGAAAATGATATCTTATTCTCGTATTTTGAAAATATGATATTTATCTGTTTAAACTTTCTAAAATCTGATTGGATATTTAAATTCCTTGCGTTGAGCTCATTTGAAAAAATTAGAGCCATTTGAAGTTTGTCATAAAAGGTATGTTGTATAGACTATGTCGTTGAAAATGCATACTCTGTATCGCTGAATTGCCAAGCTCCCGTCGCTGAATTGCAAAGACACTGTTGTTGAAAGGTAAATGCTACGTTTCTGAAAATCGCAATGAACTTCAAATAACTCTTAACTTTCTCAAACGAACTCGGATTTTGGCGTTCTTTATATGAAAATATACTTACTCGATACAAGTAATTTAAATAACCTATCAAATTTTAGAAATTCCAAAAAGAAAAGTAATTAATTATGAGGGAGGGATAATAACGAGCATGAGAATTGAGAAAAATGAATAGAGATTATTTGGATCTTATTGAAATTACAATAGTACCATTTGTATTAATCTTAGCCATTGATTTCAACATTTGATCAATGGCTTGGATGCACCCTAACCAAAGCCTTGTTTTTATATATATATATATAGATAGATTTTTTATTTTTTAGTTTTCTTGGCGAAGCCATTAAAGGTCTAAAAAGGTATTATTATTGTTGTTTTATTTTATTTTATATTTTTAGTTTATTGTGTAGTTACTACTGCACCAATTTGTTCTCTGAAGTTTCCATACAGTGAATGTGTGGCAGACAGGCAATACCATTAGGACATTTTCAGAAAGTTGGTGAATTTCAAATGTAGAAGACAGGCCCGGTGCTTAGGGGGAGCACCATGAGCCCCCGCTCAGGGCCCCACATTTTGTGGGGCCCCTTTGAAAAAATTTTAATTTGAAATTATTTATTTAAAAAATTATAAATGTATATTTATAATGGAGAATATAAATATATAATGTATTTGTTAAAATTATACTACTAATTAATTTTTTATTATCATTTAATTTTGGGCTTATGTGCACACCCGAACTTTGAGGGATTATTTTTAGGTTCAATGAGGCTTTGGAATATTCTGGTATTCACCTAATTTTTTTTGACAAAGTTCAATAGTGTGTTCTGCACGCCTAACTGTAACTGCGAGATGGAGTTGTAGATTTTGATAGGGATTGAAGTTTTTAATTAATTAAAACAGTTAAAAAATTAATTAAATTGGCAAGTAGTTTTAGAAACTGCTAAGGGTAGCTTTTGTTTGCAGAACTTGCACCTACAACCTTTAAAAACTAGTGTAAAGAACGAGAATATTATTTTGATATAAAATTTAAAGCTCCCCGAAACTTATGAAAGCTTTTAAAAAATGTGCACGTAGAACAGACCCGTAATAATAAAATACTAGTATAATTTATTTTATAAGGCCCATTTTTTATTTTCGCTCAGGGCCTCTAAAATGTTGGGGACGGCCCTGGTAGAAGAAGATCATCACAACATAATTGGCTTTGCCATTTCCTTTCAACATCGTATTTTCCTTACACAGCAATTGATCTTTCAACTTTCTGTAACATTATTTCTTCGAACCCACAACGATCGAACCAAACAAACAGCTATGTACAGGAAGCTTCAACCGCTAAGCTTTTAGTGGTTCCTGCACACGCCTCACCGAATATGGCGCTCGACACACCGATGCTACAGCTTCTTGATCCCAAGCATTTCTGTCAGTCACATCACACAATGTAAGAAAAGATTCAGCAAAAAAATTTCCTCTAATAATTTGAATGAATATAAAAGGAAACTGGAATAGCATCTAAAGGGATAATAGAACCAACCTTCTGAATAATGGAGAGAGCCCCTTTGCTGCTGCATTTGCCGTGGCTGAAACTTCCACACGTTCCCCTAGGCGTTCCGAAGCTTGCGAATTTTATTTTGGACATGACCTGATGCGGCAATGGACAGCTGAGGGAAAGAGTTGGCCCCGTTGAATTCCTTGTTTCTTCGTCTAGAGTCCACATATGTACCGGAAGAGGGTGATTTTCTGAGACATGGGAGCATATGCTTTCCGTCTCCCTGCTTGCAAACGATAGCTTAGTCGGATTGCCTCCCACTTCCTCGAATAGTACGATGACATTTCCACTTGATTTTAGCCAGGACCTGGGCACGTGGTATCTGTCGAACAATACAAATTACATTGTTAAATACAGCTTAGTAATGACAATGTTGGATGAACAGCTATGGTTGTAGTTCTTACAAATACTGGGTTGGCTTCCCACAGTTCTTCAGACATTTATCTGAGCTATAAGATCCCTTGTAATTGCAGGAGTTGGTGCAACCGCTGCCTGAAGCAATATTAGTCGGCCAGTAACGCCCAATGCCTTGTCCGTTAACCCAGGCCTGACCTTTCCCCATCCCCGTGAAGTCTAATGCAATTGGGCTGCTACCAGTTGGTGCATCAAAAGTAGTCTACACGACGTGACAATGTGAATACGATAACATTGTTGTACAGTTAAAGAAAACATTGAAATTCTTCTGAAATTTTTTGAAGTTAAGGAATGGTTCAGGTTACCTTGTACCAGACCAGTGGCTGATTCGTGGGCAAAGTAGGCTGTGAAACCCAAAGAGAGGAACCTCCACCAGTCAGGTCTAAACCTTCTCCTTTCATACCAATCTGCTTTCACATACACAACTATGCATCAGTACATAATCGATCCGACAAATTTTTCTCAGCTTGGGATGTATCTGCAGGGCAAAAGAAAGGCAGAGGTGTTAAAAGCAAATGACCTGATATGTCCATTGCTCAGAGGATAGGTCGACAGAAATTCCTTTTTTTGAGTTTTTCAACTGAACTGGACCTGTAACTCCTGCTCCTTTCAGATCGAAAAATGCTCCATAATTCTGAATGGCATTACTTAAAACATTAGTACAGAACTTGAATGAATTGAGTAATGTCTTGGTGTCTTCATTATACCTGTAATCCCACTGTCATACATAATAAGTCGATGTTGTTTTCCCCTTGTTGGAGGGTTAGAGGAATGTCTATTGAAACTTTTGTATTGCTGTTCCGCCCTTTCCCACTCCCTGCGCATCAGTTAATTTATATGTTTGATTTCGTTATAGGCTTATAGCTAGTTGTAAGTACGTATTCACGTTTTGTCCAATCATTGCAACAAGAATTTCATGTCTCGTGTAAGATGAATGTACAACTACCTGCAAGTTTTCCGTTGATAAATGCAAAAACTGCATGGCCAAGAGATTCCACATGAAGGACTGTCTGATATCCATCTTCAAGGAAAGGCTCATCTCCTTTAATGTCAGGGCTGGAATGGTTGGGAAAGACATTAAAATCTAATAATTGTGCAGAAAGATAAATAAAGATTTCAGAGGATTTTATACCTTAGAGAATACCACAGATAATCACTTTTATCAGCTGTGGTATTTATTTGTTCCAGCAATCCTGGTTTTGCAAAGGCACTATTACTAGTTATGCCCACTGGTTCAGTAATCCAACTCCAACCGGACTGGAATCCATCAGTGGCTGCAACGTCATCCTTTGAAGGTTTCCGCACAAACTTTGAGACAGTGGAGACAGAGTTGATCTGTCATTTGATAGAAGAGTTCATTTGATCAGTTCAAAGTTGATGCTAGCAGAATAAATGCCAATGGCCTAAGAGAAACATTGGAAGGTTTGATCAATTCAAAGGCTTGACATATGTACTTTTGCAGTATTGAGTACGACGTTCTTGCAGTCCGGCAAGATGCTGACAGACCATGCAGGCACATTGTAGGAATTTCCATTGAACTTTACAGTAGCATCGGATTGTGTCCCCACATTAGAAAGAAAAGCAGCAGCACACTCCCCTGATTTCGATTTATAAACGGTGGCCTGGAACATAGAGTAACAAAAAAGTTAAAAAGTAAACCAACCCAAAACAAACCATCTATTCTAGAGACAAAAATTTGCTATAGCACATGTGATGTTTAGATGGCAATAATGACTTCCTTTCACTAAAAGAAATGAGCTTGCAAATTCGGTGTTTAGGTGTCAAGCTACGGTTTTCAAGTTTGGTGCAGAAAGTTTTCAGTATGATATGTTGATAAAAGCCCAGGCATGTGATCATGCTCTGGTGAAGAAGTTTTGGCAACTGGCAAGCATGTTTTGTAGGCCATTTCATGGTCTAAAGCTCTAATTCATGATCAAATCAGGTTTCATCATAGCACTTCCATCTTGTTTTTTCTTACTTTTATATAAAAACCATCATAGACAACATGGTTCAGACATAAATTATGAACATGAAGATATCTATACCATCTTTGAACTTTATATAGGTTCTGATAAAAGATGTCAACAAAAGTGAGTGGTAAAAGAGTTCTATCATAGAAAGCATTGTTCTTTGCTAATGGCTCTACAGTCTACTTAATACTCCCTCCGTTTTTGAATAATTGGAACATTTATGTATATCGCGTAATTCAATGCACATTTTTAACGCTTAATATTTCAAACTTGTGTAAAAGTAAAAACTATAAAAACTTGATATTCTAAAACTACGCGATAATACGAATCCAACAAGATCTCATATGACTATGTTTTATCATATGACTATGTTTTATCTTATACAACTGAGTTAAAAAATTGAATAAAAGTTACTCAATGAATAGTAAATACTATTCATTTGTTCCAATTTTAAGGAAACGGAGAGAGTAAATATTCTACTTATTCAATGCTGCTGCAGTTGTAAACTGAAAGAGAACAGGCATGTGTTGGGGGAATATGATTATACCTCCAAATTTTGACCAAGAGAAGTAGTTTCTGGATCAGCAGCCAATATTGCTACTTCACAGAGTTTTATAGCTTGATGCAAATCTTTCAAGTGACCCCATTTGGGTTGTCTCAAAAGCCCTAAAACAAAACATATAATTTCATTGTTCAACACCATTGAAATGGGAAAGGTTCATTAGGAAAATCATGCACCAGAAACAGAGTGATGGCATACCATACTCATCAATTGGAGCATCATAATCATAGCTTGTCGTAATGAAAGGACCTCCAGCGCTGCGGCCAAAGTTGGTCCCGCCGTGATACTAGATAATTAATAAAGTTAAAGTGAGAAGTTTCATGTGTGTCTGGTTGCAGATATTGCAGAGTACAGATTATGGTAAGTACCATGTAATAGTTCTGGAAGGTTCCACCAAGCTGGAAAAACCGTGCCACGGCAAAAGCAAGGTCTTCAACTGGTCTGTATGGAAGAGGTTCTCCGAATGAAGAGAACCTAATAAATTCATCAACTTAAAAATCCGTAGAACAAATACATGTAGAAACACCTATGCATCTCAACTCTCAAGGCAATAACACGCTGGAAATTGTACGTACCATCCGCTCCAGTTCTCTGTCCAAATTTTGGGCTTCGTGTTTGAATTTGGGGTGAATTGATCACAGTAAAACCCGTTGCAGGTGTTAATCTGCATAGTTATTTACCAGTTCAAATACAATGACTAAATAAAATCACGGCATGCTCTTTAAATGACCTTTGGTTAAAACTAAAACGCACAGGACAGCAAACTTACAAGAGGATCAGGAGCATCACTTTGCTGGCACATCACCCATGGCACCCCTGTGTCTAGTGATGTTGCCATTGAGGCAGCCCAGTTGATGTAAGGTTTCGCACCGGCACCATATGCAGAATCGACGTTCCCATACTCATTTTCTATCTGGCAAGAAACAAGCAAAGATTTAGGCATGTTAATCCCTAGAAACAATTCTGTTTAGATCATTCAGCTTCTTGCATATTAACACAATGCCATTTTTGACAAGCTTAAAAATGCTATCGAGATTATACCTGAGACAAAATAATAGGTCCGCCTTGAGACGCATATAGATTTTCTTGCTTCATCAGTTCGACAATTTTGGCGGTAAATCTCTTCATCTCAGCCTAAGCCATTAACCTCAAACCAATCTTAGTATGCACATCAAAGTAAAACACAATTTCATAAGAGTATTGAGAGAAATAACCTTGAATGGCTCGTTATTAGATCGAAGCACAATCCCAGGTATAAAATGCAGCCACACAGGAAATCCTCTGCACAAAAATAACCCAATACATGAGTTTCGTGCCCTCCATTTCCATGATGTTTTAAGGCCATACAGAGGCAAATCATACCCATAATTCCATTCGGCACAGACATAAGGACCAATTCGGAGATGAACAAACATACCAGCTTCCTGAACCAGCTTAACAAACCTCACCAAATCCTTTCTTCCTTCAAAATCATACTACAAAAATAATTCCCTTTTATGCGTCAGCATCAGCTTTCCTAACTATTTTACCTTTGCCCTTTTCCTATTCCCTTCATTTTTTTTTTTACATATCAATAATTAAATATCCAAATCAACCCAAAATCATTAACAATCCCACCGGATCAAACAGCTATTAAATTCCCTGTTCCCAACTAGAAAATTGGGAAAAGTGAACAAAATCTGCCACTTTACCTTTCCCTTCTTTCCTCACGAGAATAATTCTATTTGGGGAAATGAAATGAATAATCTGAACATTAAAGCAACAGGGCAATGATCAAGAACTATGAAAAACAAAATTACCTGCCCGCGAACTGGCTCATGTATGTCCCAGAAAACGTACGTCTCTATCACATCCAAGCCCCCTTCCTTCGACTTCTTCAGCAAGTCCGGCCACATCTGTAACAACAAATAAAAATTGAAAACCACAATGAAAACAAGCGAATGAATTGAAATTCAGAAAATGCAGGCGTAGCTAGTATAGAACTAACGTCGGGAGTGCTGCGAGGGTAATGAATAGACCCAGAGATCAACAGCCTCCTCTGGCCGTCAACCACCAACGCCCGATGGTCATACGTCACCGTGGACCCACCGAAGCAAAATGGCGCCATCACAGCCAACAAGCACAGGAACAACTCCAATCCCCCGCCTCCCATTTTTTAGGGAAATGACTCCAGAATTCCTGCTCATAAATAGGCAAAACGATTAAAGATAGAGTTTTTATTCGTTGAAGCAGTGAATTTCACTGTGCAATGGGAAGTTTGTGGGTTTGCTTCAGCTTGAAAGAAGAAGGAAGGAAAGGCAATTACGGTTTGGTTGAGTGTAATCAGAGGAGGAAAAAAATGAAAAAAAAGCGATCTTTGGCAAGGACGGGGACGGCACGACACGAGAGGACACGCTAACTAGTGTAGTTTGTGGGGGCGGCAGAGGTAACAAAAAGAGGCGGTAGACGGGCGGCAATGAATAAGTAAGTATAGAAAGAGGATGAATGATGAGTCATGAGAGAAGGATGGCGTTGGATTTTTATAGAGGGAGGGAGGCTGTCTATCTATATTAACATAACTCCATTCAGCCGTGAACTGCATGTTTCTGTCGGTTTCGTCGTTTTTCCTTTGCCCACACAAATTATTAGCACTACTTACTCAGTTGGGAGACTTGTAGGATTACTACCTTTTTATTTTATTTTATTTTTTTATTATTATTTTTTTCTAATTCCAATAGCACGAGATGTTGTCATATTGCTGCTGCTACTGGTCGTAATTCCGGCACCAGTTTTAAAAAATGCGGAATGAATCCTTCCATCAAAATTTACAAGAAAATGTTTTTATTAAAACAATAGTAGTAATTTTCAGTCGATATCTAGAGAAGAAAATGTTTTTATTACAAATCCCCAATTGATATAATACTTTTATTTTTTCTGTGAAACCGGGTATCCCCATGCCGCATTGGACCAAAATTAGTTCATCGAAAATCTGCATGGGCAATGAAGGGCGACTCTTTCAGAGCAATTTTTTGCACACATTAGGCTCGAACTCGAGACATTGTTTAAGACTAGACCTCCTAGGGGTGTAAACGAGCCGAGCCGAGCCCGAATAGTGGTAAGCTCGGCTTGAGCACATAAGAATTCGAGCCGAGCTTTGACCGAGCCGAGCGTTGACCGAGCATTGACCGAGCTTTGATGAATTCGAGCCGAGCTCGAACAGTATCATTTTTATTCTTACATAATTTATAAAAGGAATTATATTTAATATATTGCATATATTTTATTATATTTTATTTAATCTATATATTTAAATAATTTTAAAAATATATTTATTAATAATGTATTTATAATTTAAAAATTAAAATATATAAACAATATAAACACTTATACTTTTAATATTTTATATAACTTCTAAATTTACTAATAAATAATTATATGGATAAACATAAATCGAGCCTATTATCGAGCTTTCGGGCCGAATAGTAGTTGGCTCGGCTTGAGATCATGAGTGTTACGAGCCGAACTCGAGCTTGAACCGAATTTTGGCCGAGCCGAGCTCGAATAATTCACGAGTCTATCAGTCTCATTTACACCCTAAGAGCACTAATCCACTCAAACCAATTGCTGTTGGTAAAGATAATACTTTTATTGATACACAAAAATAATAAAGAGTTTGAAATATGGGAAATTACAGTTATTTGTGACCTACTTTTCTATTATAATAATACAAATTTATTATTAAATAATAAAAATGCAATCTGTGGCTTTAAAAACAATTTAGTACTGTAATTTATTACTATATCTTAAAGATGAGTTAATTATAATACGATTATTACACAAGGATTATAAATTACATACAGTATACTAGGGGTGGGTCGGTACGGTATACCGAAAAAATTTCGCCGCACCGTATACTGTACCGAACTTTACGGTATGAAAAATTTCATACCGTTGCCGTACCGAACCTTTCGGTATACCGAAAGTTTCGGTATGAAATATTTCCATACCGTTGTCATACCGATATTTCGGTAAGTTCGGTATATACCGCTATACCGAACATTCGGTACATACCGATATATCGGTATCGTGGCATATACCTACATACCGAACATTTGCTTCATACCGACATACCAGTATTGCGGTATATACCGTCATACCGAACTTTCGCTACATACCAGCATACCGGTATTACGGTATATAACGGTATCACGATATATGCCATCATACCGAACAATCGGTATATACCGATATACCGATACCGCGGTATATACCGAAGTTCGATACGGTAACGGTATACCGCGGTATCAAAAAATTTATACCGTTACCGTACCGAAATCTTACGGTACGGTATTACGGTATACCGAAAATTTCGATATTCTCAGTATTTTTCCGGTAAGGTATAAGCGGTATACGGTATATTCGTTATTTTCCCAGCCCTACAGTATACTGTTATCATAAATTTGTTTATGGCGGTTGTTTGGTAAAGATTTTTTAAAAAAAAAAAAATTAAACCCGGAATAACAAAAGGAAAAGGAAAAAAAACATAAAAAGAGCAAAAGAAAAGGAAAAAGAGTCAAAAATAAAAACCAAAGGGAAAATTGCAGGAAGGAGGCTAAAAGCGCAGGAACCACACGCCTGTTAACAAATTAAAATCTGGCGAAAGGAACTTAAAAATACAATATAAAATAAAAATCTTGGTAAAAAAAATATGTTCAGTGATCATCAAATTAAAGTGGTAGTATGTTAACGATAATTGATCCTTATCATTAAAAAGCAAAATACAAACGTTGTACAACGAACAAAATACATAATTTAATATTACATCAAAATACATCGTAATTAAACAAAATGCTGTACAATAATTCTGCAATCAATCGAATAGACTAACAACCATATACTCTGTTTGCTATTTTATTAAACTAATAAAATTATAAAACTAATATTTTAATTAATCTGAATCGTTTGATTTAAAAATGTATCAATGACTCAGGTAAAGTACGTACTACCTCATCGGTTAAGATACAGTACAGACCTTGGATTGGTCTGTATATACAGCCCAAGAAAATAAACACCAAACATCACATATAATTACTGTAACCGTAAAAAACTCTCAACTTCCTCACACCCAAACGGTCATCTTCCCCCTCATAAAAAACCGTCTTCTCCCCCCACCAAAAACCATCATCATCCCCACCCAAAAAACTTTTGAAACCCACCTATTGCAATTGCTCTAAGGCTGTAATCCAACATTCTTTGATGCTCGAAATTATTGATTTAATGATCTCGGCGCTGGATGAAGAATCTATGAAAGAAGCCACGTCGGAAACTTGTAGGGAAATCACGTCCATGAATGAAGAACTTACGGGAGAACCCATTCAAAGTTCCATGGATGAAGAACCTACGAGTGAAATATTAGGGATGGAGTTCGTGATTCATCCGGTCTACACAGGTATGTGTGATGCGTAGTACTATCTGTGTGATACCTGCAAGTATTGTATGTGATGTATACAACATTTCATGTGATGGGAGACTAAAAAAGTGATGTATATATCCGAACAACAACCATGGTTAAATGTGGTACGTTATATACTTGTATTATGTGATGTCTGCAATTATTTCATGTGATGTGTACGCCGTTTCATGTGATGGAAGATTAAAAGTACTATATATATATATATCTGAATAATAATACATGTTTAATTCTTATGTCCAAATATTATAATTTTAAGACTTAAAAGTCTGCACATAAAGGTGTTTGCACCCTAACCCCTTCCTTGCGTCATGCCCACACCATAACGGGAACCATATTCCAAGGTTGGAAGTAGGGGTGGGTCGGTACGGTATACCGAAAAAATTTCGTCATACCGTATACCGTATAACCTTACGGTAAGGAACTTTTCATATCGTTGCCGTACCGCACCTTTCGGTATACCGAAATTTTCGGTATGAAATATTTCCATACCGTTGCCATACCGACATTCCGGTATGTTCGGTATATACCGGTATACCGAACCTTCGGTACCGGCATACCGGTATCACGGTATATACCGACATACCGAACATTCGCTACATACCGACATACCGGTATTGCGGTATATACCGACATACCGAACATTCTCTATATACCAGCATATCGGTAATGCGGTATATACCAGTATCGCGGTATATACCGACATACCGAAGAATCGGTACATACCGATATACCGATACCATGGTATCAAAAAATTTATACCATTACCGTACCGATATCTTATGGTACGGTATCATACCGTACCATACCGTACCGAAAATTACGGTATACCGAAAATTTCGGTATTCTCGGTATTTTTTCGGCACGATATGTGCGGTATGCGGTATATTCAGTATTTTTTCCTTGCCCTAGTTGGAAGCAATTGTTTAATTAAGTTTTTTTGTTTTCTGAAATATTTTATTAAATAATTAAATAAATATGAATTCTAAATGTAATTTAAAAATTAATATTTAAAATGCTAAAAATTAATATTGAAAATTATTTTAAATTTACTAATATCATTATTTAAAATAAACTTTATCTTTAAATGCGTGATTTAGGAGCGATCTATTAATCTATAGAACTACTTGAACTTGTCTTGAAATACATGATTTGTACTTTAAAATTTTTTAAATGAGGTAATAACTAAAATATGCCACCGGAAGAAGTCATTTCTACTTTTGGGCCACGATATTTTGATTTAGGAAAATATGCCATTAGAAGGATTTCGGGCCTGAATTTAAGCCATTGGGCTGGAATTCGGGCCGCGATGGCTTAAAAGTGGAAATGATTTCTTCTGGTGGCCTATTTTAGTTTTTCTAAATTATTTTTTATTTTATGTAATTAAAATAAATAATACTCATTCCGTGCCATTATTTATGTTCTACTTTTTTTTCCTTGTTCCAACATTTTTTATTTTATTTCTATTTCAAAAATAATTAAATATTAGTTGTCAAACCTACCCATCATATAACATTAATAAATAAATATATTAAACTTTCAAACGCATTACCATTAATATTCCAATCCCCCTACAATCATATATCAGTAAATCACACATAAATAAATAAATTAAAATTATAAATTCATTACAGTCACATTATATAAATTCTTAAGTTACTTTTTATATAATGTGATTGTAATAAAAGGTAACTTAAAAATTTATATAATGTGATTTATAATTTTAATTTATTTATTTATATGTGATTTACTGATATTTATTTATTTTTAAAATGAAAATAAAATGAAAATGTCGGAAGAAAAAAAAGTAGGACATAAATAATTGCACAAAATGGGTATTATTTATATTAATTACGTAAAATAAAAAATAATTGAAAAAAATCAAAATAGGCCACCAGAAGGAGTTATTTTTACTTTTAGGCCATCGCGGCCCGAATTTCAGCCCAATGACCTAAATTCAGGCCCGAAATTCTTCTAATGACTCATTTCCCTAAATCAAAATATGGTGGCCCAAAAGTGGAAATGACTCCTTCTGGTGGCCTATTTTAATTAAGGTAAATTAGGGCCCAGTACCTTTTTAAAATTCTTTCTATTCTTTTAGGCCCCATCCTAATTTTGTTACACTTTGCACCCCATCACATGTTTGACTTTATTTACCATAGTGTTTTTATTTGCTTTACCACAAACACCATATGATGTTTACCAGGTTAATGAGATGTGGTTTGCCACTGTATTAGTATGTGCTTTACCATATAGTATTTACCAAGCTATTGGTACATGGTTTAGTACACTATACCAGTATGGTTTACCACATATATCATATTGTATTTACCAAGTTTTTGTATATACTTTACTACAAATAACTTATGGTATTTACCAAGTTATTCCACAAATATCATATGGTCTTTACCAAGTTTTTGATATGTGATTTACCACAAATACCTTATTGTGTTTACCAAGTTATTGGTATGTGTTTCACCACAGCTATCATATAGAATTTACCAAGTTATTGGTACGTAGTTTAGTACAGGATACTAGTATGATTTACCACAAATATCATATGGTATTTACCAAGTTCTTGGTATGTGTTTTAGCATAAATACCTTATGGTGTTTACCACGTTATTTAACAAATACAATATGATATTTACCAAGTTCTTGGTATGTGTTTTACCACAATACCTTATAGTGTTTATCGGGTTATTGATACATGTTTTACCACTATATTGGTATGTGCTTTACCAAGTACTTGATATATGGTTTACCAGGTTATTACATGGGGCCTAAAACATAATGTTTGAAATAAAGTAGCTTTGACTCTAATAAAGTTTTATTCATGGGTACCAGACCCTAGTTTTCCCTTTTAATTATTATCTCTTTTTAAATTAAAATCGAGATAAGTATTTGAGCTAGTAGATTGATTTTGATTCGAGTTAGTATTCCAGCTAGTAGTATTATTTTAGCTTCTTTCTTTGGAGTGTTTTCATCCGAATATCATAGGATATAAGTATTTGTGAATTGACAACTTTTTGGTTGACTTGTATGGAAAGAAAATGTGATCACACTTCAATCTATAAAATAGAATGAGGCTCTTATTAGGAGGATCATCAACATTTTTTTTTTGTATTGAGAAGCATTGAAGACTGCACTTTTGCTATTTTTTAAAGCTTTATTTCTTTTTATAATTTCTTACTTAAGTACCTTTAGTAAAAAAATGCAAGTGTTTAGTGTTTGGACTTTAAAATTATCATAAATACTAATAGATATATATTTTTTTATTTTAATAGTCAAATTATAGACTCTACCTTTAACCTCTAAACTTACTTCTCGACAACTTTTAATTTTTCAAACTTCAATATATAAACTCTAATTTTAAATTCAAACAACAAACACCACTCTTCATAATTGCCCAACTTTATAGCTATTTTTCAACTTTCAAATTCAAAACTCCAAATTTTAAATTGTAATTATTTCTCAAACATAGCTTTACTCTGACATATATGGGTGTGTTTGGTTGTTGGTAGATTTACCATCATACAGCGGATTGAGTGAGCATATTCTCTCACAATTCTCTCTCCGATTCTGCTATCTGCTATCGGATCCGCTGACTCCCAAACATCCCATACACTATTTCATCTTTCCTTTTCTTACTGAAACTTAAGGGCCCGCATGAACGGTAAACCTCATCAATTTTTTTCTTAGAAAACTTAAATGATTTATTACATAGCAGTCCAGTTCCTAGACTGATAAAGTATTTATTGTGATATTGGTATGGAGATGGTTTAGAATCATGAATGATCGAAAATTAAATACACATTTCAAGTGACCGCTACTAATATGGGAAATTGTTTTTTACAACAAACTTCATTGGTCAACGGGTGAACATAGCAATTTCCAAAGATTCGTACTACTATACATGCTGCTGACAATGTTAACCTAACCTAACAATTCGCCATAAATTCACATTGTGCACCTAATCAATCACATGATTTCTCTCACTCTACTTTAATTTGGTGGTACTAAGTTTTCAAACTTATGCCAAAACACAAAAAGCCCCAGTTGAGCTGGACTCCAACAATCAAATAAAGCTAGACATATTGTTGTTTAAAGCTACATAGACTGTTGTTTAATTTTCCAAGAGCAATGTCGAAGTACTGATTTTTCGTACAACACTCTTATACTAGAACTTTTCAATATCAAATTCGTTGTTGCTGAATTCACGAAGATAACACTAAAATTACTTAACTAATAGAGATACTACTTAGAATTTAATACTATAAACTACGAGTATAATTGAGAGGTATCTCATCAACTTTAAAACTACCAATGTTGGTACCATAAAACTTTTAAAACCACCATAAATACGTATTCTCAAAATGGGCCAATAAAAACCCCAATATACCGTACGGTGGGGCTAATTCTCCAATAATGAATGTACTCTTCCATTTCAAAATAAATGTAACATTTTGAGTTTTTCTACTATTTATTGTAGCACTTTTAACTTTTATTTTTATTATAATTATATAAGAAAAAATATAGCAAAGTGAGTTCTTGTTGTATTCGTCTCATCTTTTAGTTTTTAAAGTATCAAATTTTTACAATTTTTACTTGTAACAAATTTAAGTTGTTAATAGTTTAAAAAGTGAATTGACATACGTGTAGAGGAGAAACGTTATATTTAAAAAGAAACTTGTTAATAGTTTAAAAAGTGAATTGACATGTGTGCAGAGGAGAAACGTTATATTTAAAAAGAAATGGAGGAAGTATAAGTGCAAAATTTTCAATGCCTCATTGGCAACTCTCTCTATACATGCATCACTATAATTAGAAAATAATTACTCTCTCCCTTCCTTTTTAATTGTCTTTTTAGAGATTAAAAAGTGTTTCACAATAGTTGTCATTTTTAAGTAGTTATAAGTAGTTATGCTATATTTTATTAGGGTAGTTATTTATTTTTATACCTTAACTATTTCAAATTGTCCATTTATATACTTGAACTTTTATTATGGAAAAAAATACACCCCAACTATTAAAACCTAGAAAAATATATATTTTCCGTTAAGTTGCCTTTAAGTTTGATTATTCAGTTAAATATGAATGGGTAAATTAGTCCGTCAATATTTTTATTAATTTAACCCGTTGACCTAAATCTATATACATGACCCAAATCAAACCTTATTTATAATTTGCGCAGGGTGGAACCGTGGAAGTGGCCGGTTGCATGGGCTGTGTGGAGAAAGAGCTCGCGAACAGTGGCAACAGAACAAAGTACCTGCAATTGCAAATCCAATAGGAGAGGCACTTTATTCTCCTCCACAATATCCGCAATCAATAGATAAGCCACGACCGCCAATTGACCCATTCACGGTTTATTCTTTTGACAGCAAACGCTATCACAAATCTATTGAAATAATTAACAGCCAAAACCAAGGCATTGAACCCATAAACCCTATCCCCTTCAACATCCAACTGACAGACAGTTGAGGTTGCGAATCGAATGGAAATTGATCGGAATATAGGGCATTAGGAGGGTTGGCACAGAAGTGGCCGGGTCAAAAAGTTAGAACAATTTGGGTCAACGGGTTAAATTTATAAAAATATGAACGGACCAATTTACCCATGCATATTTAACGAAAGAATCCGACTTAACGGCAACTTAACGGAAAATGTAGATTTTTCTAGGTTTTAATAGTTGGGGTGTATTTTTTTCCATAATAAAAGTTTAGGTATATAAATGGACACTTTGAAATAGTTGATTTATTAAAATAAATAATTTCCCTTTTTATTATATTGCCCTTCACTTTACATAAATGCTACTCCATATTTTTTAACATTTATTACAAAATGGTTTAGTTGGGTAAAAATGAAAATTCATGAGTTAATTAATACATATCTTGGTTATTGAAATTGAGCTGAAAGAGACAACTATTTAGGAACGGAAGGAGTATAGTTTTGAGTTTTAAATTAATAATAATAAAGAAGTTGAAGGTCCCTTTTTACCAAGATTCAGTTAACGTCTTATCAGTGTGTTGTAACTTTGTGTAAATGGAAAGTAATAAGAACACCAAGAATTCGTTGACCATGTTTGGTTTTGCAACCTACATCTGGGGGATACCAATCCAGGATATCTAAGACTAAGAAGAACCAAAAAACTCTACAGACTTCAACCTAGATTCAATCTTAGAATCGGACTCAACCCTAGACGAACTATCTAGATGAACTCCATTGTTAGGACTCCCCTTGAACAATGGCCTGCAGAAACACCTCCTGATCCGAATCTCCAGAATCTCCTTGAATCTGATCTCCTTTGTTCTTCTTCTTTGATAAACCTGAATCTTCAACTCCAGACTTCTAATAAGCGCAGTTTTCAAGGCTTCTTTGCAAAGCAAACCTCCACAACGTGTTGTGTAGAAATGTGATCTTCAATTCGGCAAACCAATTGAAGCATATGAAGGCAAGACATTGGTGATCTTCAAGAATGACTCAAAGATGTAGAACACTCATCAGAGTCTATCTAAAAACTCTCAAGAATGAACTCTATGAAAAACAAGAGAGAAAAACCGACTTCTAAAAATATGAAAATGAATTACAACTCAATATGTCAATCTAGAAAACTCTCTTAATCTCATCTAGGATTAACACATTTATATAGAAGAGAGTAAATTCGCAATCTCCTGAAAGTAGCTCATCCAAATCAATTAAAACCAGTCCAAAATAACTTCCATCAGAAACTGATAATTCTGTTCAGTTCTTGTCGTCAATGCATCGTTCCAACATCGTTTTGACGACAATGTTCATCTGCACAAAAAGCTTAGTGTACTAACAGTCTCCCCTCTTTTTGTGTAGATGATGATCCCATAAAAAGTGTCTCAAACATTAAAAAGTGTTAGTATCACAATCAAAGATCACAGTATGATATATCGATAAATCCATAAACAACCATCAATAGTAGTCATATAGCTGTAACACTAGGATTTCAACTTCAATAAGTTTCACAAATTAAAAACATAGGTAGTAGTTAATCTGTTGTCATAACAATCAGAGAATTCCATCAGAATATAAATTCACAATGTAAATCCACATTACCAACCAAGTATACTAGTTACCATTACCGACATATTAGGTCAAGCTTCCAAACTCCCCCTTAACATTAGGCGCGGGATATACACCTTCACTTCTCCATTCTCCCCCTTGATGGGAGCTTCACCAAACACATAGGCGTCGTTCATCGAAATAACCTAATATCTCCTTAATAACAAGCAATCAAAAAATTCATTAATTCAAAAATATATCGATGCAAAATAAAATCAGTTTACCCATTTTTGAAATGAGTTGGGAAGCATTTCTGGTTGGAAAATTGTTCTATGTAGGAAGTTGTTGGTCTGTGGTTGCAACATCGCACAGTGGCAGAGTTTTCTCTTTTGGAATCCATACTCTCTAAATTCTGATCTTCTTATTCAAATCCTCATGAGGCCAAACCACTGGGCATCCATTCATAAGGTCACGAATAATTCTCATGCAAGTTTCAGCAGTATGGCCAGGAAGACTACCGTAAACACACTCCCTGCGTCGTTTGGATGATGTCGGAACATCCTGATAGGACAGTGAGCTTGACTCAGCATTTAGGTTTCCTCCACTAACAAACAGTCTTTTTCCAGAAGAAACTTAATTCTTATAGTCAATTCCACTCATATCTTTGTAGCTCTTCCCAATAGAGAGTACTTCATCCAGTTTTCCTTTGCTCTTGACCATCTTCTTCAAGTCAGCAATTTGATCTTTCAGATTTGCCAGCTTCTTCTGAAGAGATTCCTTATCCTCGGACATTGTTGAGTTCTGAAGTTTGAGCTCTTCATATTCTGACTTCAGAACATTTAGATCATTAACAACTTTAACCCTCTCAGTCTCTTCTTTATTAAGTGCCAGTTCAGTGTCAGTGAGTTGTTTTACCAACTTCTGATTTTCCAGAACAGCTTCATCAAACTCTTCTTTAAGTTCTTCATAAATTTTAACAAGTTCGGCATAGAGACTACCTGATTCAACTGAAACAATAGAAGAAATATCAGCAATTAATTGTATTGACTGAGGATTACCTTCCGATGGAGTAGGATCAGCTTCTCTTGTCATGTATGCTACAACTTCTTCGTCGTCACTGGATTGTTCATTTGAAGCTTCAAATTCTGATTCATCATCACTTAGGGTAACTTGAAGTGCTTTCCCTTTCCTCTTCCTTGCTGTAGGGCACTTCTTCTTGACATGACCTTTCCCATCAAATTCAAAGTATCTAATTTCATTGTCTTTCTCAGTATCTTCATCATCTCTGAATTTCTTAGGCTTTCGAAACTTTCCATCAAATTTCTTCTCCTTTCTGAAATTCTGCACCGTGGTTGTTGCCGGATTGTCAGAACTTCGATTATGACCTCTATTCATCTAAAATTTTTGAAAGCGCTTATTCGGCAACAACTTTGCAATTTTCTTTGAGAGAAAAGAAACATCATCTTCAGTAATTTCTTCATCTTCTTCCTCAGCTTTGAATGCGATGTTCTTCTGGGATTTTTCAGATGCAAGATGGTTCATCTCGTACGTTTGTAAAATTCCCACCAATTCTCTAAGTGACATTGTCTTGATCTTCTCCACTTCCTCAAGGGCTGAAACCTTTCCAGAATATTTCTTTGAAACAGATCTAAGAAACTTTCTCACCAGTTTTGGCCCTTCAAAAGTCATTTCTAAAGCTATGGCTTGATTTACAATATCAATAAATCTTCCATAATAAGTTATAACATCTTCATCATTTGTCATCCATAGACTATCGAAGATAGACAATTCGATGTAGCCTGGTTGATTTAACATCCTCTGAACCTTCGTGTTGAGTTTCCAAGAAATTCCATGCTTCATAGGCGGTTGTGCAGTTGGCGATCATCTGGAACTGAGGTTCATCCATGGCTCCACTAATAGAGTTTAGGGCTGTGTAGTTTGCTTGCCTTAAATTTTTCTCATCTTGTGTCAATTCAGACTTCCTTACCGGATGGATTTTTGGAGCTTCAGTTGATCCTTCAAGGGGTTTGTCTTCTCTGGTTGGATGTGTCCATGGCTCAAGAATTGACTCCCAGACTTCTTCCCCTTGTGCTATTGATAATGGCAAAAAATGACCATTATTTTCAATCCATTTCCGTGTCTTAAACGGGCATTTGATCGCATTCCGGTCTTACATTAAGTAAGAAAGCAGTCGAATTGGACTGATTTATGCATAATTGTAAAAACAATAAGCTGGTATGAAAAAGGCATAAATATGTAATTTTATTACATATTTATGTTAGAAAAATCCAAAAACATGAGAAAAAGAAAAGGAAACAAAAAGATGGGAAAAAGATAGAAAAGCCACAAAAAGAATATTTTCGGCCCATCTGGCCCAATCCAGCAGGCCCAGGAAGACCTTTGTCGCGGAAGCCCTTGGCGCGATGCAGTGTTCCGCGACAAAGGCATACTCCGCGACCAACTGGCCCCAAATGAAGAGGAGACCAGCCAAGCCCCTGGCGCGATGACCCTTGTCGCGATAGCATGACTCCGCGACAAAAGCCCATTCCGCGACCAAGATGCACAAATAGAGACACAAGCCCCAGTCGAGAAGCCTTGCCACATGCAGTGTGTTCCGCGACCAACTTGATGTTCCGAGACAAAGCTGTGATGTGTGTGATGTCTTAAGACACAATGGGCTAGAATCAAGGCCCATGGGCTTAGGGTTACACTTCTATAAATATGAGGTGTCTCCCATGAGCTAAGGGTTGGTTGGTTGGAAGTTTGAAATTTTAGAAGTTCTTGAAGGCAAGCAGTAGGAGTTCTCTCTTAGGTAGAGTAGTTAGGTTTATTTTTATGTATTATTTAATTTTTGCACTTAGTTTAGTTTAGATTAGTGTTTTACTGTTCACAGTGCTTAGATAGCCATTTTTATACTATGTTTTGGTTTCTAAACTCTTGTTTTAGGGTTTGTAATACCCAAATCATGGGTATTAACAACACCTCTTCAATAATATGGGAAAACATTCATCATTTGTGTCCCAAATCATGAAATGGGTCTCACACCCCATGGATTTATGCTTTCTTTTTCATTTTGGGGTCATTTGACCCCCATTTTGTTATTTTCATGTTTACTGTTGGCATATTATGGATAATGTTGTGTGGATGTGTGATCAAACCCTAGATCAGGACTCATGCTTTATTTTAATATCCTGCCCAGTCTTGTTATTTTTGTTTAAGCATGTTCTTCTTTATTTTGAATGTTTCTTGCTTACTTTTAGCTTAGAATAGCTTTTTGATCTGAAATAGGGTGAGATCACGCTGTTTGCATGCCACTGTACATTTCTGCTTTTTCTGACTTTTGTCCTGAACCACCTTGGGCGCCAACCGCCTTCTGGCGCGGAACCACGTTCCGCGACAGAGTGGCTGTTCCGCGACCAAAGTGTTTCAAGACACTTGTCTCCAAATCTAAAACCCTTTGTCGCGGAATACCTTGTCGCGGAGCCACGTTCCGCGACAAAACTGTCCATGCATAGCGACAAAGGAGCCAAACTCTTGCATTTTGTCTTCATGGCTTCTTGTCGCGGAATCATCTTGTCGCGGAGCCACGTTCCGCGACAAAATCCCATTCCGAGACAGAAAAATTATGCCATGTTTCTTAATCCTTTGAATACTTTGTCGCGGAACACCTTGTCGCGGAACCACGTTCCGCGACAAAATCTCCATGCATAGCGACAAAGGTTCAAATGCCTTAGAATTTTATTAAAACACTTTGTCGCGATGTCACCCTTGTCGCGGAGCCACGTTCCGCGACAAAACCTTGCATAGCGACAAAGAGGCGTTATGCTGCCAAAAATTCTAAAAACTTGTCGGGATGTCCATGTCGCGGATCTCGGTCCGCGACAACATTTATGATATAGCGACAAGATTCCTCTCCCTCTATTTAATCTCAAACAAATTTCATTCTCTCTCTATTTTATATTGCAACACTCACATCATAGCCCCACGGGTTAGGATGTAACATTCTGGAATTGCAATGTGGGGTGTTATGCTGCCCAAATTTTGATTCTCCATTTGCATCACTTAACTGATTGAACCCTTGACTCATCAATGATTAAAGATTGAGATTAGCAATAATCAAACTTCAATGATCACCATGATTAAAGGACCTTTGTTCAATTGCCATTAAAACATTCTTGTATAAACAAAATCCTGATGGCTTAAACAGATAATCTGGACTGTAATTAATTATGGTATGAAGGATTATTTAAGACCATCAATTGTGGGCCCTACCCACAACCTTGCATGAGAAACCAATGTCTCTCATACAATGGATCTTCTTTTGCTTCTTATTTATTTTGTCTTTGTGTATTGTGTGGAACCATTAGTAAAGAATGCATCAGAATAATGTTGGCGGGTACTCCCTCATGGATAACTAGCTCGTATTCTGGGTATTAGTTACTAATCGTTATTTTGCATGGTCTGAATGGCTGTCAGTGGAAGCCTTGGCGGTTCGCCCATCCGGGGTTATAATAGCTGCTCGGCTGACTCCCATCCAGATACAGTTTTATTTTTGTCATCTTAATTTCCAAACCCGAATTCCAATCTGCAGTGGGAGTCAGTTGGCATCAGTCAATGCCAACTGATGATCATTAGAGAAAGGAAGTATGTAGGTTTTTATCCGAATTCACAGACAGTGGAGGCCCAACTGGTGTTGACACCACCATTATAGGGTCTAAGCTGTCTAAATTCGCTCCATCCGAGTGATTGGGAAATTGGACAGTAGATGTTTACAGTCCACCTGATTATTCTGCCATTACTTTGGTACCTTGACCATTCCATTCTGTGTTTCACCTTCTGTCTAGACCCGCTTCTATATTTTGGGTCAATTAATTTTACACTTCCATATATCCTTATGCATGATAATATTATGTACTGTTGTGGTCTGTAAGTATTTTGGGATCCTTCCCTTGGACAATAGAAGTCTAGATCTTTAACAGATATTGCTTTATAAACTTCCAACAAAAACCTCTTTATAAAATCCGGATCTGAGTAAGGGATAAATTCTTCAGTTATGACTAATTCATATTCTATCAAGGGGTATATTTTGGGAATTAAGAAGCAGATTCAGCGATTAGGTCTCGTTTAGACTGAAAGGGTCTGAGTTTTAACTGAGAGTCTAGTACCTGACAGGGAATGATTTTCAAATCCATTATTTTCCAAAATTGCTGGTTGATGGAAATGTAGGATTAGGTGCTACGCCGAGATGGGGTCCACTTGGATTCAAATACAGTGTAGTACATAATCTTAGAGGAACATCATTCAGGCCTTGGTTATTTTCCAAGATAGGGTTGAGTTTTCTTTCAACTGCTATTTTCTTCTGCCAAAGCCTACTTTTGAGTCCTGAGTGAGTGCATCCGGAACGAACTAATTTATTAGTTCGTTTCATTAGTTTGTATCTCATAATCACCCGGAAGGAAGTGAACACACTAGTGGTTCACTGAGAGCCGGGAATTCTTGATCCATACTCCTTCATTTTGACGGGGAGCTGTCTTTTACTACCAGGGTCAGATTTTCAAAACCTCCGAGTGATAGAATTTTAAATGCCTTCTTTGCCGCTTTCTTTTAACCGCTTTCATTAGAGGTCACTCGGTTGTATTGAGAGTTGTGTAACTGCTACTAGGATTGACAGTTAAGGGATAGTTTAGGGCTTGATTCAAATCTTTGGGTGTGACATGGGAGAATGATAGTGGTACTTGGCATTTCAATAAATGATATGTCAGGTGTTGCTTATCCACCACAGATGAAGTAACATACCCAGGCCAGGGCAGCTACGAATCTGTGGTATCTTAGAATTTGCGGTCTTAGGAACATGTAAACTCATATTGCAAGTACCTGTCTGTTAAAGGGAAAGCCTTATTGAGAGCATGAGAATTAGCTATCTAAAAGAATTATCCCAACCAAAGATCTGCGTATGAAAATGGAAGTTTCATACTGCTGTATCTTGCTCTTGTCCAATTTTCATTCTTTTCTTCCTGTCCTTTCTGTCCACATTGTGACTCAACTTCACGGTTGGCACAATGCTCCTTTTCCCTGCTTTCGTAGATAATGTTTACCGCATTCTTAGAATAATTCTTATCCGCTTTCTAGAATAGATTTATTTGCTTTGTAGATTAATTTAACTGCTTTCCAGATCTAATTTACATTCATGTCAGTAGTTATTAATTACCTTTCAAACCTATTGAGCAATACGAATGGAAAATCTAGTAAAACGACGTGGGACCTGCTTCTATCGCACATCCTCCAGTGAACGATCCGGTCTTACTATAAATTACTGCAATTTTTGACACCGTGCGCTTTCGGGCCACAGTTTCTTAAACACGAGCAATAAAAACATGACTACTTATAAATATATCCCTAATCATAACACCGCCATCATAAATTGGTTTCATTAATAAAAACTTAAACCAGGATCATGATTTTTCGGAAAATACTCATGTAGTGGGAACTTGCCAAAAGTTTCATGGCAGGAACTCTCATGGCTGGAATTGATGAGACATGTCATGGCATACTTGCCGGGGATCCTCAGTGTGACAGGCTGAAGATCAACCTATCCCGGCTATGCCATGAGATTTGTCAACATTTCATGACAGGGAGGACCACAGCGCCATTTGAAATCAAAGCACCACACTTGAGTAATAAAAAAGACTAATAATCTGGATGTATCCCTAAACCCTTTCCCGTGAATCATAACTCTTTTCATGTAATAAATCTAACCTGGTATATTTTTAAGAAAATGCTCGTGGGACGGAAATTGTCAAAAGTTTCATGGCGCCGTTGCCGGGGAGGATGCAGCGCCGTTTTATTTAGAGAATTACATTCCTCATTGCTCCTAGAGTAGCCTATACATATAATTATAAATATTCACCTTCAGAACCACTTCTAACCTGGGGATTGTACAGGTACTGTCATTATTGAAGCCGTTGTTCTATGCAAAGGAGAAAGCAGACGCCAGCCGAGATCCCGTTTAATTCAGAGATAGAAAAGACAGCTCGACGTCTTAGGGCGGAGACTAAACGAAGAAGGGAACGGGAACGACAGGCATTACTTTCGCCAAGCACCAGCAGCGATATCTCCGAAATGGCAAACCCTGACATCCCACCAATCATTCAACCCAATCCCCCACTTCACAACATTGAGGAAGATCCCGAGGATGCTGATCATGATGAATTGGATGATCCCCCTCCCCAGATCATACAAGGAGGTGGGAATCCACCAAACATGGACCAGCAGCACTTCGAGGCACCTCCTCCCAACCCGAACCAAAACCCACCAAACAACCAAAACCAACCAAATCAGCAAAATTTCCCAAACCAACAGAATCAGCAATACCACAACCCCCATCAGAATCCCCCAAATCCGAATGATTTCAATGATCCGAGGAACTATTTCATGCCCCAGAACTACTACCCACAGCAATACCAAGGCGGGCCTGAGAACAATCATCAAGCAGCAGCTGCTGCTGATTACATGCAGCCGATTTTAGAGCCATATCTGAACATTCCTGGGCAAGCTCCATTCTTGGCCAGGAATTTCGAACTGAAACCGGCCCTAATCAATCTAGTCCAGAGCAACCAGTTTGCCGGAGCAAGTCATGAAGATCCCCATGATCACCTGCAAACCTTCCTAGAATTGTGTGACACGATCAAGAATCGTGATGTACCCGCAAACACCATTCGACTAAGGTTATTTCCCTTCTCTCTGACAAGCGGAGCACGAACATGGTACAAGTCACTGCCCGTAAATCAGAAGTCTACATGGGAAGATGTGATCAGAAACTTCCTAGCAAAATACTTCCCGGAGTCCAAGGTGGATGAATGCCGCTCCAAAATTGCGGAATTCAAGATGAAACCCGACGAGTCCTTGTATGATGCAAAGGAAAGATTCTTCAACCTACTCAGAAAGTGTCCTCAACATGGTTTCCATGACTGGGAGAGACTGAGAAAGTTCTACAGTGGTCTGACCCCAGCATGGAAATCCATGCTTGATGCTGCCGGTGGTCAACATTTGCTCTACATACCGATGGACCAAGCCTGGGCAAAGATTGAAGCCATGAGTGTCAACCGTTCTGTTCTAACTGATGATGGTAATTCCACTCCCCCTCGTGGTTTGTGTGTTGTAGGTACAGTAGAGAAGTCAGACATTGAAAAGCTTCAAGAGCAAGTGGCAGCGTTGTCTGTAAATCAAGGAGTTGGAAGTTCTGCGCAGGGACAGCAAACTGATGTAATCTGTGGACTGTGTCAAGGTGCTCATGCAACCGACACATGCGAGCAAGTCACAGCAGAGAGCTGTAACTATGCAGGAGCTTTTCCGAATAGACACCCGAATTTGTCTTATTCAAACAACAACGCCTTGAACTCACATCTCTTGAATAAGCCACAGCAACAACAGTTCAACCCTCAGCAGAATCAGGGATTCAATCAGAACAGGGGCCAACATTTTCAGAATCCAGGTTTCCAACCTCAGATCCAGCAGAGGCCGCCTCAGAATTTCCAGAACTTTCAGCCCAATCAGAATTTCCAGCCTCAGTTTGTCCCAAACCAAGGCCAGTGGAATCAGAATCAGCAGCAAAATCAGAATCAGAATCAAAAGCCCCCTTCAAGGCTTGAGAATCTGATGACTGATTTCATCACTAGTCAGAAAGAGATCAACAATCAACTGCAGGCCTCCATCAGAAATGTGGAGACCCAAGTTACACAGATGGCTAATGAGATGCAGAAAAGGGACAAAGGAACATTGCCTAGCACTGCGGAAAAGAACCCGCAATGCAAGGCAATAACCTTGAAATCTGGGAGAGTACTAGCTGGACCAAAGGGAGCAGATACTGGAGCGGAATTTGAAGAAGATGATATTGTTGACAATGCTGGTAAGGAAGCTGATAATGGGAACGAAGTGGAAAAAGAGACAGCCGAATTGCAGACTGAAGCTGCGCCTGAAATGGCTGAAACAGATAAGGGTACAGGTGAAGGTACAACTTCCTTCCCTTCACCACCAAAAATTGCTAATAACAAGTGCATGCCCAGGATTCCTTATCCTGCGCGGCTTAAAAATAAAGAACATGATCTTAAATTCAAGAAATTTCTGCAACGATTAAAGTCTGTAGAGATAACCATTCCTCTCACAGAAATGATTTCCGAAATGCCCATCTATGCTAAGTTCTTGAAAGAATTGATTTCAGGAAAAAGGCAGGTTGAGCAGGAAGAGGTAATTATTCTCAACAGCACGTGCAGTGCCATTGTTCAGAGGAGAATGCCTGAAAAGAAAGAGGACCCCGGATGTTGCACACTTCCAGTACAATTCGGAAAGGCCAAAGTGAGTATGGGGCTTTGTGATTTAGGATCAAGCATCAATGTGATGCCACTAGCTATGGTTGTTCGCCTCAAGCTTGGAGAAATTCAACCGGTCAAGATGAGACTGCAACTTGCAGACAGATCGATCACTCAGCCCGTAGGAATCCTCAAGGATGTTGTGGTCAAAACCGGGCAGGTTCTTTTCCCGGTCGACTTCATCGTCCTCGACATTGAAGAGGATTCTGAAATGCCGCTTATCCTTGGACGCCCATTTCTAGCCACTGGTGGTGCACTGATTGACGCTAAATCCGGAAAAGTCACCCTAAGGGTCGATGGCGAGGAGATCATCTTTGATATGGAGAAATTGCAGAAATTTCCGAATGACAGTTCTTGTTTTTCATTCGAAAATGTAATAGTTAGGAAAGAGCTTGACTCTGAACTTGAGTGTGAAATGATGCTGGATGAACCATCAAAGCAGGTACTGAAGCCTGCTGGCGTGGAGCACAAAGAATGCAAAGCCGTTCACTTCGCCGATCCCGAAACAGGGGATTTGGAGGAATTTGATGGCATGGACTTCCATGAGGACGCCAACCAAGAGGAGGAAGAGGATCCTGTACTGATGCAGGATCCCGAAGGTAAATCTGTTCTCCCACTACCCAATTCTCGCAAACTACTCCCTTCCGTTGAATGTCCACCAGAGCTTGAACTTAAAACACTACCCGATCATCTCAAGTACGCGTTTCTCGCAGAACATAAAAAGTTACCTGTGATTGTTTCGGCTAAGCTCTCCCAAGAGCAAGAAAATGCTCTGGTGGTCGTTCTTAAGAAACATGTACATGCAATAGGTTGGACCATTTCTGATATAAAAGGAATAAGCCCTTCTATTTGCATGCACAGGATTCTAATGGAAGAAGAGTTTAAACCCTCCCGTCAACCTCAGAGGCGATTGAACCCCCTTATGCAGGAAGTGGTAAGGAAAGAAGTTATCAAGCTCTTAGATGCTGGTATAATCTATCCTATCTCTGATAGCAAATGGGTTAGCCCGGTGCAGGTCGTACCCAAACGAGGAGGGATGTGCATAACCAAGAATGAGCAAGGAGAAGAGGTTGCAACCAGGCCAGTGACCGGATGGAGAGTTTGTATCGACTACCGGAAGCTGAACGAGGCCACACGCAAGGACCATTTTCCATTGCCATTCATTGATCAGATGCTTGAGAGGTTGGCAGGGAGAGAGTTTTATTGCTTTTTGGATGGTTATTCTGGTTATAATCAGATTGTTATTTCCAGTGAGGACCATGATAAAACCACTTTCACTTGCCCGTACGGCACTTTTGCCTATCGACGGATGCCTTTTGGTTTATGCAATGCACCTGCTACTTTTCAAAGATGCATGATGTCTATTTTCTCTGAATTTATCGAAAAATGCATTGAGGTCTTCATGGATGACTTCTCTGTATATGGAGATACGTTCGAAGACTGCTTGACCAATCTTGCTAAGATTTTAAAGAGGTGTGAAGACACTAACTTGGTTTTAAATTGGGAAAAGTGCCATTTTATGGTCACTGAGGGCATAGTGTTAGGTCATCGCATTTCTCGTGCAGGCATTGAAGTTGATCCAGCCAAAGTTTCCATCATTTCCAATCTCCCTCTTCCTAACTCGATCAAATCAGTTAGGAGCTTCTTAGGGCATGCCGGTTTTTACCGGCGATTCATTAAGGATTTCTCTAAAATTGCCAAGCCGCTCACTAATCTGCTTTGTAAAGAAAATCCCTTCTTAATAAATGAAGCGTGTGTCCAAGCCTTTGACACGCTCAAGAAGATGTTGGTTTCTGCACCGATAGTGCAACCACCCGATTGGTCAATACCTTTCGAGGTAATGTGCGATGCTAGTGGTCTCGCTGTAGGCGCAGTTCTTGGACAACATAAGGATGGGAGACATTGCGTAATTCATTACGCAAGTCATGCCCTGAATGAGGCCCAAGTTAACTACACCACAACGGAGAAAGAGATGTATGCTGTAGTCTTCGCGTTTGACAAGTTCAGACAGTACCTGATAGGTACGAAGACCATAGTATACACCGATCATACAGCATTGAGATACTTGTTTGGCAAACAAGATGCAAAACCTCGATTAATCAGGTGGGTACTTCTGTTGCAAGAATTCGACATCATAATAAAAGATAGGCGAGGTCGAGATAATGGTGCTGCTGACCACTTATCTCGATTAGATAATGATAAAAAGGAAAAAGCCGTCAATGAAGACTTCCCGGACGAACAGTTGTTCGCGTTGCATCTGCATAATCAAGCTTGTCCATGGTTTTCCGACATCGCTAACTTCTTGGCATGCGGAATAACCCCCCAGTTTTCGAATTATCATCAGAGGAATAAGTTCAAACGAGATGTATTAAGTTACTTCTGGGAAGAACCTTATCTCTTCAAACACTGCCCTGATTTAATAATCAGGCGATGTGTGACCGAGCATGAAGCTTATCAAATTGTCAGAAAATGCCATGAATCAGAATATGGAGGTCACCATGGTCCCGCTCGAACGGCCCACAAGGTCCTCGAATGTGGATTTTATTGGCCTCACATCTATGAGGATTGCAGGACATTTGTTAAGGGCTGTGACAGATGCCAAAGATTAGGAAACATCTCCAAGAGGGATGAGATGCCTCAAAAGGGGATTCTCACACTTGAGATCTTTGATGTATGGGGCATTGACTTCATGGGACCGTTTCCACCATCTGGTGGAAACTACTATATCTTGGTAGCTGTCGATTACGTATCCAAATGGGTCGAGGCTGTCGCATTACCAACCAATGATGGTAGCCAAGTCATCAAGTTCCTCAAGAACAACATTTTCAGTCGATTTGGCGTACCTAGGGTGGTGATATCTGATGGAGGAACACACTTTATTAATAAAGGTTTTGAAACTTTAATGAGTAAAAATGGGATCCTCCATAAGATAGGCACGCCTTATCATCCCCAGACTAGTGGTCAAGTCGAAGTATCCAATCGCGAAATCAAACATATACTCGAAGCCACTGTCGGGATAACCCGTAAGGATTGGGCACGTAAGCTCAATGATGCTCTATGGGCATACCGCACAGCATATAAGACTCCCATCGGGATGTCTCCATACAGGCTGGTCTTTGGAAAAGCCTGTCATTTGCCCGTAGAGCTAGAGCATAAAGCTTACTGGGCCGTTAAAACGCTTAACTTCGATCCGAAAGTTGCTCAGAGCAAACGTAAGTTGGACCTCAATGAAATTGAGGAAATACGAGCGCAAGCTTATGAAAGCTCTCGAATTTACAAGGAGCGGACCCAGAAGTTGCACGATCGCCGGATCAAACCTAAGTATTTCTATGTTGGTCAACATGTGTTATTATTCAATACTAGGTTGAAGCTGTTCCCCGGAAAGCTCAAATCTAGATGGGAAGGACCACATGAAGTACTAGAGGTGTTCAAAAATGGAGCTGTCAGGATTCGAACTGGCAGGGGCGATATAGTGGTGAATGGACAACGATTGAAGGAGTACCTCGGACAGTTCGATCCTGAGAAAGAAAGCCAAGCAGTGGCAGACCCGGCTTACACTCAATAAGAAACAGCATTTAAAAATCCAAAAATTTCAGTTTATATATATAGTATATATTTACAGTACTTATTTCATGAGGAGCAAGTACCCAAAGATCAATTAAACATTTAGAGTACTAAGACTCTAAATGTGAGGATGTTGATATTTGGAGAAAATCTAATGCATTTCATTCATCTATCTTGCAGAAGTTCGGAACCACCAAAAAGAGGAGCAGATGAGAGTAACACGGAAAACCAGGTTCTTGGTTGGATTAGTTCTATAAATCTGAGAAAATGTTCTCGGGAATTGAAGAAATTCAAGACCCGAAACAAAATTCACAGATAAAATGGAACTGACCCAACCTAATTTTATGCAAGTGGATTATTTAATTTTCAGCACAGCATTTTGAATTTACTTGGACTAAATTCATTCAGCCCAAGTCAAATAAAATGGACGCAGGCCCGATACCACACTCGGGCCCAGTCCAAGAAAATTTGAAAATTCAAAATCCTTTGTCGCGGAAGGACCTTTGTCGCGATGTCATGCATCGCGACCAGGCCCTGCTCCGCGACAAACTCCCTTTTCCTTCTAAACCAATTCCCCACATCTTGTCGCGATGCACCTTGTCGCGGAGCATGACTCCGCGACCAAGCCCTGCTCCGCGACATGACCTGCGTTGACTGTCTCCATACTGAACTTTGTCGCGGTAGCCTTGTCGCGGAGCATGACTCCGCGACCAACCCTCAATTCCGCGACCACTCTAATGTCGCTATGCCTTGTCGCGGAACCTTGTTCCGCGACAAAGTCTCGGATTCCGCGACAAAAGTTCAAGTATTTATACCCCCCCACCCCCTCCAGTTCCTTTTCACCTTCCTCCTGTCATTTCAACTTCTTTCAGTTTCTTCATCTCCTTTCCCCCATTTTTCTCTCATCCGAACGAACACCACGTGTTCTTCGCACTTTTGCACGCCATCTCTAAGGGAAACTATGGACCGATTTCATGGACCCCTCCCAATCCTTGGACCCGCGCCTAGACCCGAGCCAAGGAGGAGAGGGTAAACCCTATTTTCACCATGGTCATAGCCCCCCTTCGGACCAGGCCCTTTTGTTTTGTCTCGTTTTGTTTTTCATTTTGTTGTGTTCGTGGTGTGGTGTTGTTAGTGTGCACATCCAACTTCAGATTTTTGGAGGTTTTGAGTGCCCTCGGCTTTGAGCACCATTTTGAAGTTTTTGAGAACCTGTTTTGAAAACTGACTAAGGGTGTTAAAACTGTTAATGGATAAGATTTTTGAAATTTAAAACTGGAAAGAACAAACTGATGAACATTTGGGTATTGTTTGCCGAATTCAGGTATTACGAATGTGGGGCAACTCTCACGAGATTAGCTTGGCACTCGCTAAAAAAAAGAAGAATGAAAGGGAACTTGACTCATTATGGATGCTCCTTTTGGGTATGCAACTAATGGTTACGGATTCTATTCTGCACTAACAGAGGGAAATCATTAATAGCTTGTAACGGCTTTCTTCCTCTTCACCAACTGAAGAGGGAGGAGAGGAGTGTAGCTACGCCACTCCGCGTCAAGCATTGCATTAAGTTCTTATAGTTTTCGAGTTTCATCCATTGAACAAAGAAGAGAGAATCAAGTGGAAAGATTTGATTGATCCTGATGTGATGTGCACAGTGTGGGTGGTGTAATAAAGATGGAAGATCTTTTTGGGCACATTTGTTCTCATGTTAGAAATCTCATGGGAATAAATGTTTGTTTGTTTTTGGAAACATAGTACAAACACCCAATAGGAAGCTTCCACTTTTAATAAAAGCAACCTTTTAGAAAAAGACAAAAAGAGTTATTTTGTTTAATGTTTGACTTGAGTTTTTGTTCCCAATGGAACACTAGTGTGAGTAAGATAGCAGTATTTTGTCACCTAACTGCTATCCTGTTCAAAAATCCAAAATGGGACCACTCACATCCCACCTTTGTAAAATAAAACAAGTCAACCATTTTTAAAATTAAAAACAGTGTTTGCTAATTTTTGGATGCTAAAACTGTCCAAACAGTCCAAGCTATTCAGAAACAGCAAATCCGTTCCGCCACGTCTCCATTGCACATTCCAATATTCGAGCATTCCATTTCCATCTATCCATCTCATTCCACTTCCAACAAGTGTCTCGGACTTGTTTAATAAACTGAAAACTTTAGGGCCCTATGGCCCATTAAAAAGATTTTAGGCCCAATGGCCAATTTTATTTTATTTTGGGCTCTTTAGCCCATCTAAAACCAAATATTGTTTACTTGTGCTTTAAATTAAAATTCAAGTCAGAAATTTAATAATCTCACATCTAGAGCAAAGCTCTAAATGTGAGGATGTTGGTTTCTAAACTTGAATAATTTCCGAAAATTATATAAAAATTGGATTCATCACTTCTTATCTTTTCAGGGACAATCTTCCAAACCCAGACCCTGCACCCGAAGAAACCCATCTGCTGGACTTACCCCTCGAACTCCTGGGTGAAATCCTCTCCCGTGTAGGAGAGAATGACATCAGTGAAGCCTTCAAGGCACAGCAAACCTGCAAGAAATTCAGGGATGCCGGGAACCTCTCCATCGTCTACAAACGATGCGAGGTCAACTCATCCACTATAAAGAGAGGGCGGGAGTACTATCGTTGGGAGAAGCGGAGATTCCTTCGGACATGCGACCAGGCTGGAAACCACAATCTCCAAATCATCCCAGCAATGTTGGCATTTGCAGAGGGGAATGAAGAGCGTGCTTGTGAACTGCTACGCCCGGGACTTGAGGACAACCATAAGACATCAATCTTCACCCGCGGATTGATGCTTATGAGTAAGACAGATGAAAGCCAAGTTGAGCAGGGAATCAGAATGATCGACAGGATGGTAACAGATCGATCAATCTTTCGGTATACGTCCCTCAACGTTCTCGCTTGGATAACTGATAACCCAGACAACCCACAACTGTGGGCAGGCCAAGGAGTCAGAGTCTATTGCCCAGAATGGCATGCACCTCTGAGAAACCGTGACTGGTGCCTGCGTTGTGAGCTTTCTAGCTGTGTCCTCTGGCTCCGATACATGCCCTGAAGAAGGAAGGAAGAATCCTAGCTCCGAATTTACCCTGCTTTATTTTATTTCCAGTCTAGTAGTAGTAATCTGCAAGGGATTTCCTCCTTTTGTGTGTGCAGGTTCGTATTAACTGCACGAGAATCCCTTGCCTCGGATGTATTTAATTGCTTTCCCTAAAATTGGAACTCAACTTTTGAGACCACTGAACAATTCTTTACTGCTTTCCTTTGAAAAGATGTCTGTACAGTCCGAGATGAATAAGTGACTGTCAGACCAAAAATATGCTGTTGACATACTCAGTATGTCAGCAGTGCCTCTTTACTGCTTTCAATTAAATAACCAGCAAAAATATGCATAAACTTGCTCTAAATTCACAGGTTGAATTTAGGCTTATGATTAAATTTTCAAACTTTTAAATTGGGATAATATAATTGAAGACATGCATGAAATGAATTCCTGAGGTTTTGAGCTATAAAAGTTTAATGATGCGATCAGCTTATTGGGTAATAAATCTGCATGCTAGAGATTTTGATTGAATAGATTGTTAGAATTAAGCTTTGATTAAATTTGAGAATATTGTATGACATGTATCAACCCAACCTTGTGAGATTTAAGCCATGAGTCATTTCTACTCATTCATTTTCTTTGATGTGTGAATCATTTTGATTAAAGGAAACTAGAACTTGCGATTGGGACCGATTCAAGACCATGCCATATTCCCGAAATCGAGCATATGATCGAGGCACTTAGAAAAACCCAAATTTTTGGCCTTCTTTTGAAATCCAAACCCAAAAATATTTTCCCTTTAGGATTAACCAATGTGAGCCTTAAGCCTAATTTTTCTTTGAAGCCCTTCATATTATTCCTAGCCTTATAAAAAGACCAAGAAATTCAAACCCAAGTGTGCAAGGATAAATTCTATCAAAGGCATTAAATTTGTGATCATCAGAAAATGTACTAATCGGTATTCCATGAACCGATTCAAAAAAAAAAAAAAAAAATGTTGAATTTCAGTCAACAACAATAAATTGCAAATGACAAAGCAAATTAGATATAGTCTAATGTCATGCAATAGAAAAGAAAACCAAAAAAAAGAAACAATGATGATCATAAAAGTTTAAATAAAAATGCCAAGTTATGATGGAGTTAATTCTTGCCACTTCTTAGCCCAATAATTTCCCTTTCCTACCTGATGTTACAACCGTACGCCCCGTTATAACCCTCGAATAAGACCTCGTGATCTCGATTTGAAGAAACGAGCCGGTGGCGAGTTGGTCTGATTGCAAGCTTATGGGATAATTTAATTAAATTTGATTTTGAGCGTTCATGATTAAACCCCAATTGAGAGTGAGTGAATTTTCCGATTCTCTTATAAGTGAGGCCTTTTCTCATTACACATGTTCACGTCATACCTTAATTCTAATTTTTAATCTTTGCATCTTTCAAACATGATATTCATGAAGGATTAATGATAATGTTTGATTTGTAGGCCTGATATAGTGAGCAAGTATCATTTCATCAAACACTGCAATCAAGGGAATTCAATAATTGTAGTTTTGATTGTCCTATCCCAATCTAAAAAGAATGATATTTATGAAGCCACGAAAATGAATTGAATATGTAGAGTCCGTGTTCCTAGGAACATTGACTCTGACTGCTCGGGGACGATCAGTATTAAATGTGAGGATGTTGATAATGGCCAAAAATGACCATTATTTTCAATCCATTTCCGTGTCTTAAACGGGCATTTGATCGCATTCCGGTCTTACATTAAGTAAGAAAGCAGTCGAATTGGACTGATTTATGCATAATTGTAAAAACAATAAGCTGGTATGAAAAAGGCATAAATATGTAATTTTATTACATATTTATGTTAGAAAAATCCAAAAACATGAGAAAAAGAAAAGGAAACAAAAAGATGGGAAAAAGATAGAAAAGCCACAAAAAGAATATTTTCGGCCCATCTGGCCCAATCCAGCAGGCCCAGGAAGACCTTTGTCGCGGAAGCCCTTGGCGCGATGCAGTGTTCCGCGACAAAGGCATACTCCGCGACCAACTGGCCCCAAATGAAGAGGAGACCAGCCAAGCCCCTGGCGCGATGACCCTTGTCGCGATAGCATGACTCCGCGACAAAAGCCCATTCCGCGACCAAGATGCACAAATAGAGACACAAGCCCCAGTCGAGAAGCCTTGCCACATGCAGTGTGTTCCGCGACCAACTTGATGTTCCGAGACAAAGCTGTGATGTGTGTGATGTCTTAAGACACAATGGGCTAGAATCAAGGCCCATGGGCTTAGGGTTACACTTCTATAAATATGAGGTGTCTCCCATGAGCTAAGGGTTGGTTGGTTGGAAGTTTGAAATTTTAGAAGTTCTTGAAGGCAAGCAGTAGGAGTTCTCTCTTAGGTAGAGTAGTTAGGTTTATTTTTATGTATTATTTAATTTTTGCACTTAGTTTAGTTTAGATTAGTGTTTTACTGTTCACAGTGCTTAGATAGCCATTTTTATACTATGTTTTGGTTTCTAAACTCTTGTTTTAGGGTTTGTAATACCCAAATCATGGGTATTAACAACACCTCTTCAATAATATGGGAAAACATTCATCATTTGTGTCCCAAATCATGAAATGGGTCTCACACCCCATGGATTTATGCTTTCTTTTTCATTTTGGGGTCATTTGACCCCCATTTTGTTATTTTCATGTTTACTGTTGGCATATTATGGATAATGTTGTGTGGATGTGTGATCAAACCCTAGATCAGGACTCATGCTTTATTTTAATATCCTGCCCAGTCTTGTTATTTTTGTTTAAGCATGTTCTTCTTTATTTTGAATGTTTCTTGCTTACTTTTAGCTTAGAATAGCTTTTTGATCTGAAATAGGGTGAGATCACGCTGTTTGCATGCCACTGTTCATTTCTGCTTTTTCTGACTTTTGTCCTGAACCACCTTGGGCGCCAACCGCCTTCTGGCGCGGAACCACGTTCCGCGACAGAGTGGCTGTTCCGCGACCAAAGTGTTTCAAGACACTTGTCTCCAAATCTAAAACCCTTTGTCGCGGAATACCTTGTCGCGGAGCCACGTTCCGCGACAAAACTGTCCATGCATAGCGACAAAGGAGCCAAACTCTTGCATTTTGTCTTCATGGCTTCTTGTCGCGGAATCATCTTGTCGCGGAGCCACGTTCCGCGACAAAATCCCATTCCGAGACAGAAAAATTATGCCATGTTTCTTAATCCTTTGAATACTTTGTCGCGGAACACCTTGTCGCGGAACCACGTTCCGCGACAAAATCTCCATGCATAGCGACAAAGGTTCAAATGCCTTAGAATTTTATTAAAACACTTTGTCGCGATGTCACCCTTGTCGCGGAGCCACGTTCCGCGACAAAACCTTGCATAGCGACAAAGAGGCGTTATGCTGCCAAAAATTCTAAAAACTTGTCGGGATGTCCATGTCGCGGATCTCGGTCCGCGACAACATTTATGATATAGCGACAAGATTCCTCTCCCTCTATTTAATCTCAAACAAATTTCATTCTCTCTCTATTTTATATTGCAACACTCACATCATAGCCCCACGGGTTAGGATGTAACATTCTGGAATTGCAATGTGGGGTGTTATGCTGCCCAAATTTTGATTCTCCATTTGCATCACTTAACTGATTGAACCCTTGACTCATCAATGATTAAAGATTGAGATTAGCAATAATCAAACTTCAATGATCACCATGATTAAAGGACCTTTGTTCAATTGCCATTAAAACATTCTTGTATAAACAAAATCCTGATGGCTTAAACAGATAATCTGGACTGTAATTAATTATGGTATGAAGGATTATTTAAGACCATCAATTGTGGGCCCTACCCACAACCTTGCATGAGAAACCAATGTCTCTCATACAATGGATCTTCTTTTGCTTCTTATTTATTTTGTCTTTGTGTATTGTGTGGAACCATTAGTAAAGAATGCATCAGAATAATGTTGGCGGGTACTCCCTCATGGATAACTAGCTCGTATTCTGGGTATTAGTTACTAATCGTTATTTTGCATGGTCTGAATGGCTGTCAGTGGAAGCCTTGGCGGTTCGCCCATCCGGGGTTATAATAGCTGCTCGGCTGACTCCCATCCAGATACAGTTTTATTTTTGTCATCTTAATTTCCAAACCCGAATTCCAATCTGCAGTGGGAGTCAGTTGGCATCAGTCAATGCCAACTGATGATCATTAGAGAAAGGAAGTATGTAGGTTTTTATCCGAATTCACAGACAGTGGAGGCCCAACTGGTGTTGACACCACCATTATAGGGTCTAAGCTGTCTAAATTCGCTCCATCCGAGTGATTGGGAAATTGGACAGTAGATGTTTACAGTCCACCTGATTATTCTGCCATTACTTTGGTACCTTGACCATTCCATTCTGTGTTTCACCTTCTGTCTAGACCCGCTTCTATATTTTGGGTCAATTAATTTTACACTTCCATATATCCTTATGCATGATAATATTATGTACTGTTGTGGTCTGTAAGTATTTTGGGATCCTTCCCTTGGACAATAGAAGTCTAGATCTTTAACAGATATTGCTTTATAAACTTCCAACAAAAACCTCTTTATAAAATCCGGATCTGAGTAAGGGATAAATTCTTCAGTTATGACTAATTCATATTCTATCAAGGGGTATATTTTGGGAATTAAGAAGCAGATTCAGCGATTAGGTCTCGTTTAGACTGAAAGGGTCTGAGTTTTAACTGAGAGTCTAGTACCTGACAGGGAATGATTTTCAAATCCATTATTTTCCAAAATTGCTGGTTGATGGAAATGTAGGATTAGGTGCTACGCCGAGATGGGGTCCACTTGGATTCAAATACAGTGTAGTACATAATCTTAGAGGAACATCATTCAGGCCTTGGTTATTTTCCAAGATAGGGTTGAGTTTTCTTTCAACTGCTATTTTCTTCTGCCAAAGCCTACTTTTGAGTCCTGAGTGAGTGCATCCGGAACGAACTAATTTATTAGTTCGTTTCATTAGTTTGTATCTCATAATCACCCGGAAGGAAGTGAACACACTAGTGGTTCACTGAGAGCCGGGAATTCTTGATCCATACTCCTTCATTTTGACGGGGAGCTGTCTTTTACTACCAGGGTCAGATTTTCAAAACCTCCGAGTGATAGAATTTTAAATGCCTTCTTTGCCGCTTTCTTTTAACCGCTTTCATTAGAGGTCACTCGGTTGTATTGAGAGTTGTGTAACTGCTACTAGGATTGACAGTTAAGGGATAGTTTAGGGCTTGATTCAAATCTTTGGGTGTGACATGGGAGAATGATAGTGGTACTTGGCATTTCAATAAATGATATGTCAGGTGTTGCTTATCCACCACAGATGAAGTAACATACCCAGGCCAGGGCAGCTACGAATCTGTGGTATCTTAGAATTTGCGGTCTTAGGAACATGTAAACTCATATTGCAAGTACCTGTCTGTTAAAGGGAAAGCCTTATTGAGAGCATGAGAATTAGCTATCTAAAAGAATTATCCCAACCAAAGATCTGCGTATGAAAATGGAAGTTTCATACTGCTGTATCTTGCTCTTGTCCAATTTTCATTCTTTTCTTCCTGTCCTTTCTGTCCACATTGTGACTCAACTTCACGGTTGGCACAATGCTCCTTTTCCCTGCTTTCGTAGATAATGTTTACCGCATTCTTAGAATAATTCTTATCCGCTTTCTAGAATAGATTTATTTGCTTTGTAGATTAATTTAACTGCTTTCCAGATCTAATTTACATTCATGTCAGTAGTTATTAATTACCTTTCAAACCTATTGAGCAATACGAATGGAAAATCTAGTAAAACGACGTGGGACCTGCTTCTATCGCACATCCTCCAGTGAACGATCCGGTCTTACTATAAATTACTGCAATTTTTGACACCGTGCGCTTTCGGGCCACAGTTTCTTAAACACGAGCAATAAAAACATGACTACTTATAAATATATCCCTAATCATAACACCGCCATCATAAATTGGTTTCATTAATAAAAACTTAAACCAGGATCATGATTTTTCGGAAAATACTCATGTAGTGGGAACTTGCCAAAAGTTTCATGGCAGGAACTCTCATGGCTGGAATTGATGAGACATGTCATGGCATACTTGCCGGGGATCCTCAGTGTGACAGGCTGAAGATCAACCTATCCCGGCTATGCCATGAGATTTGTCAACATTTCATGACAGGGAGGACCACAGCGCCATTTGAAATCAAAGCACCACACTTGAGTAATAAAAAAGACTAATAATCTGGATGTATCCCTAAACCCTTTCCCGTGAATCATAACTCTTTTCATGTAATAAATCTAACCTGGTATATTTTTAAGAAAATGCTCGTGGGACGGAAATTGTCAAAAGTTTCAGCTATAAAATAATTCTTCATCCTTGCTTTCTAATATGCGTAATCATTTCCATCGAAAAATGGTGGTCGAGCATTCGACGCTCCTTCATGAATCATGATTCTTGAATCTTGAATGAATGGATTTTTATCAGTTACGTTTGAGAATCGGCTCTGATACCAAATTGAAGGTCCCTTTTTACTAAGATTCAGTTAACGTCGTTATCAGTGTGTTGTAACTTTGTGTAAATGGAAATCAATAAGAACACCAAGAATTTGTTGACACAGTTCGGTTTTGCAACCTATATCTGGGGGATACCAATCCAGGATATCTAGACTAAGAAGAACAAAAAAACTCTACAGACTTCAACCTAGATTCAACCCTAGAATCGGACTCAACCCTAGACGAACTATCTAGATGAACTCCATTGTTAGGACTCCCCCTCAACAATGGCCTGCAGGAATACCTCCTGATCCGAATCTCCAGAATCTCCTTGAATCTGATCTCCTTCGTTCTTCTTCTTTGATAAACCTGAATCTTCAACTCCAGACTTCTAATAAGCGCAGATTTCAAGGCTTCTTCGCAAAGCAAACCTCATAACATGTTGTGTAGAAACGTGATCTTCAATTCGGCAAACCAATTGAAGCAATGAAGTGCAAGACATTGATGATCTTCAAGAATGACTCAGAGATGTAGAACACTCATCAATGTCTATATAAAAACTCTCAAGAATGAACTCTATGAAAAACAAGAGAGAAAAATCGACTTCTAAAAATATGAAAATGAATTACAACTCAATATATCAATCTAGCAAATCTCTTAATCTCATCTAGGACTAACACATTTATATCCATTACTATTTGTTTTGTTTGATCCGGTGTTGTTAATAAGACAGAGGAGAGTAAATTCCCAATCTGCTGAAAGTAGCTCCTCCAAATCTGTTAAAACCAGTCCAAAATAACTTCCATCAGAAACTGATAATTTTGTTCAGTTCTTGTCGTCAATGCGTCGTTCCAACATCGTTCTGACGATACTGTTCATCTGCACAAAAAGCTTAGTGTATTAACAGAAGTTATTTTAAACTGTGATGAATTTAAATATTAATGTTTCGTATAAGAGTTTAAAGAGTTTAAAGGTTAATTAGAGTTTGAAAATCTAAAAGTTAAGGAAGGAGAATTTTTAGAATTAAAAAATGAGCCGTTATAACGAAAAATGTGTTTGGTCAGAATTTAAAAAACTAGTAAATACATAATGTAAGGTCCGGTTTCGGTGCAGGCGGTTGTAGGTGATGACATATTAAAAAATGATGGGTCTGTGTATATGAGGTGATGTGTGAGTATAAAAAAGTGATGGATGGAGGTTATGAACCAAAAACTAATAAAAAAACAAACTACCGTCTATAGATCACTTTATAAGGCCTACACATCACTTTACGAAAGGCTACACATCATTTTTAGTGCTGTCTGCACCTGCTGACAATGTTATTGCCTGCACCGAAACCGGACTGCAAAATGTGAATGCTTATCACAAACAATTAATTTCCCAAACACAAGTTCAATGGATGGTCAACGTATTACCAAATTATTGAAATTATGATAAACTAGCAAATAACCCGTCGAGTCTCGACGGGCATAATTATATATTTATATATAATATATATCCTTATATAATAATAATAAATGTATTTTGAGTAATAGAAAAATGTGTAATAATTTTATATATGTTCGAAAGTGAGTGTATATGATAATATAATTTAATTAATTTAAAACTAACAGAAAAATTGTATTATATTACATTCTTTTGCTTCTGTGGCTTGTCCAGTACAAATATAACAGATCAATAAAAATAAATATTAAGATTTTTATTTAATTTGGAATTTAATTTAAAATAAATAAAATTTAAATATAAGTATTAAGTATAATATGAAATTTTCTTTTACAATTTGCTGAAAATTTCATTGTAAACAACAATTCTTGAGTATTAAGTATAAATCATATTTTGAGTAATGAAAAATGTGTAATGATTTTATATCTATTTGAAAGAGGATATATATGATAATATAATATAATTATTTTTAAAACTAACTAAGAAATCATATTATACTGTCCTCTTTAGCTTCTGTGGCTAAACAGATCAATAAAAATAATTATAAATATAATATTTTTATTTAATTTGAAATTTAAATTACAATAAAATAATTTAAATATAAATATTAAGCATAATATGAAGAACTTCCTCAAAATTTGCTGAAAATCTCATTCCTGAAAATATCAATCATTGATAGGGGCTAGTATAGTATCTTTTAAAATATCTGAATTTGAAGTTGTGCAGTTTATATTTGTATATGTACTCTTAAAAGTTGTCGCTATAGGATCACCCATAAAGTTTATAAGAATATCATCCAGAAATGTCACATCTAATTGTAGATCTTCAAAATCAATACCGGCCTTACCATCACCTACATTAAGTATCCATTTTGTAAATTTTCTGTTATATATAAATATTATAGTAAACAAAATTTCTTGTGGTATCTTGAGTTAATCATTCTTAATTGCATATTAATATTTTGAGCCACATCTTGCTAGTGGCGCGAAATATTGCAACATAACTGTTCAGGGCAAAAACTTATTTTGGAAGATAAAATTCAATATTCTTTAAAGATTAACATTGACTTTTGTTTATAATCATAGAAAAACAAACTACAAGTTGAAATTTTCTCATCTTAAATCGAATCATGAATTTGGTTAAATCAGATAGGCTCAACTCATAATCATTCTACTAATCAAGAATTTTTTACTTTCATAGTTTCTAGAAAATTAGTTTAACCCCAATAATATGATTCCGCATCTTGGAGACTATCAACCTACTTACATAGTTACATTGTATACTTTATTTGATCGATCTATATTCCTAATATGCATGACTATGCAACCCTAAATCAACTCTATTTCATGATTCGATCATCCAGAACAATTTGATCGTGTTTCGATATTATAGTGAAAATAATTCATTGGCATTATCTATGCTTTCATCCTCTTGATAAATATTATTGGAACTGATATATATATATATATTTCATTTGCAGACATACGTTCCATGATTTAGTAATTAATCGTATCAACAATCTCATTGGTAGAAATTAGTATAACAATATCTTTAATAATATCTGGATTTGAAGTGGTGCATTTCATATGTGTATAAATACTCTCAACAATTGCCGCTATAGGATCTCCCGTGGAATTCATAAAATTATAA
Source organism: Hygrophila difformis (assembly GCA_030278955.1). Taxonomy (NCBI): domain Eukaryota; kingdom Viridiplantae; phylum Streptophyta; class Magnoliopsida; order Lamiales; family Acanthaceae; genus Hygrophila; species Hygrophila difformis. The sequence continues at coordinate 18,180,603 of JAOANR010000001.1, read as the reverse complement.
CCTGGAAATGTCATCTAATTGTACATCTCCAATATCAATATCAGATTTACAAATTACCATCACCTATATGAAGAATTCATTGTGCAAATTTAAGTCATATATAATTTTCATTGTAAATAACATTTCTTGTAGTGTCTTGGGTTAATTCATCTTAATTACATATTAATACTTCGAGTCCCATCTTTCCAGTACACGAGATATTGCAGCATATCACTAACATAGTAAAAATGATTTTTGAAGATAGAGTCCAACCTTCTTTAAAAACATGACATTAACTTTTTTTAATAGTCATAGTAAAATAAAATGCGAGTGTGATTTTTTTCATCTGAAATCGAATGAGGAATTTGGTTAATTCAGACGGGCTCATAATCATTCTACCATTTAAGAAGTTTCATTCCAAATAATGGGCTTTCTTTTTATCATATTTATGTAAGAAAAAATATAGTCAAGTGAGATCATGTTAGATTCGTCTAATCATGTAGTTTTAGAATATCAAATTTTTATAATTTTTTATCGAACACAATTTAAGTTATTAACCGTTAAAAATATATATCGGTATACGTCTCAGGTGGGTCCGTAACAATTATAATGAGACGGGTGTAGTATTACTTTTAGGAGAAGTGACATAATTTTGTAAAAACATGGCCTATATATACATTAATTAATATATACAAATCTTTTCCATACATTCATTAATGTATCTTTTAATAATATAAATTATATTTATACACTGCGAATTCCATATAAATTTGAAATTTCAAATCTTTAAAAACTAAAAGTTGTGGGAACTTCATATAAATTGGAAATTAAATATCTTTTAAAAACTAAAAATTGGGTTTCATATACACATTAATATATCTTTAATATAAATAAATAAATATGTGCAATGTATATTTTGATTACATCATTTACCACACCAAAAGAATATACCAAAAAACTAAACCTACACAAAATTACCGACATTACAATATGATCATCATTTTGAAATATAAACACAACATAATTCTTAGTTGCCAGTGCAGAACCCCGTCCTATAGTACTATGGTGCAAAGAATGAAAATGTCTATTCATGTTATAATAATCCGATGGTGTAAAAACTCAAAATCTATAAATAAATAATAAATGCAGCAATAAAATCTAAAATAAATAAAATAAAAAATACAAAATAATAAAATCTAAAATAGATAAAATAAAAAATTCAAAATAAAATTTCAAAATTTATCTTTCAAATTTTTTTAACGGTGAATAAATCTCTAATAAATAAATAAATAAACTTGAAAATCTAAAATTAGTAAATTTTAAAATATAAAATAATATAGATAAAATAATAAATGCAAAATTCAAAGTTCAAATCTTTCAAATATATTTTTGGCAAATTTTAAATCTTTCAAATATATCTTTCAAATCTTTGAAATATATTTAAAAATGAAGATTGTGGGAATTTCATATAAATTGAAAATACCATATATTTCAAAAACTGAAAATTTATAATGAATAAATAAATAAATGCAAAAATCTAAAAATAATTAATTAAAATGCAAAAATATATAAAAATTAGAAATTTGAAATGGAGACACCCCATTAAATTTAGGATGGGTTGTTCACTAATGCTTTAATATATATATATAGATTATAGTTTAGCAATATTGAAATTGATGGGAGTAACAAGTTATTGGATTGTAATATTTTTGTGAAGCTAGAATAAGTGTAAGGGCATGACTAGGGGTGGGGAAATGAGTTGGGATTAATCGCGTACCCAACTCGAATATGGAAATTAGTGGGACTGGGTCAGATTTTTTCTAAGCAAAAACATCGAAGTCGGGTACCTGAATTCGAAATTAGTAGATCGAGTTGGGTATTAGATTTAGCAAATAAACTCGAATTCTCCGATCACTTTTTTTTAAAAAAAAGAAAAATTATTTTATTTTATTTTTTAAAAATGTCTATCTTTTCTTCTTCCACAATAAACAAAATACGTAGAGAATATTTGTTTCTTAGCAATCTTAATTCCATAATTTTATTCAAATGAAAACTTTAATGAAAACATCAATCCGAACTCTACTTTTTTTCGAAAGAGTAATAGTCAAATCTTCTTGTCTGTTAATGAGTGAACATCATTCACATTCTTGTTTGTAAATTAGAAAGCATGACGGTGATTGATGAATTCTCATTCTCATTTTTATTTGAAGAAAAAAAAAAAGTCGAGTTGGATCTTATTAGAATCGTAAAATCATGTAATTTTCGATTATGTATTTTACATAATCTTTTATTGTACATATTTTGAGATATTAACGATTGAAAATATACATTAGATTAGATTATCTACCGAAATGAAATAAGACATGTGAAATAAGACCGGATGACGGGATGAAGTATTTTATTTTTTTTAACTTAAACCCCCACACGGCCAATGTCCTGCCGCAGGACATTAATTGGCAATTGGCATAATTACAACATAAATATGATGATGTTTGTCCCAATTGTGAATGTGAACGGGTGAACAAAACGAGGGTCACATCACATCAAAAGGAGGAGTGCCGTGGTTGAAAAGTCCTCCCAATTTCGTAGGATAAGATTTGCAACTCATTGCTAATTCTTCCATTGTGGATTTCCAATTCAATTCGTGTTTGATTCTTTGTCCAATTTTATATGATTGCATTTCATATAAATCAATCCATGACGTGTCCGTGATTGAGTTTTAATGTTGTCTACTCGCTTGTGGTAACTAATACTGTAATTCTTCAAACAAGTTTTAATTTGGTTAAATAATTTTCAATTACTTTGTTTATCTTGTTGAAACAGTTATTGTTCTACTCATTATTGATCATTTAGAACACAAACAAAAAGATTTAGCTATAAATTAATTATTTTATAAAGTGTTTTCATTGATTTTTAAGGAATTTTTTGAGTTATGCCAACAGTGTCATTCATCTGTTATGCAAAAAAAATAATAAAAAAAAAAAAAAACAAAAAAACAGAAACAAAAAAAATGTCATTCATACGTCATTCATTTCATGTTTCATGATGCCTTGGCTTTTTTCCATTTCTTTTTTCATACTATTTGTTAATTTAATTTTGTAATTTTCATTTGTTTAGAAAAAAAAATGAAATGTCCTTTTCTTTTCTTTCTGTATTAAAACAACAATAATAATAAATCCAAAATCTCCCCTACGGCCCTACTTCCCTTTTTCTTTTTTGGGGTCTCGGAATGAAATTTGTTGAGATTACGTATATTGAAGAGTTTTGACCATTGTAAGTATATCACACAAACTTGATTCTATCTTCTCAAATCATTTTTCCTACAATTTTCCCTCCCTTTTACAGTTTTTCTAACAATCTTGAGGGTACATTTGAATGGATGAATTTGTTTTTGCTTATATCGGGTATTCTCAGGACACATTGGACCTAATCAGTGGCGGACTCAGGATTCTTCCACAGGTGGGGCTCAGTTTTATGAATTAACCTTAAATAGGTAAAAACGTATTCAATACATGAATTTTTTGCTCTAAAACCCGATATTTTTTAGTAAAATTCAGTCACTAAAGAGATTAGCGACCGAATTTGTGACCAAAATTCATTAGCTACCATAATTTTTATGACCGAAATTCATTATGTACCACAATTTTAGCGATCCGATCCACTATTTTTTCCAAATAAGTATATACTAACAATAATATTGAATCAATGTTGAATAATAAACAGTGACAAAAATTTAAACTAGACATTTTACATGGGACGGGAGAGTATAGAATTATTACAATATATTAGTGAATTCTAAATAAAAACATAGACTACTTACAACACACAAATTGAGGTGGCCTCATAAATAATAATACTCCATAAGAAATGAGATAGGATAGGCTTATTAATTCCATATACATAATTTAACTTTTTTTTTTTATATATATATATATACTATATACCATATATATACTAAAAAAAAATGAGGTAGGGCTCAAGCCCTACCAAGCCTAGCTTTGGGTCCGCCCCTAGACCTAATACTAATCACTCGAGGATCTTGTGTGCATTGAAGGGTTGTATTTCCTAAAGCAGAATTCTGCATACATAAAAGCTCGAACACAAAACCTTTGCTTAAGCTGCCAGAGTCACATACCACTCAAGACATTTGTGTGTTGGTGAATGGATGAATTTGAAACTAGGAGGAAATTTGGGAAATGAATTTCAAAATTTTCATTTTTGAAGGATTTTTTTTATAAAAAAATAGCCTATACAGGCTAGGAAGGGAGTGGTGGAAGTCCCTACTATTTACAAAGCGGTAAAGGTGGGGATAGGGGTGGGTGGGACTCGAACCACCAGAAGTTTGAAGGTCAGAGGACTTAATTACTAGGCCAAGTTAACTTAAAATTAAGAAAGGAGATTTGCAACAATTGCTAGATAATCGTATTAATTCAAACAAGTGGAATGATTTGTTACTATCAAATCCGCTCACAAATTGATCAATCTAAACATAATCTGACAGAATTTTAATACAAAATTTATATTCCATGTTTGACCCTTTGATCACCAACTTTTTCCTCACAAAATACATCATTTTCAACGGGCTTCAAATTCTTAGTATTTACTTGAGAGTTTGTTCAACAAAAAATCATTAAATACAGCTCCCTTTTTCAACCAAATCTTATACAGTACATTAGTCTATTCCAAATGATTTTTCGAAAACATTAGTACTTCATAAAATATGAAAAATATCTTTTGGGCTTCGAAGAGCCACACCCAAAAACAAGTATCATTCAAACGCAAATATGCAATTGTATTAGTGTCCCAATATCCCGACAGTAGAGACATGAAATACTTCTATGTATAAATAAATACCATAGAGACAGTCCAAAATCCAAATTAAATAGCAAGAGGCTGGCAAAAGAGATACTGCTCCTTCCTAGCAGCCCTATTTTGCTGGCCCAATTGTACTAAACATGGTCCCCTATTTCCTCTACTCACATGCCCATTGCCTTTGTAAATAAATTAAATAAATAAATAGGGTATTTTTTTTTTCAAATAATAATAATAAATATGGTAGTTGAATCATGAATGTGAGGATGTGACCATGATACTCGGTTTGGGTAGACTCGATCGGTTTGGGTTATAAATTAAAAGGCATTAATTCGGATATATTGGAAAGGGATGCAATGGGAGCCTATGCCATAAAAATTACTTCATCGGTTTTGATATAATTGAATCATTTGCATAGTGTTTTACTATTTATTGGGTAACTTTGATTAAATTTTTTAACGTAATTATATAAGGTAAAACATAGTCAAGTGAGATCTTGTTAGATTCGTCTAATAACGTAGTTTTAGAATATCAAATTTTTAGAATTTTTACTTGTACACAATTTGAGTTATTACGACTTAAATACGTGTCTTGAATTGCGTGAAATACAGAAATAGAGCAGTTATTAAAAAACAGAGGTAGTACAAAGGAACAAAAAGGTGGACGGGTGGTGAATCGAACTCCCAACCTTTAGGTTGGAAATCAGACTTGACTACTAAGTAAAGTACTAAAAAAATCAATCTAACTAACTATTGTGATGAAAGCCAATATCAATCTAATTAAAAGGTACTATTAATTCTGATAGATTTAAGTATTGTGGGGAAAGCTAAAATCTTACTTCTAGAGCATCCTAAAAAAATTACGACCCTAGCTATTCTATCCAATATCTAACTATGATATACTCCTAGTGTTTTTGATAAATTGTAACATTGTAAAATTTGGTACTATTCACACATGTACTTTCACTTAAAATCTTATTAAAGTAATACAAATTAAAACATAGCTAAGTCGGATCTTGTTAGATCCGTCTCGTCGAGTAGTTTTTAAATATCCAACTTTTAGAATTTTTACATGTATCGAATTTGAGTTATTAATAATTTAAAATGTGAAATGGACTGCGTGCACTGTTGGCCCGTTGCAATTTTTTTAAAACGGAGGGAGCATATTTTTCTTTCTAAATAGGTTAAATTTTGTCATATATAGCTAGGAATATTAAATAAGGACTTTAGGGAGATAAATATCGTAGTGTAATATGAAGAAAAATTGTTATACCTAAACTTGGGTGTTTCACCCTTTTCTTTCTTTGTTTTTTAATTTTTTGTTTTTATTTTTATTAGTGTTGGTCGTCCATACTTAGGCGACTATTTATTTCATGGTCTTCTCTACGACCAGTCACCAGTACCACTCTGATGTTCGATGGCTATGTCAGGAAATTATGATTGCTGTCAAAATGTTGAAGATGATCGATACTAGTCAATCAGCGGTTCAACAAATGAACACATGTTTCCAACAATGGATGAATGGATCATGGTAGCATCAAGTCATTAACAACAATACACCCGACAAAGCAAAAGTAACTGTTGGTCCACTTATCGTCAAGACTAAGTATCTAGGCCCCGACTGTTTGTTCAACCACACACTTAAATCAAATATTAGTAGATTAGTTAATTAGAGTAAATAAGTGCAGTGAAGAAACAAGAACAAACAGAGAATTGTTGACCCAGTTCGGCCCAAGGCATACGTCTGGGGGATACCAATCCAGGAGTGTTCCACTATGTGTTCGAACACCACGTTACAACACGAACAATAGTGAACTAGTAATCTTTTACTCCAACACCCAAGCAGATGATCGATGGTACCAGAAACTCCCCTTCCTGGTGAGAATACTCCGATTCTACTTCGATCCCTTGAAGATACCTCCTCCAAGTTTCTCTTGAGTGAACCTGTAAAAGATCCTCCCTTTGATGTAGCAATGTAAGGGCAGTATCTTGTTGACACGAACTTGAGTGTTGCCCTTGATTGAAAGTGTCGAAATCAATCAAGGGTGCTTAAGTGCTCGATGAGACGAATGACCACTCAAGTGACAATCTCCTTCACAAGTGATGAACCTCGCGGATGGGGTGAAGAGATTGAATGGGGATTTCTCACACGTTTTGCTGTTGCTTTTTCAAGAATGATAGAATCGATAATCAATCCACAGCTAATCGTTCTTCTTAAAAAGATGTTCGAAATCCCTGTTGCTATGGAAGGGAATACACTATCCCATAAATTCTTCCTCCTTCCATAGCCAATTAATTCCTTTCTCGGTTGGGAGGATCCGCTTGCCATAACTCGAGCGCTCACCATAAGGAAATGCTAGAAGACCGTTGAGAGGACGCTCCTTACCAAGCTGCATTGGCCTTATCCGATTTGCAAAGATATATTGCCAAGAATACTACGCGGATAAGACTAAGGGGTGGGGACCTATCTAGTGTTCATCATTGGGTTGGAACACATTATCTCAAAATATGGGTACTAACAATCTCCCCCTTTTTGACATAATGTGAGCCAGAAGGATCAAAGATCTCCCAATGATAAATCAATACAAGAGAAACAAATCACAGAGCCCCAACCACCAATACATAGCAACAAACATCCCAGCCAACCTATCTAATGCTCCGTACAAATAAATAAGCTAAAGCAGAGGAGCATGTACAATAAAACCAGCAGAACATCCGAAAAGAGTCCAAAACAAAACAATACTAAGAAGAGTTCAATAACAGAGTTCCAACATAACAATCGAACATAAAACAAAAGCACTTACCAGAGGCAGGCATCTTTGATCACACGCACATCTTCTCCCCCTCTGGATCACAATGTGGCAAAAATGCCAATTACTCCTGGGAGGAGTCATCCTCATCTGTGGTGGCATAGAAGTCGGCAGCAGCATTAGTTACCTCATCCTCTGGATCAGAGTCCCAGACGTCAGGAAGAAGTCTTGCCATCTCAGCTAGGGCACGTTCCTCTTCATCTAGCTCCTCTCGCTTCCTTCTAATTGCATCCTGGCGTTCAGCAATCATGTCTCTGAGTTGGTCGAGTGCCGTCTGGGGAATAGGAGGGCCATTCGGACCAGGAATGTCTTGAACCTTGTTTTGAAGCTTGGAAGTGAATTTGAACACTTTTGTGATGTCCATCAATTCCTTGGGGTGTCCACCAATGCCCACAGATTCCAAATACCCATAGACTAGGGCTGGAAAAGGGATGAGGGAGGAGCTATCCTCTTTCAAGTTCTCTGCTATATCCACCATTTGATTGAGAACAAGCTTTCCATAATTGATCTCCTTCTTGTTTTCATCAATGGCAAACAACAACTGACACATCTCCTTTGAGACAACTGAGTGGTTGGCTGTAGGCATCACATTCGAGGATATGAACTTGTATAGCAGAAAGAACTTCTGAGTAAGATTGCCTGATCTCAAACCTCTGCCTTTGATGTTCTTCTCCTTATCTTTAGTGAGCAATTTAGCAATCTGAATATTGTTGAACTGTGTGCCAGGTCGGAATACAGTGTCAAAATCACACTGTGGAACACCAAGAAAATCGCAAATGACCTTATCTGTGAGAGGAACAAGTTGTCTCTTGATATACACACGACCAAACCAGCTGCTTCCAGGAACAATCACTGATTTTCTGAGGTTGGCATAGAACATCTTCACAATGGATTGTTTGCTTCCTGGAAGATCGGATGCCCATCTAAGTAGATGTCTCTTCTCAAGATAGCTTGTCCAACCAATCTCATCACATTTAGGACCTCGAAAAGCAACCTCAGGTTTGAGCTTCCTCTCAAGTAGCACAGTCTCGAAGAATGTCTGAGAGCTTAGTGAGTAGAACTTGGAGCTGTAGGCAAGATTGGTATCCACAATCTCAGGAATTTCATCAACATCTTCATCCTGAGCAACAACCTCCTCAACATCAACAGTGGGAACCTTCTTCTTCTTCTGAGGTTGAGAGGTAGAAGGAATCTCATCAGCTTTCCTTTTAGCTCTTTTGGCAGCAGCCTTCTTGCGGGCAAGAGCCCTGAGAGGTACACCATCCGATGAAGAAGATTTCTCCCCCTCACGTCCAGCCTCAGTGTTAGCAACAGCTTGCTCTTCATCATCACTCCTCAGCTCATCCTCAGTGAGTCCTTCACGCCTCAGAAACTCTTCAGCAGAGATAGTAGTGCGGTTGCCTTCTGGTTCCTCCTCATCTCCCGAGTCTCCACTGGATTCTTCATCATCTGGATTAATCTCAACGTTCTTGTCCGGTTCATCAGATAACTCGGTGGACTCAGATGTGTGTTCAAAAGCATCATCTGAACTCCCAGGAGACCCACCACCAGCATTCTTAATAGCGACCTTTGGAGCACGAACAGAGGCAGTTTCTTCAGAAGCCCTAGAAGACGTTTGTGCGCCAGTGCCAGAGACAGGGGTGTCGGATTGAGGGCCAGGCTGAGAGCCTCCTTGGTGTTCAGATTCAGGATTCGAACCCCCTGCATCAACATTGTCAGTCGTAGCAGTTTTGAGCAAAGCCATTTTACCTTTCCCTTTCAGAGAACTCTGAGAAAGAATTGCCGCATCCGCCAGAGTAGATAATGGAACTTGAACGGTAGGTACAGGGGCATGAGATGTGGGCGACGTGCTGGGAGCAGTTTCCCCATGAGAGGGTGGCGTCACAACCGCCGATTGAGGGTTCTCCAGTTGCGATGAAATTAGGGCTCCAACTGTGGCAGTTTCTCCAAGTGCGTGCGCCATTTCAGCACGAATGTCGAGGGGGTCTGAGACAGGTATCTCTGGTGTGGCAATGGTGGTCGAAACTTCATTGGAAGGGGAAATTTCAGTCTGGGTTCGACCACGTCCGCGTCCACCTCTTCCGCGACTCCGTCCACTTCCTCGATTGCCACCGCGATTCCCACCTCTGGTGCGAGGGCTTCCGCGTGCTGGTAGAGGCGCGATCTCAGTGTTGGAACTCTTGTTCCTCGTCATCACCATGATTCCTGTGAGGTAAAAGCAAATCGGAAGTATTCTGTATTTTCAAAGAAAACTCCTAGCTAGAACACGAGAAATAGACGCAGGAAACACGGAGAGAGATTATGATCACACGCAGCAAAGGTAGTTTCCTTTTATGGGGACGTGTGAGAATCTCAAGACAAATCACATAGATGGCCGGTTACCAAGGAAACTGTAAAACTTCCCTTATATGGTCAAACTGCTGCCGAGGGATGATTGAATTTCCTGCAATAAAAAGTTCAATTAAGTATGGGATCTCTCAAAATAAGGCTATTATAATATTTAAGAAAATCTTAAAAGGGAAACTTAGCCGTATTGATGTTGACGAGTGAGATCCCCAAGATCCTGTTTGAAACTTAGACTATGGTGCATAGGCCAAGTTCCCGCCTCAGTCTTTCAAATCGTTCTCCATCAAGAGCTTTGGTGAAGATGTCCGCGTTCTGTTCTTGTGTTCCAACATACTCCAGGGACACTACTTCATCTTCCACAAGTTCTCGGATAAAATGGTGCCTAACATCAATGTGCTTGGTTCGACTGTGTTGCACTGGATTTCTTGAGATACTTATCGCACTCATGTTGTCACAAAGAACCACTAGCTTGTCTAGATCAATTCCGTAGTCGCTAATCATTTGTCTCATCCATAAGAGCTATGCACAACAGCTCCCTGCTGCAATGTACTCTGCTTCTGCCGTGGACAAGGATATAGAGTTCTGCTTTTTGCTGTACCAACTCACCAAGTTGGTTCCAACGTAGAAACACCCTCCTGTGGTGCTTTTTCTGTCATCAACATTACCAGCCCAATCTGCATCAGTGTATCCTATCAACTGTAGGTTGGATTCCTTGGAATACCATATGCCCAAATCAGGTGTTCCAGCAATGTATCGGATCACCCTTTTTGCAGCCTTGAGGTGAGACTCCTTAGGGTCTGCTTGATATCTGGCACACACTCCAACCGCATAGCTGATGTCGGGTCTACTTGCTGAGAGATAGAGTAGACTTCCAATGATCCCTCTATACATCTTTTGATCAACATTCTTCCCTGTTGGATCCTTGTGCAATTTATCTGATGTTCCAATCGGTGTTCGAACAGGCTTGCTAGATTCCAGCCTAAACTTTTTGACAATGCTTTTTGCATACTTTGATTGATTAAGGAAAGTCCCTTCCTTTTTCTGAGTAACCTGCATGCCAAGAAAAAAGGTTAATTCACCTACCATACTCATCTCAAACTCCTTACCCATAGTCTCGATGAACTTGTCCTTGAGCACATGGGAGGTTGATCCGAACACGATATCATCCACATAGACTTGAGCCACTATGATTCCTTTGGAGTCTTCCTTGATGAACATGGTCTTGTCTGTACTCCCCCTTCTATAACCATTTTCCAATAGATATTTCGAAAGCCTCTCATACCATGCCCTTGGTGCTTGTTTAAGCCCGTAGAGAGCTTTGTTCAGACGAAAGACATGGTCTGAAAGGTCAGCATCTTCGAAGCCCTTAGGTTGCTCCACATATACTTCTTCTTTCAACCAACCATTTAGGAAGGCGCTTTTCACGTCCATCTGGTAGAGTTTGAAACCCATCGAGCATGCAATGGCAAGGAGTAATCTCACAGCTTCGAGTCTTGCTACGGGGGCCAAGGTCTCACTGTAGTCCACTCCCTCCACTTGGGTGTAACCTTGAGCTACGAGCCTGGCTTTGTTGCGAATCACATTTCCATTCTCGTCACTCTTGTTCTTGAAGACCCATTTTGTACCAATGACGTTGGTGTGCTCTGGACGCTCGACCAAGGTCCACACTTCATTCCTTTTGAACTGGGCAAGCTCTTCTTGCATGGCATTGATCCAGTTTTCATCTTGTAGAGCTTCTTCAACTCTAGTAGGTTCAATCCTGGAGGTGAAGCAATGCAGCCCAGCAAACTCTCTATAGTCGATTTTCTTCTTAACTCGAGTTTTCCGATCTTCTAGCACGTCCCCAATTACATCCTCTGGATTGTGATTACGATGGATTCTGACTTGGGGGGCATCCACCTCTGACTGTGACGGTGTTCCAACTGGTGTTTGAACACCGGGTTGGATCTCATCACTTTCAGTAGTAGTTTCCAGCTTGTCTCCTGATAAAGGTCGAGTTTGTCCAGAGCTTTGGGTGTCTTTCTCTGCATCCTCCTCTTGGGATTCGACTGGTGTTCCTCTGTTGGGCGCATCTTCCACAATGACATTTGTGGATTCGATTACCTTCCTAGTTCTAGAGTTGTATACTCGAAAAGCCTTGCTAGATGTTGAATACCCAACAAAGATGCCTTCGTCACTTTTCTCCTTGAACTTCCCGGTGTGTTCCCTGTCATTAAGCACAAAACACTTGCAACCAAAGATGTGAAAATATGATATTGAAGTCTTTTTACCCTTCCATAATTCATATGGAGTCATGAGTGTTTTAGGCCTGATGTACACTCGATTTATCATATAACATGCCGTGTTGATTGCTTCTGCCCAGAGAAACTCAGGAACCTTCTTGGAGTTCATCATGACTCGTGCCATCTCTTGCAAGGTACGGTTCTTCCTTTCCACCACTCCGTTCTGCTGAGGAGTCTTTGGTGCTGAAAACTCGTGTTTGATCCCAATGCTGGAACAGTAATCATCAAATGCCTGATTTTCGAATTCCTTCCCATGATCACTGCGAATTCTTTTCACTTTGCAGTCTTTCTCGTTCATAATTTGGTTGCACAATTTCATAAAGACCTTGAAGGCTTCGCTCTTTTCCCTGAGAAAATCAACCCACGTATATCTGGAAAAATCATCTACACAAACGAATATATACCGTTTACCTCCCAGACTAGGAATTTCAGTAGGTCCAATGAGGTCCATGTGTAAGAGTTCCAGACAATGTGTTGTTGCATTGTGTTCCGTCACGGGGTGGGACACACCTGTTTGCTTGTTTTTGGCACAGTCTTCACAGAAGTCCGAGACATGCTTATTAAGGTCTGGAAGTCCACGAACGGCTCCTGTTCCGCTTAGCTTGATTAGATCCCTGAAGTTCAGATGACCTAATTTCTCATGCCAAAGTAGGTTCCGGGAATCCCCTGCATCCTTCACAAAATTACAGGTTTGTACAAGCAAATAGCAGTCATTTCGAGATCTTAGACCCCTCATGACACACACATTGTTAGAATCAAGAACTTCACAATACTTTTTGTTAAAGGATACAGTCAAGTCCTCATCGCAGAGTTGACTTATGCTTATAAGATTGGCATGCAGTCCTTCCACATAGTAGACATTGTTGAGCTTGGGCAGGCCATTTCCATGGAGGGTTCCTTGTCCAGAGAGACGACCCTTTTTACCGTTTCCAAACACCACGGATCCACCATCAATTTCTTTGAATGGTTTGAGGACGTCTTTATCTCCTGTCATGCCTCGAACACCCGCTGTCGAAGTACCAGGTTGCATTCTTATCCTTTTGTCTAGAGGATAGGAAAGCCACATACATCTCGCAGAAATTTTGGCAACCCATTCACGCCTTATAGAGATCCTCTTCTTGAGTTCTTCGTTAGGCCATCTCACAGGTTTTCCCTCAAGAAGATCCTTAATGATCCTTTGACAGTGCTCGGTCTTGTGTCCTCTGAACTTGCAATAGTCGCATATGAGAGGTCCTTTGAATGAATTCCTCCTTTTGTTGAAGCCTTTGGACCCTTTATGAGCAGTTTTGGAGGTCTGGCTGGGTGTACGATCGCTCAGTTGACCACCTGCCACAAACTTGATGTTTCCTTTGGAGGTAGAGGCGGAGCTGAAGTTGCTGTATCCAAGGCCTTGCTTGTTCCCATGAGATTTCCCAGCAGCTAGAGCATAGTCAAGTTTAGCCTTGCCTTTATTCATGTCGGACAGAATCTTTTCAGATTTGTTGAGTTTCTCCCTAAGTTCAGTGATTTCCACAGAGAGAAGATCATGCTTGGAAGAAACCTTTTCTTTTTCCTCTTTCTCGTAGAGTATTCCAGCTTCGAGTTCTGTTACATGAATGGACACCGCTTCAGTCTTAGACAGTAAGCCTTTGTTCTCGTCTATGAGCCTCTCAATCTCATTTCTAAGATCCTGATTGGTTCTTTGGAGGTCTTCTATCTTAGTCATCGAGGCTTCGAGTCTTTCGAAAACTTCATTGTAGAGATCCGTGAGACGTTCTATTTTGTCTGCCTCTTTGCTGCTAAGAGAAGCACAATCATGGTCAGAGGAATCGTTATTCACAGGGTTAGAAGTAGTACCGTGTTGTGACTCAGTGTCCGAACATGAGTCTGAATCCCATGTTCCTGGTGCCATAAGAGCAATCCCATGCTCAGATTCACCTTCCATGCATTCCGGTTCCTCATCATGATCACTGAAGGTGATGTGGTAGGTCTTCTTTTCCTTCTTCTTTATATTTCCACAATCTGCCCTAATGTGACCAAAACCTCTGCATTCATAGCATTCTGGTCCCTTGGGCCTTTCTTCAGTTTGTTGATCCTTGCCATAGGGTTTGGATCTTCTTTTGGGATCTCTCCTGGAGTTCGATCCATCCCCCTTCCCACTAGGAAACCCTTCCCTCCCTTTCTTATTCTTGAGAAGTCTGGCCAGTCTCTTTGTGAGAAGGGAGATCTCGTCATCATCACTGTGATCACTGTCAATCTCGGCTTCCTTGTCATTTACCAACTTAGACTCAGCTTTGAAGGCGATACTCTTGCTTCCAACTTCCTTGCAATGGTCCATCTCCCATGATTGAAGTATTCCCATAAGTTCGTCCACTTGCATAGTGGAGTAGTCCTTGTAGAGTTCAAGGGCTGCAATCTTTGGGTTGAACCTGTCCGGGATAGTTCCCACGATCTTCCTTACCAATTCTTGTTGGGAATAGATTTTCCCAAGTTGATGTGCCTGATTGGTTAGGTCACGAATTCTACCAACATAGCTAACAATACTCTCATTTTCATCCATAACAAGTTTATGAAATTGAGTTTCTATGGAGATTAACTTGGAAGATCTAACGGAAGCCATATCTTCATGGGAGTTTACCAGTACTACCCATGCATCATAAGCAGTATCGCACGAGGAGATAAACTTGTATTGTTCTTCCGTAACTCCGTTGAAAATAACATTGAGAGCCTTAGAGTTCATGGAGGATAGGGACTTTTCTTCCGCTGCCCATTTGTCTTTGGGTTTTGGTGTTTTGACACATTCATCGTCCTCTACAGTGGGACGCTCGAACTTAGATTCAACGGCATCCCAGACTCCCTCATCAATTGCCATAAGGAAGGCCCTCATCCTGGTTTTCCAGTAGGAGAAGTTTGTTCCATCTAGCAAGGGAGGCCTGGAAATGTTTCCTCCTTCACGACTCATCTTGACGTTTGGATCTCACCCGAGGGTGTGTGCGCTCTGATACCAATTGTTGGTCCACTTATCATCAAGACTTAAGTATCTAGGCCTCGACTGTTTGTTTAACCACACACTTAAATCAAATATTAGTAGGTTAGTTAATTAGAGTAAATAAGTGCAGTGAAGAAACAAGAACAAACAGAGAGTTGTTGACCCAGTTCGGCCCAAGGCCTACGTCTGGGGGATACCAATCCAGGAGTGTTCCACTATGTGTTCGAACACCACGTTACAACACGAACAATTGTGAACTAGTAATCTTTTACTCCAACACCCAAGCAGATGATCGATGGTACCAGAAACTCCCCTTCCTGGTGAGAATACTCCGATTCTACTTCGATCCCTTGAAGATACCTCCTCCAAGTTTCTCTTCAGTGAACCTGTAAAAGATCCTCCCTTTGATGTAGCAATGTAAGGGTAATATCTTGTTGACACGAACTTGAGTGTTGCCCTTGATTGAAAGTGTCGAAATCAATCAAGGGTGCTTAAGTGCTCGATGAGACGAATGACCACTCAAGTGACAATCTCCTTCACAAGTGATGAACCTCGCGGATGGAGTGAAGAGATTGAATGGGGATTTCTCACACGTTTTGCTGTTGCTTTTTCAAGAATGATAGAATCGATAATCAATCCACAGCTAATCGTTCTTCTTAAAAAGATGTTCGAAATCACTGTTGCTATGGAAGGGAATACACTATCCCATAAATTCTTCCTCCTTCCATAGCCAATTAATTCCTTTCTCGGTTGGGAGGATCCGCTTGCCATAACTCGAGCGCTCACAATAAGGAAATGCTAGAAGACCGTTGAGAGGACGCTCCTTACCAAGCTGCATTGGCCTTATCCGATTTGCAAAGATATATTGCCAAGAATACTACGCGGATAAGACTAAGGGGTGGGGACCTATCTAATGTTCATCATTGGGTTGGAACACATTATCTCAAAATATGGCTACTAACAGTAACAAAGAATTCTATGTGCCTCAATGTTTCAATTCACCTTCACAATATTTAGAGCAGAATAAATTTATATTTTTTCAATTAAAAAGTTAAAAGTTTTGCAAGAAAACATGCATATGCATTTCAGCATTTGGGTTATACTCCGTCCGTCCCACCAATATTGTCCTGTTTGACTTTTTTACACTGTTCATTGTTTAACTTTGACTCAATATTTTTGCAAGTATATATTTGAAAAAAATAATCGAGTTGGGTCTTGTTAGAATCGTATTATCATGTAGTTTTAGAATATGTATTTTACATAATTTTTTATTATACATATTTGAAGATATTAACGGTTGAAAATGTGCATTGGATTGTGTGCAAAAGTCAAACAAGACAAGTTAAGTGGGACGGAGGGAGTATCATATTAAATGCTTACAACTATATAGTATAATTACCTTAAAAATTTCCTGTGAATCTGAAGCAGTAACTGCGGGCATCTGACTGCATCTCTTCATAAGTTAGGTTGGCTAATTTACCCTTTTTTTTTTTTTTTCAGTCTTAAGGATTTATCAAAGCACATATAGATTGAATCTGGCTTTGTTGCATCAGTCCTATAGAAGTTTCCTATACTTCCAAGTGCTCCAACATATATAATGAACACTGTTTAAAGTTAAATTTAGAAAACGGAGGAAGTATGTGGTACAATATGTGAATATTCATGTACAGAAAGAGAGAATATAGATGCAAAAATAATGGGCTAGTTACTATATATGTTACATCAGCCTTTTCAATTTTCATTATATATTAAATATGCTGGATTAATCGTGTTTAATTTGTGTTCTGAACGAGATATGAATTAAGTATTTCTCAATTTAACTGCAAAATATAACCTTCATGAATTTAGACTTATCCAGCACATCCTCTCCAAAAAAGTAGTGATGGCAAGGGTGAGAATTGGAAAATGAATTCTGGTCATATTTCGTCATATCTCATGCGTTACATATTTATACTTGCATTATTATGCCATCATCAAAACTCAAAAGAGAAAGAGACAATGACTCTTAATATAGTAGTCCCTGCATTGTTTTGTGTGATTGCAGATATCCATCTATACAATCAATTCCCTTCTTCATTAAGATACTTCCTCCGTAATCTAATGATATTAACGCTTGCATTGTAAATCTATTCATTAAGTAATTTTGATTCGACTTTTTAATACAGTTACATAAGATAAAATATAGTCAAGTGAGATGTTGTTAGATTCGTCTAATCACATATTTTACAATATTAAACTTTTATAATTTTTACTTTTTTTACAATTTGAAATAAAAATCGTTAAATATTTGTATTTGATTGCGTAAAAACATGAAATGTTAATATCATTAGTATGTAACTATATAGGTATATGTAACATATATACTACTATATCGATACATTTCTTTTTATTCTCAATTCATATACTACCTCCGTTTTTTTAGAAATGCACCATTTGCATTAGGCGCGCATGCCAATGCATAGTTTCAATCATTAATAATTTAAATTGTGTATAATTAAAAATTATAAAAAGTTGATATTCTAATACTACAAGTGTAGATGAATCTAACAAGATTCCACTTGACTATATTTTTTCTTCCAAAACTATAACAAAAATATGAGACAAAGTTAAACTATGAACAGTGCGCAAATCCCCAATGTTGCATTTCTAAAAAACGGAGGGAGTATATTTTAAAACACACTTTTTTGATCACTTTTTCTCTATTTCCCTGGCCCCTATGCCATGTATTTTTACATCCCTTAGCTCTTGATCGATGAGCTATTACGCACATAAGCCATAATTTGCTGGAGTACTACTTCATCAATTTCATTTTAGATGGTATATTATGTTTAGGTTGTTCACGAGGCTAAAGAAAAAAAAGAAAGAATGGAAGTACTATTTTATTAATGTGTGAAGGGAAAAAAAATCGATATTTTTAATCAAAAAGTCGAAGAGAAAATAATGAAATATAACATCATACTAATATTGTTAAAAAGAATAAAAGGTAATGATAATGGGTATGTTTGGGAGAAAGCATATTTGATAGCATATAGCATATTGAAAGAGCATATTCTCTCACAGTTCTCTCTCCAAATCTGCTATCTGCTAGCGGATCTGCTGACTTACAAACATTCCATATAAAAGGAAATACTAATACTACAGTTAGAAGATTGGATTTAGTAACAACCGGAAGCTGGAATTGATCAGGTGGGGTCGGTGATTTGCTTGTCATAATGTCATTATTATTACTACTTCAGTTTCAAGTTTTCGTTTCAATTGCTCTTTCCACCTTAATTCTCGTGTTGGTCTGTCACTTTCATCATGATTCTCACGGTGTAATCATTGTCCTAATTATATACTTCATCGGTCTTATTGTTTTTATTACAGACGCAACTAGCCGGTGGCGATCTAAAATTTTTTTCAGCGGTATCACAAATGTGATGGAAATATGCTAAAATTAAGGACGACAGTCAAAATACAAAAATTATTGAAAAATATTAGGCTATAATTGATTATATTGGTATCACCATAAAAAAATCAGTGGTTGCATAAAGTCAAATAAAGAAAAATCTATAACTTTTTTTTGCTTAAATTTATAATTTTATGAATTTGAGTGGTATCTCGTGCTACCATAACTCCCTACGTAGATCCGCCTATGCACCCAGCACGTATGCCGATATACATTTTTAACGGTTAATAAATTAAACTGTGTACAATGAAAAATTACAAAAAGTTGATATTATAAAACCATAAGATTAGACGAATCTAACAAGATCTCACTTGACTATGTTTTTTTTATACATAACTATGATAAAAATTTGAATAAAAGTTAATCGTGAATAATGTCAAAAAATCATCCGTAACAAAAATAATGAGACGGAGGTAGTACTATATTACAGCTGGCCTCCTCTCACTTGTAAGCTGCAGCTTACAATTTGGTTATTGGGAGTATTATTTTTGAGCCCTCGAGTTCTATGATTTTCTATTGACATTTTAGTAATTTTCTCATGTGATATACTAATAAAAGATGGCTTAATTCAATGGCACACAATAAACTCCAACGGCCAAAAATTAAATAGAAATTAAAGAGGGAAATGTAACATAAAAATGAAATGAAATGAGATAATTGGCATGGTTTTACTTTTATTCTTGTTTTTAATATAAGCAAACAAAAGAAAACAATAAAGGAGTAGTATAATACAAGTCCCTTAGCAACAGCCAACAAGGCCACCCAATACCGGTTAATGTAACTATACAATGCTCCCAGATAGATGTACAACGGTTAAGGTTGCTCGAAGGGGTTTGTCTTGGATACGACCGGATAATGGATGGTGGAAGATCAACACAGACGGGTCATCTTTTGATAATCCGGGTCCGGCTGGGATTGGGGGTCATTAGGGATGCCGAAGGGAAGGAGATCTTTATTTTATCTGAATTTATAGGCCACACAGATTCGACAAAGGCAGAGTTGATGGCCATAAATCAGGTATGCCGTGCACTCATTTGGGACCAAGGTTTCCCCTTACCAAAGCTTATTTTTGAATGCAATTCAATTAATGTGGTGAAATGGCTGGCTGATCCGAGGGAGATCCCATGGGGATTTCATCGTTATGTTGGTCCAGTTGTTTCGATCTTGCGACACGCGGGGGAGGTAAGAGTTCAACATATTTTGAGGGAGCGCAATTCTATCGCAGATAAGTGGGCTAGAACAGGAGCAGCAGGGGGTGCTAAAGTTGAGAATTGGCTTTAATAGCAAAAGGTTTTGGTTGCTGGATCTGTCTTTGACTTGTCTTCTTGAGTTACTGGTTTTTTTGCAACTGAGGCAGTACCTACTTGTATTTGTTGTAATTTGTCTGTTTTTGTCTCGGTTTTGTATCCCAATCACTTGGTGTCCTTGGTCCACTTTGGTAATAAAATGTTTTTCCCCTTAAAAAAAAAAAAACTATACAATGCTAGATACTTCCACTGTTTTTATTTATTTGTAACATTATAAATTTTGTTACTGTTGATTGGACTGCTTTGACTTCAATTTTTATCATAATTATACAACTTAAAATATAGTCAAGTGAGATTTTGTTATATTCGTTGTGTCTTGTAGGTTTTAAACATCAAATTTTTAAAATTTTTACATGTACCCAACTTGATTTATTAATAGTTTAAAATATGCATTGGATTGCGTGCACCGTGAGTATGTAGCAAATAAATAAAAACGGATGAAGCAATAACTGATTTTTTTTTTGTGTGTGTGTGCAGCGAAGCCAAAAAAAAAACAGAGAAAAAGAAAAACTACAAACTATAGAAAAAGAAACTAATAAAGCTTGACAATTAGAGTATGGGGAACCACAAGCCGGATGCATCCGCCGCCAAGTCCCCAGTCACAGTCTGGTGAGAATACCCATGTTGTGAAGAAGTCTTCAACGGACATCATGTTTGGCGTGTGATCCGTTACCTTATTTTCCTCCCGAAGCACGTGAATTAATTATGAGACATTCCTCAAAAGAGGCTTTCAACTCAGGAGCATGGAGGAGGAGAGAAGCCATAAGGATGGAAGGTATTAGTCGAGTGGTGCAGTAGCTAAACAGCCATCTTCGAATCAGAATAACAGCTCACTCGAGACACAACCATATCCCGCACATAGGACAGCCCAGTTACCAATGCAGCTACCATCTTCGAATTGTGACTCGTTTCTTTTGGGCACGGTAATTTATGTGGTGGGGTGTGGTGGGGTTTAATAGTTAAAGTAATATGAGTATTTGTGTTTAAAATTTTAATGAATTTTGACTTTCTTTATTATTTAACTTTGACAAAATATTATTGTAATGATTTAATTAGAGAAAAATATTCAAGTGTGATCTTGTTAGAATCGTCTAGATGTCTAGATTTAGAATATATATTTTATATAATTTTTGTTTGTACCAATTTTAAAATATGAAGAATTAAAGAAATGCAAGGGACTTTGTGTAGAAAAATAAAAGTGTATTGGAAGTTGTGCAGATAGTAAAAGTGATTATTTTTAGGGTAGTGCTAAATAGACACTCTAATATAAACACCCTACCTTGAAAGTGGTGAAAGGAGTATGGTGGGCGGAATTGCATACAACATTAACTACACAATATTTATTTATTTTTTTCATTTTCCGAATCACTTTTATTATTGATTGAAGGCAAGTATAACAAGAAGAATGAGTGAGAATTAAAGTCACCTAAAAAACTATATGTAATAAATTTTAAACAATTTTATGCTATATTTATTGTATTATTTTTTTGGAAGAGTCATTGAAGGCCTGAAAAGGGGTGGTGCGAGCCCATGCCACACAATTTACAAAGGGGAATAAAAGGGAGGGATAGGGGGGCGGTGGGGATCGAACCTCCAACATTCCATTGGAAGTCTAGGGACTTAACCACTTGGGCTAAGTCCTCATCCCCATTTATTGTATTATTTGTTCTAATAATTATAATTATTATTTTTAATTTATTATCAAACTTATTTATTCATAATCTAAATTGCCAATTGGAATGAGGACTTGGTTAGTTTAGTGTTTATGTCCCGACTTCCTACCTTATGGTTGGGAGTTCGATTCCTACCCGACCACATATCCCTCCCCTTTATGTTCGTTAATGTAGGATTTTGGAGTCCAATCGCTGATAATGTAATTAGTTTATGCTATGCACAATAATTTTTAGAATAAAAGGTCAATGCCATCCTTTCACCCTAAAAGAAAATAGTCAATTCAATATAAAAAAAGCTATATCCAAATCATAAATATATACATATTCTCTCTATTATATAAGAGAGGACTGCCGAATAGTTGCCAAATCGAATTTGAATCCTGACCGTTGGATTCTAATTCAATTTCATTCCTGCCCGTCGGATCTTCAATCTAATTTGATTCTTGATCGTTGGATCTCTCTGTTTCTTACCCATTACGCATTCGTCTCCGAGGTATTGATTTGGGTCTGGATTTAGACGCAGTTCAGTTTCCAATCGCCTTCCCGTCTTTCCCTTTCCCGTGTTCCCTTATATCGTTTCTTTCTCTATTTCCTCAGATTCTGGCCGCCTCCGGAGCCATCGCCTTTCGGGAAACCCAACCCAGATCATTCTTCAATCTTCTCCATCTTCCTACCCCTAATCCTTCTGCCTCATTCGTTTCGTCAGCGTTGCCTTGCTCGCTGGGCGATGAACCGTTCGTTGCGACGCCGCCCAGGGTTCGCCGTTTCTCGTTTGCAGTGTGGTTCGGGTTTCCTTTGAATCTGCCGTCGGTCGCCTTCGCTGCCCATCTCTCTTTACAGTTCCGGGTTTTGCTCGTAATTTTCGCCCTTCAATTCATTTGCTTCCCCGGCCGTGCGCCCTCTTGCTTGTTCGATTGGTTTGGGGTTAGGCTACTTTTCGCGCCTCTGTCCGTCGGGGTGGCCCCGTCGGCAGGAGGGGCGGCAGAAGCCTACCGCCGGCTCTTGTATTCAGCGGTGCGTGCTCTTTTTCACTTGGCTTGTTGGTTTTTAGCTCGTGCTTGCTTTTTAGATTGTCGCATAATCACTGGATACATGAGTGTGTTTGTGATTTGCGTCTGCTTGGATAAGAAAATAGACAATATTTTGTTTACGACCTTTGTTCCCCTACTTCTATTGTTCTTCATCTGTTCAGGGTTTAGGGTTACGCATTCGTCTCCGAGGTATTGATTTGGGTCTGGATTTAGCTTCATCCATCGATTTGTACTGTTCCAGTCCAGTTACTCCCTTGCCCAGCCATCGCCTCACCCATTCCTCTTTGCCGCTGGTGCTGCCTTGCACGACTCCTGCCCTAGCTGCCGCTGTGTCGAAGGCGGTTCGGAGGAGCCGTTCGGAGGAATCGAGTTTTGGATCCCGTCGAATTGTGTGTAAAGGTAATTTCTCTCGTTTGTTTGGGTGTAGCTCTCGGTGCTTCTTCAGTTGTATAGCCTTTGGACTCCAGATTGCTTCCTTTCCGTGTTCTGATTCTGTCGGGATTCGGAGCCTTTCTCAACCTTAATTCGGAAATCTCCACTTCGGGCGCTGCTCGTCGGTCGCCGGCAGCGATTCCGATCGCCCCCAAGCGTACTACACCGGCGGTGCAAAAAGGTCTTTAATTTTTTTTTTAGAAAAAATTATTTTAAAAATTTTTGTGGGGGATAAAATCTCGACTCTCCTAAGAATGTCCGCTATTTCTCTAAATGAAATATTATCTGGTTTGGTATCGCGAAATTGACTTGATTTATATTGTTTTGATTTTTCTACTGTGATCTGAGGTATTGGTTGATTACTCTATTTTTGGAGTCGAGATAAATCTGTTGATATGTCCTGAGAGTGTCGTGGTGCTGATTTTTGTATCTAGGGTTCTGGGTTTCGCTGTTTTAAATAGTAGTATTTGGTTTCGGTTTATTCTATACTGTCAATAATGGTCATGAAATATTTTTGGTTGCAAGGTTTTTTGTTCGATTGGATCTTGAAATTCTTTCTGTGGAAGCATTGTGTTGCTGGATTCTTGTGGGAATCAAAGGAAGTATTCCGGATTATTGGTAAGACGAAATCTCCGGCCGAGATTTCGCTCAGGTATTGCTATTTTTGGGAATTCTTGGAATAGTTTGCGATTGGTGATTGTTGGTATTCTGTTTTGGTGAAAATTCTTGGTGAATATTGGTGGATTCCATGATTTGTGGCTGTGTAGAACATAACTGGTGATAGATGAGGGTGGAGGCGGATTCGAATGTGTTTGCTTTGAGGATTTGATTCAGTGGCATAAGGAAATTTACCTAAAACACATTTGTCTGTCCAGGATTAAATCAATTGATTAGTTTGGTTTTGCATAGTACTTGGTAACATTTTAACTCAAAAGGATAAGTTAGGCAAATTTTTTTGCATTCTTTATTGTTGCTCAAATCAAATGGATTGAATCTTTAATTATGACCTAGCATTTTAACAATTGAGCAAGAATTCTTCTGAAGAAATTTGACATGTTACTGTCTCATATGGTATAATGAACTTGATCATCTACATTTGATATGTTCTATGATTAAGCTATTTCAGTTTTGCTTTAAAAGTGGTACCGGCTGCACTGTTTATCTCTTTTGAAAGAAGAAATGACATTCACAACAGTTGCAGAACATGAATGATATCAGTTGGTTTTTATCATGGCCGTGCAGATAGAGACATGGTGGCGAACACTAATTTTATTATTTCAAAGTCTTGGGGTGATATATGGTCGTTTGAGTATAGCTCCATTGTATGTACTTGAATTAATTGAACCAAAAGAAATACAATCTCACGATGAGATGTTTGAACTCTTTTCATTTGTATTCTGGACTTTAACTATCATTCCTTTGCTCAAGTATAGTTTTGTGGTGTTGAGAGTTGACGACAATGGAGAAGGTAATCTTGAAAACTTTGGGATCAAGGATATGCTATAGTCAACGAAGTCCATCTTGAAAATCTGACCTTGTTGATTGTTGCAGGTGGTCCATTTTCATTATATTCATTACTCTGTCGGCATGCAAGTGTTGGGCTAATTCCTAGCAGCAGAACTTCAGGGTCGATTTTGCATCATGAAGAAAACAGCCCTGCCAAGAACAACTTGGAAAGTATCTTTCATTATTTACTGCTCTTCCTGGCTTTGTCTGGTGCTTGCATGATTTTGAGTGAAACAGTTCTTACGCCGGCAATTTCTGGTTTGCTTGTAACTTTGTTTTTGCTAATATTCATATTTTGGCTGAGTCTATTGAGTGATCTATTCATCAATATCCTTCTTCTCATCTTACTCCTTTTGATCCAATGTTGTCAGCATCATCTGGTCTTGGATGATCATTGGCAAAAATCTCTGTTAATTGTAAGAGTTTCATCATTAAATGGATAAATTACAATGGATCATTCTAACTCAAAACTGTCCAGAATCTAAAAATTTGTTAATGTTTCTTCATCAGTTTTCTCTAGATAGACAACAAAAGACAAAGTGGCAAAGGCCTTGAAGAAATGTGAGTTGCTATCTGGGATATAATGTGAGTTGCTCAGTAATTGATCAGCCTTATTATAGTTGTCATGTAAATACTTCACTAACCAATTTGGTGGCATATTTTGTTGGACAATGTTGATTAGAAGTAGGGAAATTTAATAAGGTCTTCATGTTCTTGCTGAAAGGATTTGATGTTGGTTACACTGGGATTTTTTCGTGATAACAGCCTTTAAGGCTTGATTCTTAGGGTAGGGCACTTGTACTGAATAGGATTGCCAAATTGCCATAGTTCATATTTCACTTAGTAGATGTGCATTGTGGTCTTGAATGTGTAATGCTCGGATTTATCTCTTCAATTGACATAGTCTGATAGCCTCAGAATTTCAGATTTCATTTTATGTTGTCGATAAACAACTTCGTAAGTGGAATCATCAAATGCCAGATTTGCTTTTTAGGATTCTAATGACATGTTTTTCAATGGATTTGGCTGGGTCTGTACAAATTCATAATCGAGTTAGTTGTAAAGAAATTCTTATGATTTTCGTTCATTTCTGAGTTTTTTAAGTTGACGTCTCCAGCTGTCCCAACTCCTGCTGCATGTGCAATATTAGTTTGTCTGTTCACCGTACAGCATCACGGGACAAAGAGAATTGGGATCATATTTGCTCCAATTGTCATCACAAGGCTTATCTTCATTGGCGGGTTTGGTCTGTACAATTTTATTACCATAGACGTGCCTTTTCTTCATGCATTATCTTTCGTATACATGCTGAGGTTCATGAAGAAAATTAATTTGAGACACTGGAAATTGCTAAGCAGCGTAGTCCTGTGCACTGCAGGTTGGCTCAGTTTGCAAGGATTAATGCATTGTACTTGCTTGATTGTTTCTAATCTATAAGCGCTTCTCACATTGTGATTTTTTGAACCAGGAACGGAGTTAATGTTCGCAGATCTCGGCCATTTTTCCACGAAATCCATTAAGGTGAAAAATGTATTGTAATGATGTTCAGTTCAGTATATAGACTTGTAGCATCATCATTCTTTCTGTGATGCAGATAACCTTCATTTGCATCATATATCCTGCTCATTTGGTAACTTATGCTGGGCAAGCTGCATTTATTGCTAAACATTTGGATGCTGAGGATGCATTCCACCTCAGTGAATCCATACCCAATAGTAAGACTTTAATGCTTTAATTTTGTTCTTCGTATTTCCTTTTATATTCTCACCGTTGCAAAAATCTGTCAACAGAGAATCTTCAGCATGTGTTTGCCGTGTTATCACTGTTTGCTACATCCGTTGGAAGCCAACGTACGATCACAGCTGGGTTCTCTATCATAAACCAGTGCCAGACACTTAATTGCGATCCCAAGGTGAAAGTTATCCATACGTCTGAACAAATTCGTGGGCAAGTTTATGTTCCCGATGTAAACTGGCTGTTTATGGCACTGAGCTTAGCAATCACCATTGGTTTGCATGATGTGTCGGCGCTTGCAAAAGCAACAGGTATGGTTCCTTGCAAGCAGTGCATTCTTTTATTTAGTATTTACCGAAACATGTTTTCTAATCCATACAGAACCTTAAGTTGGTCGTTCGTTGTTAGATTCAGAAAGTTGTCATATTTTTTTTATGGTAGGCTTGGCTGTTGCTTGTGCTATGCTCATCACAAGCTGCTTGATGTCACTCGTGATTGCACTGTGTTGGGCTTTTGCTTAGCATCACCATTGGCTTCGCCTTTCTTACAACTTATTTATTCGTCCATCACTTAGACTATTTCTATTTCATTTTGTTTAGGAGTTATTCGCATCCATTGTATTTGGGATTATTCCCATTTTCCTTCAATCTGCATTTTCATTAGGAATTATTCGCAGCTGTTGTAATTGGGGAAACTGGTGAAGACACATTTCACCATTGGGAGCAATTGGCAACTGCTGGGAGCTAATATACAAAAACATCATATTAAATGTACTTCCTCAATTTCATCTTTGTTTATTTTTTTCTTTTTCCTCAGGATTTTATGTGGTTCAGCAAAGAATTGGCAAAATCGCTTGTTATGGATTAGGAATTGAATTTTATTTCTAATTTGGTGTAAAAATTGCCCCTATTTTTTCTTTTAAAAAAAATTATTTGTGTAATTCGCTTTGTAATTGAACTATTAGGGTGCGAAAGTTTTAGTTTTGAATCTTGGGGGAGGATTGAGTGATTGTTAGTTTAAATTGGTTTCAATGGCAATTGTTGGGAAAATCTTTAATATTTTGGATTCTTGGTGATTGTGGAAAAATTGGGTAATTGTTGGATGTTATTCTTGGAGTTATTGAACACTTTGGATTTGAAATGGATTTTTTTTAAGTGATTGATTATTGATGGATTAATTTCAAGATTTTTGCTTAAATTGTTCCAAAGAAGAACCTAAGAGAGATCTCCAAGTACCTCTTTCAAGGTAAGTTTCAATTTTTGTCTCTTGATTGATATTGTTATCATTTATTTTGTCGTAGTGATGGTTGCTGAGGATGTTTCTGTATTTGTGCCTACACATTGAAGAAATCTGCCAAGCCCCTTGGCCGTCCAATGGGTGGACCCCTGATGACCGGCCTCGGTAAATATTTTTATGCTAATTCTGTTAGACGTTATTATTTACTCCCTCCGTCCCACTCCAAGTGTCTTGTTACTGTTGGGCACGGGAATTAAGGTAGAATTGGTTTGTGAGTATATGGTGGGGTCCACATAGTTGTTGGAGGGGAAAATTATCTCTATTTATAGAAAGAAGACATTTGTAATGGGACATCCAAAAATAGTAAGTAGGACATTTGGAATGGGACGGAGGGAGTATTTATTTTGTTTCAGGATTATATGGTATCATAATTTGCTGCTTCATTAGTTTTACTATCTGGGCAATTTTCTGGTTAAATATACCGCTCTGGGTTTAATGTAATCTTTTTTTTTTTTTTTTTGATTAGATTTTTGTAAAATGATGTTATTATGGTACAAAATTTGTGTGTGTTATATACTGTTGAGACTGTCTCAACTATTCATTTCAAATACAAAATTGTGTTTTTGGCTGGGATAGATTCTGCTTTTTCATAATGGATAATGTATCTGTTGGACTCATTTGCAGTTTTAGGATATTCCTGAGATATTTGTTGAGCCTGGTGGGGTTTGGCTCTGTGATTACTCTTTGGCATACTATTATAAGAATTTAGTCTATTGCATAGCGTGTGGGAAAGGCATCAAAATCCTGTTGAGCTAATTGGGAAAGCTATGGAATCATTACCCATTGCCTTTAGTCTATTGCATATCGAAGGAGCCTTTCTAGTGACACGATTTTTGGCTCAATAAACTGAATATTCAGATTACAGTGAAGACAGAAACCTGACAAGGTTCTTCAAAATTATTTTCTATGGTATTTGATCTGCTCGGGTTTCTTTGTTTTGGAGTCATTAATAGTACATTTTACTATTGGCTAACGGGATATGCTCTGTATCATCATTGGTTTATTTGTTTGTTATATACTTCCTATGCCCCATTATTCTTATCTTTCTGTGTTTGGGTTGTTTAATCTTTACCACATTTATATTTAGTAAAAATAAAAAATAAAAATTGAAATTTAATCTTGAGGGTAGTTACACCATCCTGGTAAATTAGTTTACAGTGGCCACAGTAACCGACACGAAAGCTGTTAGTAGCGATTTTTCCGAACGTTTTTCCATATTTTTTGGACAGAGCTTTCTTCACCCTGATGTTCAAATAAGGTTCAAATTTATGCCCTTAAACTTCGAGCTTGTTTAGCCATAACCTCAATAAATCAGACTACTGATAAATAAGTAAGCTCACCAGTCAAAAAACGCAAAGAATGACTGCCATATAAAGTGCAATTCCAATAAGAGAAGGTCATTCTTCTTTCAACATGCTCAAAGCAACCTGCAACATGAAAAGGTCTGCTATCACAGAGGAAGAACTATATCTTAGAACTATAGGGTGCTCATCTAACATAATCAGCAGACTCATAACATAATAGTTCGATCATACCAGCAACTCTTCAATGCTCCCCCTTTAATCATTTATTTTACCTCAATAAAACCCACTTCCGATTCCTCAGTCATTTATTCACCATTTTATAAATATAAAAAACCCACACATACTTACTTACAATTATTTTTTTCCCCTTCTACGGGCCGTTGTACTCCCTCAATATGCTGTGTTGTGCACAACATTTTAGCTAGTCTAAATTATAAATATATAATCAATTTCGTTCTATAAAAAGGCAAATAAGAAAGCCTATCAACATTTATTATTAGTTAAAAATTAGTACTTTAATAAACCAAAATTTAAGCATATCATCAAAAATTTATTTGATTTAAATTTTAAAATTATTATTTATGTAATTTCAAATCTTCAAAAACTATTGCAAATAATGTAAATAATTATTTTAAAATATAAAAATGAACAATAATATAAAATCATATTTAAACTAAATAAATATAATAATAACATACTTAAGTCATAATAATAATAATAATAATTCATATTTATAAATTAAGTAAATTATAAATCCTAAAATAAAACACTTCATAGAAAATAAAATATATATATATATATAGTGTGAAATTGCTTACCCAAAAAAATAGTGTGAAATTCCACCTAACTTACTTTCACTACTTTTAAGGTGTGGCATTTATTAGGGCAATTCCGTTAGGGTGCGATCAGTGATTTTCACTTGATGTACTGCGGTACATCATGACCATTGATTTAATTTATAAATTGATGGTTGCGATCAACTTAAAGGTTAAAATAGTAAATTTGTTACATTTAATATTGTTAACAAACAATTGCTCATGCGATTCAACTTTACTTTTCTTCTACGCATTTCAATACAATCAATCGATCTTATCTTACCATCAGATTTGCTTATTTATGCTGCTACATAATATACATATATGTTAATATCAAAACGTACCTCAAATATTCATATTTTGAGTCGCTGAATTGTTGATGAAAACGTCGCTGAATTGTTCATGAAACGGTCGCTGAATTGTTGATGAAAACGTCGCTGAATTGTTCTTCGTTGTGTCGCTGAATTGTTCATGGTAGCATACTTTGAGTTGTTCATGAAAACGTTGCTAAATTATTTTTGGTGTCATCGCTGAATTGTATATGGTAGCATCGCTGAATTCTTCTTCATTGCATCGCTGAATTCCTCTTTTTTGTTGTCGCTGAATTCCTTTATATAGGGTCGCTGAAATATTTTTTGGTATCATCACTGAATTATTTTTGGTAACATCGCTGAATTGTATATATTAGCATCGCTGAATTCTTCTTTCTACTGTCGCTGAATTCCTCTTGGAATGCTCGCTGAATTCTTTTATGTAGGGTCACTGAAATATTTTTTTGTAGCATCACTGGATTGTTTTTGTAACATCGCTGAATTCTACAAGGTGGTGTCTCTGAATTCTTTAACGTAGTGTCGCTGAATTCTTCAATGTATGGTCGCTGAAAATATTTTTGATAGCATCACATAGTATTTTTGGTAACATCGTTGGAATTCTATACCTAATAAATTTGTTACCCTTTTTAATAAGGATTGCTGAACATAAATATCAATTACCAAATATTTGATATGATTTGCCAAATATTTGATATGATTTACCAAATATTAAATTGATAACATACTAAATATAGAATTATATGACAATTATACCCTTTTTCATTTACAACCCTTGGATTTTAAATGGACGCTTCAGATCGCTGCCTTGATGTGCTGTGGGATACTTTGATCGCACCACAACCGGACCCTTTATTAGGGTGTGCATTTAGTATAATAGGGGTGTTTATTTAGCCAACTCCTTACTTTTAACGGGATTTAGAAACTATTAAGATTCTAAGCATATTTATATTAATTAAATTTATCTAAAAAGAGAAAGTGACCACAATTTGTGGGACAGCCCAAAGAGGAATACGAGCCACAATTCGTGGGACGGAGGTAGTACTAATTAATAGTGGATCGGATTGTTCAGTATTTTGAATTGGAAGTTCGATATATAATGTCTCATTATAATAATAATAATAATAATAATAATAATAATAATAATAATAATAATAATAATAATAATAAGAGATAAATAATTTTTTAAGCCATCAATAGTCATGTAATTCACTTTTGGGCCACTAAAGATTAAATTATGAAATTAGGCCACCAATAGGCATTCGGGTCTAATTTAGGGCCAATTTGACCAATACCACACTAAAACGGGCCGCGTGTAACCCACTCGCCACGCGATGGCTCAAATGTGGAAATTGTCTCCTTTTGGTGGCCTGTTTTACTTTTTTGTAATTTAAATAAATACTACTCCATTCGTTCCATTATTTTTGCCTCACTTTCCATTTTTCTCTGTTCCAACGTTTTTGTCTCGTTTTCATTATAGTAATAATAAATATTAATCACCAAATCTACCGCATCAAATACTAATATATCCTAGATTAAATACTGTCTATGACCACATAAAATACCGTGCTCAAAATACCCCAACACAAAATAAATATTCATTAAAATAAAAATAAAATAAATATATATTGAAAATGTAAAAAAAAGACAAAATAATAAATAAAATTATTTGTATTAATAATAATAATAACTTCAAGAATTAAATTATAGTATAACATAAAATAAAATTAAATAAAGGGTTCGATTCTCAACTTATAGGTTGGGGGTTCGATTCCCCACCCCGCCCTTATCCCTTCCTCTTTTTCTGGCATGGGCTCCCACCACCCTTTATAGGTTGTTCGGCAAAAAAAAAAGGTTCTCTACCCACCCAGGAAAGTGAAATAAAATTGAAGATCAGAAGAAATTTGGTATCCGATGGAAATGCACATATTGTGTGCCAAAATGAGCAGCTTTATTTTAGTAGTTGGTCTCGAGATCATGGTTGGATAATTGTCCGATAGAGTAATATTTATTTTAATTTTAAAAAAAGTAAAAAAAATAAAAAAAATAATAAAAATAAAAAAACTAAAATAGGCCACTAACAGGAGACAATTTCCGCTTTTAGGCCATCGCGTGAAGAGTGGTAGCGCGTGACGCACACGCGGCCCATTGTGGCATTGACTTGGTCAATTTGGCCTATAAAATCGGCCCGAATGCCTATTGGTGGCCTAATTTCGTAATTCAATCTTTAGTGGCCCAAAAGTGAATTACCTGTCTATTGATGACCTAAAAAATTCTTAAATAATAATAATAATAATAATAATAATAATTATTATTATTATCAAATAAAAGAGTCATGGAGCAATAGAAAACCCCTGTAGCTAGGTTGCACCATGTGGCGTTTAGTTGGCACTTTGATTAGACATTATTATAAACCTAGCTATTAATTCTTCAACCGCTTCTCATCATTACCGACCAACTAGGTAATGGATGTCTGGAGACCTCTTGGATCCGCAGTTATCGACCCCATTACCGACCGCACGGACCACAATTGGGGTCGGTAAATCTCTTATATGCAATAAGATATTCTCTGTAGGGCTCGAACCCACAACCTCACCATCACCATCCTCAACTCTAACCACCTTTGCTAGCCCTTTGTACCACTAATAGGAACCCACCACGTGTCATATATATTATTTTCTCCCCAAATGCTGAAGAGGGGATTTGAATCCTAGTGAGTGGATTTCTCATCCGCGTGCGTGCCATCCGGATACACAACTTTTCATGTTATCATATGCAATTTGTTAAATATATATACTATTTTTATATATAAATGTGTAAATTAATAACTTAAAAATTAATATAAAAATTGATATTAATTAAATCAATAGTAGAATAATTCATTAATTATATAAATATTAAATTAAATTAAATGGGTAAAATTAATTAAATTACTAATTAAAATTAAGAAAATAGAAATCAATATGATTAAATATTAATTAAATTTAAAACTTTATAAAAATATTAAATTCCATAATTCAAAATTAGAAAAATAACATATGCAAATATAAAATTCAATAATTAATACGAATAATTCGGTCGGTAATAGCGACTCAATATGTTTGATCGTGAATTTCGGTCGCT
This sequence comes from Hygrophila difformis, assembly GCA_030278955.1. Taxonomy (NCBI): domain Eukaryota; kingdom Viridiplantae; phylum Streptophyta; class Magnoliopsida; order Lamiales; family Acanthaceae; genus Hygrophila; species Hygrophila difformis. The sequence continues at coordinate 18,147,409 of JAOANR010000001.1, read as the reverse complement.
AAATTGACTTTTTCTTGTAGTTAATTAAATTGAAATATAAAATATAAACTAAAATTGTATTAATTAAATAATAAAGAATTTATTAATTAGATAAAATATAAAAAAAATTAATTAAATCAAAAAATTGAAATCAATGAACTAAATAAAATAATAAAATTATTAAAAAATTAAAATAAATTTAAATAAAAACATTAAATTATTTTTAATAAAAAATTCTATGACTTAAAAAATTAAAAATAAAATTAATTAAATAAATTATGAAATTCAGTAATTAAATTAATAAATAAATAAATAAATTATAAAAAAATATAAATTAATTGGCTCAAATAAATAATTAATTAAATTATATAAATAATAAATGAAATATTTAATAAAAATATAAAATAAATAATAAAATAATGGGAAAAATAAAAAATTTAAAAAAACTACAGTGGGGTCGGTAACGCTGACCACATTAATTGTGGTCGGTGTTTTGCTTGTCCAATGTTCCTGGGCCCAATAACGACTAAATTTACCGACCCCACTTTCGGGTCGGTAAATCCGACCCGTACTATGGTGGTCGGGAATTCGATTTTTTCTTGTAATGTAGCTAGCTCAAATTAGACTTTAAGAAAATAAATACTCTATTTACTTAATTAGGCATAGGTTACTTTCCCATAATTTTTTGAAGAAATATAATACCTTCTCCATTATTTTAATTGCTACATTGGAATTCTTGTTTTCAACTAGTTGACTTTGGATGATTTTATATGATTCGTTACAATGCTAAATAAAAAATGGTAAAGTGATAGTGAAATTAGATATTACAAACTATAAAATTCATGTTGGACTTACCTTCAAAATCATTCTCTAACCTAACAAAATAATGCTCCAAAGTTAGTTAGTTGAAAACATTAAAGACAATGTAGCAATTAAAAAAATGGAGGAAGTACTTAATTAACAGAATAGTATGCTCAAAAGGATTCATGTATTCTAACAAAAAGGAAAATCAAAGAATCAGCGTATTTGACGACATAATAGTACTACTAAATATTAGTAAAAAAAATTATAAACTTTAATATAGAGTACCTAGTAGAAACGTTCACACATATAGGCCCTGATTGGTAAAACGGTTAATCGAATCAGTTGTTTTTGTGAAACAATATGAGATAATTAACTTATTTAGAAAGACAAAATAACTTAAAAAATTATTCAATCAGCTATTTTCGAAATCGCTGCAAATAGCACCAATTTAGATTTTAGATTATTCTGGGCAAAAAATTGATCTAAAAATTGTCAAACAGCTAATTTTCCCAAATTATTACTCACATAATAAATTAATAACTAACAGTTAATTTCAAAAACATGCCCGTAATATATAAATTAAGAAATTGGAAGGCAGGTTTCAACGACAGAGACGAATGAGGTCGTCCTCTTATAATTATTTTGGCTAAATCTAAATTAACATCAATAATGAGGCTATAACTAACCTCATTTAGTTTTCTATGCAATAATTAATTAACCAGAGTGGATAAAGACTTGAACAAGATTCCAAACTTTATAATGAGTGTTCTGTTATCCACCCAGCTCCTTATCCCCTCCCCAGTAGGGGTGGGCGTCGGGTCGGGTTTGGTGGGTTCGGATTAGTCGGGTTCGGGTTAATCGGGTACGGGTAGAAAAATAAATTACCCGCCCATTAGTCCATTACCCGACATTGGTGGGATGTCGGGTACCCGATCGGGTCGGGTACCCACTTCGGGTACCCACTTTTTTTCTTGAAAAAATAAAGAAAAACCTTTTTTTAAAAAAATAAATTATTAAAGAAACTTTGATAAATTCAATAATCACCATCATGATTTACAATTTACAAATTAATAAGAATGAGAACATACTCATTCATTAACGAAGTATTGACGAATAATATTTCGAAAAAAATAGGGATTGAGGTTTTACCCTTTTGGTTTGCATAAAATTATGTAATTAGAAATACTAAAAAACAAATACTCTCTAAATTGTGGGGAAATTTTTTTTAAAACAAAAAGATAGACATTTTTTAATAAATAAAATAAAATATTTTTTTTAAAAAAAAAGTCGGGTAATTCGGGTACCCGATCGGGGATTTCGGGTTCATTTGTAAAACCCGATACCTGACCCGATCTACTAATTTCGGGTTCGGGTACCCGACTTCGGGTTTTTTCGGGTTCGGGTACCCAACCCGATCCCACTATTTTTCGGGTTCGGATCGGGTACCCGATTAACCCGCCCCATTTGCCCACCCCTACTCCCCAGTGCCGACTATAAGCCTGTTCAAACATATATTTATAAATATATAATTGTATGTTTTGAATTTATTGTTTGGATTATTACTCCATTAACCATTATTTGCTTTATTAGCCCATTGAACATTGGAAAAAATAAAATTGGAGCCTTTTATATATATATATATATATATACTAGTTGGCGAAGCTGTGCGATGCACATCGTATTTAGTATCTACAACTGCCCATAAAAAATAAGAAATAATTGTAGAAGAGTAAAGGGGAAAACAAAGAAAAGATAAACACTGAAATGGTATAATGTGAATGATAAGTAGCAAACCGGAAGAGTCATGAAGTAGCATAGGTATCAAACAGAGAATAAGTAGCAAATCAATTTGAATAGTAAGGACAGTGTCATATGGCAGTGTTAAAAGAATTTTATGTTAACATAAGCCAAATGGCACATATTTTGTGCTCTTTGTCAAATATAAGATCCCAGGGGCTATCCTTCAACTTAATTTAAAGGTCAGCTGTGTTTCTTATCAGGAATGTAATTTATGCATCTATATTATATGGAAAATTAGTGATTTTTCACTAACAAGAGTGGATAATCAGGTCCCCGTAAGTCACTGGGGTATTTACGTTGTTGTCTGACTAATAAACAAAGAATAAAACTATGATTAGGCTAACAGAGCAGTAAAAGACTCTAAACTCCACCAGAATTTCACTTAAATACTGGAATAACCTATAGCAATAAGCAAATCATGTACATTCCATTACTAAAACAGAATAATTCATCTGATCTCCAGAGAATCTGCAATTGCACATATAAAAATGAGCAACACACCAGCAAGGCTACACCAAAGTACACAAAGAATCGAGCAACACACCAGCAAGGCTACACCAAAGTACACAAAGAATCGAACAACAAAGCAGAGGGCCAGGATAAACTAATGGACCTGCTCCTGAAAATAAACCAAGAAAGCTCGAATAGTTTCCCGGTATGGCTTTGAGACAGCTGTCCACAGAGAATGCTTCCCTTCAACAATATCATACCTGTCAAATCCTCAAATTAGCTTGTATGTCAAACATAGAACTTAATACAACAGTTTCAGAAGATAATATCTAAAAAACAATGTGTGCTTTCCACATTAAGGGGAATAAAGAAAGAACAAAAAATTGATCTTCTCAGATCATGCATTTGCTAAAGATGGAAAGAAAATACAATCTAGGAAAATGAGACTTCCAAAGCAAGAATGGAAACGTAAACAGAATAGGGGAAATGAGAGTTTCAAAGCAATATTGATCTCATCACGACTCATATTTTATAGCATGTGCATCAAGAGGTAAGCGATAGCCTAGAAGTGTCCGAACTGCAAGAGCTTCACTTGTACTATGGTCAGACAGCCTCAAGTATCTTGACCGACTGTCTCCAACAGGTGGCCGACCTGTAGACATCCATCAAAAGAGCGAACACTGGAATATTAGTTTCCATGGAGGACTATGGACATAATTTTCGATTAATTATTCCCCGCAAGTTTTAAATGTGAAAGAAGAATGCTGTGACTGTTGGTACCATGCATTCAGATATTTAATTGAAAAAACACTCCTCTGCGATTTTTCGGTTTTTTTAATCATAAATCAATTTGAGAAACTATATACTAAGTAGAAGTATTGAGACACAAAGAACACGAACAATCTCAGTTGTGCTCCCGCCATCATCGAAAACTCGAAGAACACGAGTGACATGGGTTGTTAACTTTTGAAGCTCTTCCACTACACCATTAAACCCCGTCCCACCTGCAGTACTGCAGAATTTGTATTATGCTTTCAAAATAAATTATGAAAAAAATTTCCCATTCATGTTACACAGAGTTACATACTCTCCCATTGAAAGATCTTACTCGGATAAGTTCAAGAACAATCAAACATAGTTCTTGACTGCAAATCACATACAATTCCCATAAAGCTCAGCCGCATCAGAGGTAAACCAGGTAAAACAGACTAAAGTCCGACAAAAGGGAAAACCTAGCTGCCATCTCAATCAAACACATCTTGATATCAATGCTTATTTTGGGAAAAGAAAATACACCATCACACAATGAAAAACCTTCAAATTTAATGAGCTTTCCTACAGATTTGCGCACAGATGAACATAATATCTTCAAACATGCCACCAACAATAGATGTATCTCAAGTCTTCTCTTCTAATCAATCTAAATCAAAAGATAAGCGTAGTGGATTTCCTAAAGATTATCAAACATGTAAACCATAGCAATGTACATTAACCAGCTTTCCTAATGGGTACAGGATTGAATACAAGCTTATAACTAATTTACTCCCATCGTAAAAGTCCCATAAACAAATAAGTAATAAACAGACAAATGTAGCTATCCTCGGCAAACCTTTACTAAAAGAAGGCACTACTGAACCGCATGGCTCCCCCATCCATACCTCAAATGTGCAATTTGGAACTATTATGTATGTATCTGAGGTTCACCCAAGCTGCTCTTCCCATTGTTTCTTGTGAGCTACTCAACATCATTCTAATCTAGAAAACCCGCAATTCAAATATGTATATGGCAACTAATAGCTAAAGCCTGGTTTGGTTGAATTCAAGTCAAAACAATCCATGAACAATCAGACGGGGCCAACTAAGATTAAATAAAACCAAGATGAAATAATTGAGCAATGAAAGAAACTTTGTGTAAGGGAGACGAAGCCCAATTCAGATTTCTTGTCTACGAAATAGTAGTCAGTTTAGGGCATACTCTTTTGTTGAAAATAAAAATACTCATTCTTAGCTATTATGAAGTTATGCAATATCTATATATGAGGCTGATGCTGGAAGTTGCAGAGATTGATGCACCAGTCGAGTCTACAACATATGTATGAGTTCCCTTTGCAACACCAGTTTCTTTTGTAACACGAGCTTTTATGGAACGGTCACTGGGTTCTCTATTCATGGGTGCATTAATAATAAAATTCTTACTCCGGGTGATATATGATATATGATTTATTTGATCGCAGTTTCCTCTGTGACATGGGACAGTGTTAGAAGAATATGGGAATAAACGGCACACATAAGCCAAGCCAAGCACCAGAGAAAGCATCATAACCTCTCAAGCATGATGATGTATTGAGAATCCTTCTGACAAGCCTTTGCCCTTGATTGAACATAACTCTGAATAGTTTTGGGTAGATCAAAACGAATCACGGTGGAAACTTGGATGCATCAAATTCCTCCTCAACCACATCCATAGTGAATAGAATATTCACCTAGAATATTACTGAGTCAATAAGGAAACCAGGGGGAAGGATTAATGTAATGCTATTATTATCAGTTTATCACATACTTTCCCACCACAAAGCGATTCCAAAACTCCTGTCTTGACTTCTGAAGGCCCACCAACTGAAGGATTACTTCCAGCCAAGTATGCCACATTAAAATGTAAAAAGTCGATAATCTTATCCATCACTTTAGCAGTAATTATTCTTTCAACAAACATGATACAAAAAACCTCTGTATCTTTGCTGCAACAACATATAAGAGAATGTGAATGAACAACGTAAATTTTTTCCATGAAGAAATTAGCAGGAAAGAAGAACATCAATAAAAGAGACCAACAAAATAGTGTAATGGACTTGCTACCTGAGAGATCTAAATATTTCAAAAAGCTCATGCAGTTTGTAAGATATTTGGCGACAAGCTACAACACCTGATCCAACGTCTAGAAACTTCTTACAATCTGTAAAGACAATGAATTAAAATAACAAGATTCAAAACATGTATGTATATCCCTTTCTAATAATAATAGTTGTTACAATTATCACATTAAGACTTCTTTAAAAAAGTAGGACACATTGCCTTTGCAAAAAACCAAAAAACATAAATGCAACACCAGAGTAGAGCTCTAAACGACACTTGTACCATTAGAACAACTTCATGCTACAACTCACAGCTTTTGCAATATCTATAAACCATGTTCTATTTTAGTATTTTGACCTTGCGTAAAATCTAACCACAGTCTCTATTTGAAGTCCATGAGTTTCCCATATACACCTATTCATGATTTCTTTATACAAAATCACATAAAATTCCATGCCATCCCACTCTCGCCTCCAAAGGTTAAATATTGGCATTTCATTTATGCATTTACACGAGTCCTGTAACCAGTTTTTAAAACTTGGATTTTCTGAGGTCATCTCATCAAAAACTCTAGATAGGAATATAATGAATATATGTCTTGAATCAGACATGGGGTCAAAATATATAGCAATGGCCTGAAAACTTAATACAACGATAATGGGCTCGGGTGGTCACTTCAAAAAATCTGGTGAATAAACATAAATCCTTCAATAGTCAATAGAATTTACTTTTTCATCATGAAATTCTGTCGTAGGATCTCCACGATATTTAACACCTTGATGGTAACTTAGATATAGAAGCACACCGACAAAAAAATAAAATAAAGTGAAGCACAAAGTCAATATACAAACCTAAAAGTCAACATTGCTGTATCAGACCTCACTATTTTGTATTTTCCCAGGGTATACATAAAGCAAAACATCGCCCGTTGATCGTGATCTTGCAGAGATGGAGGTTGCAACAGGATACCACCAACAATTTTGTTTGAAGATCTGAAAAAATTCCATCAGAGAGCATTGATTGATAACAGTGAGTTAAATACTTGGCTAAACCAAGTGCAAGCCCCTTTAAAGAAAAAAAAGTGTCAAATAAGATTGGTGCACATAGAACTTACATTGTATGTAAAAATGAAGTCATCTCTGGACCAAAATGATACATATTGCTTGTAACAAAATCTTGTTTTCACTGTTTCTGGTTCTTTTCTCTACCACAAAAGGAAAGAAAATTCTATAATCCATAGTCTTTGAAGACTATAATCTGTTTGACAAAGTAAAAAGTTGAAGGGTGCCTGACACTATCTCAGCACTCAGAGTTTATACATTACCAATGAAATTGGCCATATCTTTGTTCTAGTATAATACATTACCAACTCCTGTTCACTGGGTACGGTGATCATATCTTTCTTCTAGTATAATATTTTTTTTTTTCTGAAAAAGGCCAGTAACTCCAGTAAATTTATCAAACCAAAAGGCAAGTCCTCTGCTGGAAAACAGTAAAAACTCCGACCTCTCGCGGGGAAAAAACAAATAATAAGTAATATTATAAAACAAAACAAAAGGGAAAAAGATGAATATGAACAAGCTAAATTTTTCGAACAAGCATTTTATCAAACACTTGATGGGCAAAGGGCAAGGCATCATAGAATTCTGTAGAAATACAATTCCATAAACCGGACATCAAAGTGAACTAATTAAGGTGAGACAGGGCGTAAAAATTTTCCAGTTTCACATTACGCAATCTTGCAAATTGTAGCAGACAAATAACAATACAAAGCAATTGAAATGAGTTCCCCAGCTGGAAACACATTAAGCAATACAAAATCTAGTCCAATACAAAGGCAGGTTATTTGACCCTTTCAGGAAGAACAAAACTCTAAGTGTAAAAAGCTTAATTCTTGAATAAGGAACTAAAATCATATTACAGATTTACTTGCCAACAAAACACTACATAAAATGCTATCAAATGATTTGGCATCCTATTGCAGAAAGACAATAGATTAAAACTCCCAAAATCCCCAATTTCCATAAGAGGACCTAATTCAAAATCCTGAAGAAAACATAAGAATCCACAAAAAATGAAACAATCAAATACTCACAGAAAATGTGAGAACGGAAGGCAAAACTACAATAAGCAACAGCTGGAAATAATCAACACCTGTATAATCTAATAATACAGAAGCATGAAGCAAGAAAACATTAAATGGGTGAATCAACCAGCAACATCTGAAATCACGGATAATTTTAAAGAATTTTCTAACCAAATCGAGCATTTAAAGCATTGGCCAAAACGACGCGTATGATCAGATGCACTTCCCTTCCACCACAAAATGTAGAAAAATAGCACAGAAAGGAAACACCAATTGCAAAAATAAGAGAACACAACAAGCAAAATAGCTGATAAATTACACCACCTAATAACCGTTCAATACAGACTATAAATAATAAATGGATGGGACGAATAAAGACGAATCAAAGAAATACCAGAGGCAATCGCGATTCGGAGAGGAGTGAGGGGATGAGGATCTTCTCAGTTGGGATTCAAATGTGAGTGTGCTGCGGATCGCGTTCTTGCTTCGCCAATGTTGGCAGGCAACGACCATGAAGTGGAAACTGGGCAGGCAGCAACGACGAAGCTTCCCACCCTTCAAGTGGAAATGAAGTGGGAAAATCCATCTAAATAGAAATCTGAAATAACGTTCATATAAAGTTTTAGATCAAAAGAAGGCGCACATCATATTTGGACAGCCAAAATAAGCATAATAACTAAGTTGACATATAATCGAAGCAAACATATGTATGCAAAATTGGTGAACCATACAATGACATTATTTAAACAAGATTTCCAAAGATGGAAATTAGAAAATCCGTGAAATCCAAAAATGTTCTATTTTGAAGATTCCACCTATGAAACGCTAGTAACACAAATCTGAAATAATGTGTAGTAGTGTAGTATAGTTCAAAAGAAAGGCATGTTCATACTTTGAAGACAACTAAGTAACTTTCAAGTATTAGAGTCATTTTAATTGGTGGCTGATACAAATCTTTGAGTCATTCTTATAAAATGCCAAATCTAAATTTCAAATAAATTTCATAAAGTAGATGAGCCAGACAACTCAGCCCCACGCTTTTTGTAATGGAAGTGGTTATTTTGCTCTGGAAACAAATAGAAATCATTGTTTTGATCATATTCAGGCAGGGAAACAAGTGACTATTTTCTAGAATTAAATCAAAAGTCAAAAGTCAAAATACAAATGAAGGGAGTTGTGGTGTGACGTGCGCATGAATAAAGAACCTTAATAATGAATAAAGAAAATTGCTAAATAATGAATAAGTAACGGTAATCACAAGGTAAAGAAGTAAATTCCAGACTATAAGGTAGCCCTGAAACTTACATTGAGAATATTTTATATGAACAAATTCAGCAGCAGTGCAAGAACCCAAATCCAATTGAACCATTCCTGAAAATTCAACGGTAGAAGTGAGTCACAGGTTTCAAGTTTCAACAACAATGTCATAGATCTCATTGAGTTTGGTTTCAACGACCAATTTCAAAAAAACCATCAAATTCATACATAAGTAATCTAACTGATTATCAACTACACCGCTAACGGAATCTCCCCTTCTCCGCTTGTTCTTCGGCAATTGAAAATGGTAGCGGCAAATGTGGCGGACTCGGCCATGCAGCGCTTATATTGGAATCATGATACTCTATCAAATCCAAGTCCCATCAGATATATATATATATATATATATAGAAAAATAGTTACACCCTAAACCAATTCATCAGACACAAAAAGACAGCTTTCTCTAATATAAAATATCAAGACAAAACAAATGAATATCAGATGGCCAAATGAGAGCCCCATTTTTAGGTATTGCTTCAGTATACATAAATCACTGATAGTGAAATCTTTGAAGTTGTCTCCTGCAATGTTTGATCAGATGTGTGATCTTAATCCACCTGACCAAACCCATCCTGAAGCATCCTCAACAACATTTCACTGAGTTTTTTTCTTTTTGTTGTTCTTTTTCTCTTTTCTTGTTTGATCCTTATAAGTTATTTCCGTAATTTATATGGAAAGCAATAACTAATTTTAAAAATCCCTGCAGGTTATCATTAGAGCGTAGGGCAAACAAATAGTTTTCCACAGATTGAAAAAATTGGCACCGACGATCAATGTTTAGGCTCCACAGATCAGCTCAATATGTAGAAGAAGCCAGGCCAGATGATGAGAAAGAAATCTGCAGCCATAAAAACGAAAAGTACGTTTTTTGAAATTAAGGAATATTAACAATACGATGCTAGAAATAGAATCAAAGAATGATATCATGCAATCCATCTCTATGTCCAAATACAAGCTTTCAATTTCTATATTACCACCACTCATGACTCATCAGTAATCCATGGAAGCCCATCCCCTACCCTATTGCCATTTTAAGGAAACAAGTTTCAACTCCTAATCGTATTTACATGGCTACACATTATGCACATTAATGACCATTCGAAAAAGAAACACAAAACAAAACATAGCATATGGAAACCAGCACTTTCAGGCTGCAGAAACCAAACACAAAGAAGAAGATAAAATAAACTAAGGATAATGAGATTGGATCAAACAGTACCTTATACATTTTCAATGTTAAAATGAAATGTGTCGTGTTGTGTGAAAGTAGATACACAAATCAAATCTAATTTGTTGGTAGAAAACAGAAATTGATGGAGCAGGGAACATTGTATCCGATATCTAAAGGCCATAATTCGAAGTAACATTATACGATGAAGTTGAATCAGCAAATAAACAAACAATGAATGGGCTAAACAAGTAAACATGTTCAACTACATGACGTAATTTCATGGTTGAGCAGGACGCCCCATATGATCAAATATTTCCCCAATCAAAGTAACCCCGTCCGCGAAATTTACCACCGACCCAATCGAATGAAAAAATGACCAACATAAATTTTCATAGGGAGCAGAAAATCAAACGGGGACCCTAATTTACAGCCCCAAACAAATCAAATATGCCAAAAGTACAATTTCCTGGGTTGGAAAACTCACAGTTGGTGTCCCGCAAGACCGTAGAGCGTTTGAGGTAGCACGGTGCGAAGGACGTCGCAGGACGGCGTCGGGTTGGCGATGGGGCACCGGCGATGTGATTGCCAACGGCCGACAACACGGACGCTACAGAGTGATTAGGGCAACGGAGATGGATGGGATTGAACAGGGATTCACCCGGCTGGAATACGCGTATGTGACGGAAGCCGGGGCAGACGCGGCCATAGAAGACAACAAGCGAAGGGGGAGGCGTCGTGGCGATCGACGAGGGTCGGAGGTCCGGCACAGTGCGCACGGCGACGGGCTCGGGAGACGACAGCGGGGCTGCCATGGAGGCGCGACGAGACGTTGGGATTCTTGGAGATCGGAGAACGCAGCCGTTCACTTTGGCTCGCCCTCCAGTGCGAGACGAACGGAGCGGTGGAGATGTGAGCATGAGAAGGTTAACTTTTCTGGAGAACGCAATTGGGAATGTGGATTTCCCTGAAGAGCCGATAACACAATTGCAGAGTAGGGTAATGGAGAGTTGGAGCAGATAGCAAAACGAAGATAATGAATTGCCCACGCGAATCGACCCGATAATAGCAATTGAACACTCAATCCAATGGCCACAAATTTAATTGGATTTTGCATCCAACGGTGGAGATCGAAATTGAAGTTTGGACGGATTTAGAGCTCTCGCTCTTATAGGATATAATAGATATTTGGTATATGTCTTGAGCCCATTATTTGATTTATTAGCCCATTGACCATTCTAAAATATAAAATATGAAGACTTAGTAGATGAATTTACTTTTAAAAATGCTAGAAACTAGAAACATTGTCCTTTTTAAATAAAAAATTGTTTAGTTTCCTTTTAAAAATGCAAACTTCGGCTTAAATTTTTTATGTTTTAAATTTATTTATTATATTGTTATATTTTCAAAATAACTTAATTTTTTTATTAATTTTTTAGATATATATAATAAGTGGGGCCTAATTTTTTTTTTTTTAGAACAGGACCACCAATAATGATTGGACGGCCCTGTCCCTCCTTATATTCATTTGTAATTTATGAGTCATGAACTCCCAACATCTATTTGTCCGGCAATGAATTTGCAAAAGGAAAAAAATTTAAATAAAATAAATTAAACAGGACTGTTAGGGGGTATTTTATTGTGAAGATGTTCGTGATATTTATCGTTGTTGCAACATCTTGCCAACAACGCTTTATTCTCTTCACTGGAAAAAGCACAGAATAGTACAGTGACGTGGCATTTCCCCTAGCAGGCCTTAGAAGGGTTTAGATGGGCCTTAAAACCCATATAAATACCTACCTTCGTCCTTGAGGATTGAGAGAGAGTCTAGCCGCAATCACAGCTCATTTTACAGAGCATTAACAGATTCCTAAGCTGTGATTATGGCGGATTGAGAGCTGAAGAAGAAACCCCTGGTTTTCGTTGTTTGCAGAAGGCACCAACAACTGTTCTGCTACTGGTATACATTTAGTTGCTGTGTCTTCCATTATTCATGGGGTAATTGGGATTGTGTTTATGCATTTCTGGGTTTATTGTTTGTAAACACAATCTAGGTGTATTGTAGGTGTTCTTAGCACCATTGAGCTTAATTTGTTGATTAGCTAGATTCCACAAACACCATCTTAATACCTGCCGGTGAATTTTGTGCATTTGGATAGATAGTTGATGCTCCCTTGTGTTCTTCTAGTCTATTTGGGTAGATAGGAGAGTTCATTGGAATGTAAGGGTATGTAAGGTGTGGTTGACTCTTGTTCGATCAGTTTGGTGGAGATTTAGTGAATCCTGGCTTGGAGCCCCCAGATGTAGATCGGTGGATCGAACTGGGTGATCAAACTCCTGTGTTCTTGTTTATGTTTTCCGCACTCTGTTTTTGTGTTTGCCTTTGGTTGTGGTTTTCAGGTTGTTGAGACATCGCTGAAACAACCCTTGCTGGGTGAAACTTTTTGACAAGTTTCGTCACCACGAGCTTTTGCTAAAATTATACCAGGTCAGATTTATTAAATGAAAAGCGTTATGATTCACGGGAAAGGGTTTAGGGATATATCAAGATTATTAATCTTTTTATTACTCAAGTATGGTGCTTCGGTTTCAAATGGCGCTGTGGTCCTCTCTGTCATGAAATGTTGACAAATCTCATGGCATAGCCGGGATAGGTTGACCTTCAGCCTGTCACACTGAGGATCCCCGGCAAATATGCCATGATACTTCTCATCAATTCTTGCCATATGAGTTCCTGCCATGAAACTTTTGACTAATTCCCACTACATGAGTATTTTCTGAAAATTCGTGATCCTGGTTCAGGTTTTATTTAATGAAACCAATTTATGATGGCGGTGTTGTGATTAGGGGTATATTCATACGTAGTCATGTTTTTATTGCTCGTAGTTAAGAAACTGTGCTCCCGAAAGCGCACGGTGTCAAAAATTGCAGTAATTTATAGTAAGACCGGATCGTTCACTGGAGGATGTGCGATAGAAGCAGGTCCCATGTCATTTACTAAGATTTTCCACTCGGTTACTCGAATCAAGTTTGTGAAATGACTAACAACTACTTGACAGAATTTAAACTAAGTTATGAAGGCAATTAAAATAAAGCAGATAAAATTATTCTAGAAAGCGAATAAGATTATTCTAAGAAAGCAGATTTAAAATGGGACAGAAGGGACAGGAAGAAAAGAATAAAGATTGGACAAGATTCAGATAGAACACAATTAAACTTCCATTTTGTTACACAGATCTTAGTTTGGGGTAATTCGTTCAGTTAGCTAATTCTCATGCTCTCTATACCATGTTCCCTTTAACAGACAGGTACTTACAGTAAGAGTTTACATGTTCTTAAGAAAATAAATTCTAAGATACCACAGACGCATAACCACCCTTGCAATGCATTGCTAAGGTATGTTAATTATCTGTGGTGGACAAGCAACACCTGACAAATCATTTATTGAAGTGTCAAGTACCGCTATCGTTCCCCCATGTCACGCCCAAAGATTCTAATTAAGCCCTGAACTATCCCTTAACTCTCAGTCCTAGTAGCAGTTACACAACTCTCAATACAACCGAGTGACCTCTAGAGAAAGCAGTTAAAAGAAGGCAGTAAAGAAAGCATTTAAAGTCCTATCACTCGGAGGTTTTTGAAAGTCTGACCCTGGTAGTAAAAGAAAGCTCCCAGTCAGAATGACCGGATGTGGATCAAGAATTCCCTATTCTCGGTGAACCGCTCGCAGTGTTCACTTCTCGTCGGGTGGTTATGAGATACAAACTAATGAAACGAACTAATTAATTCGTTCGTTCCGGATGCACTCACCCAGGACTCAAAAGTAGGCTTTGGCAGAAGAAGATAGTAGTTGAAAGAATACTCAACCCTACCTTAGAAAATAACCAAGGCCTGAATGTTGTTCCTCTAGTATTATCTGTCACACCTTATCGGAATCCAAGTGGAATCTGACCCGGTGCAATATTTAATACAAGATTTCCAACAAACAGCAATTTTGGAAAATAATAAATCTGAAAATCATTCCCTATCAGGTACTAGACTCTCAATAAGAACACAGACCCTTTCAGTCTAGGTGAGACCTAATCGCTGACTCTGCTTCTAATTTCCCAAAATCATCCCCCAGTCGGATGTGAATTAGTCATAACTGTCGAATTTATCCCTTACTCAGATCCGGATTTTATAAAGGAATTTTTGTTGGAAGTTTATTATGAAACATCTAATTTAAATCAAGACTTCTATGTCCAAGGGAAGGATCCCAAAATAATATTGACCACAACATCTACATAATAATATCATGCATAATTTTATAGAGAAGTGTAAAATAAAATAACCCAAAATATAAGGTGGGTTTAGACAGAATGTGAAACACAGAGATGAAATAGCCGGAGATGAGAAGAATTTATTTGGCTAAAAAGATGACAAAAATAATCAGGATGATCCGGACTGCAAACATCTGCTATCCAGGTCCTGATCATTTCAGGTGGGATGATTTTTAGACAGAGGAATGCCTCAAATGACAGTTGCCGCCGTCATCTCAGAATCCACTGTCTGTGAATTTGGATAAAAACCCACATGTTCTATTACTGCAATAATCATTAGATGACATTGGCATATATCATCTAACATTACTACAGCTCCAGATTCAGGTTTGAAATTAGAGTAAGAAAAGAAAACTGTATCCGGATGGGAGTCAGCTGAGCAGCTATTATAATCCCGGAGGGAGGAACCGCCAAGGCTTCCACCGACTACTATCTGGACCATGCAAAATAACAACTAGTAATTAATATACAGATCACGAGCTAGTTATCCGTGTGGGAATACCCGCCAACATTAATCTGATATATTCCTTATTAGCTGTTTCACACATCACGGAAAAGACAGAATAAAATAAGAGAAAATATTTTTGGGTCATCTTGCATGAGAGACATTGGTTTCTCATGCAAGGATATGGAATTAAATCCATAATCACTCTTCATGTCTAAATAATCACTCATTCCATAATTAATTAATTAATTACAGTCCAGATTATATACTTAGATCATTAGAGTTTAATCATTTGTAGAAGAATCTTTTAATGGGAAATTGAACAAGGTTCTTTATATCAAATTAATCATGGGTTGAGATTATTGGATTTCAACCTCAAAATATTAATATAAAGGTTCAATTAGTTAATGGATTGAGATGAAGAAAGAACATTTGGCACAAGGTGCCACCTTGTCGCGATGCAGAGTTTGTGTCACAGAGCGTGGCTCCGCGACAAAGGTTTCGCGACAAAGGGGTGGGAAATAAGAGAAATGGGATTTTGAAAGTTTAGGGTTTGCTTTGTCGCTAAGTAAAGAAAATTTTGTCGCGGAACGTGGTTCCGCGACAAGGTTACTCTGCGACAAAGAGGTTGAAAATTGAACAAGGCATAATTCTTGTCGCGGAACAAGAGGTTTTGGCGCGGAACGTGGTTCCGCGACAAGGTTGCTTCGCGACAAAGCCCTTCCAGAATAAAATCACAAGCATTTGGGTCCTTGGTCGCTAATCAAGATTTTGTCGCGGAACGTGGTTCCGCGCCAAGGGGTGTTTCGCGACCAAGGGTTTTAAAATAATGGTCAACAAATGTTCTTTGGCACCTTTGTTGCCAAAGCACCATTTTGTCGCGGAACGTGGTTCCGCGACAAGAGTTGTTCCGCGACAAAGGTGTGTCCAGTACACATGTCAGAAAAGTAAAGTGGAACAGTGGCATGCATTATGTGTGATCTCACCCATTTCAGATTCAAAAGCTAAACTAAGCTCAAAATAACAAAACAGAATTTGAATCTAGCTAGAACATGCTTGCACAAAATAGAAATAAAGCAAACTTACAACTTAAGAAACCCTAATCTAAGCTTGATCATCCATAAGCATGCAACATTATCCCAAGAAAAAGTCACCAAGCAGTGACATTAAAATGCAAAAACAAGGGTCAAATGACCCAAGGAAAATGAAAACAGTAAGATCCATGGGGTGTGAGACCCATTTCATGATTTTGGGACACAAATGGAGAATGTTTTCCCATTTTATTAAACGGTGTTGTTCATACTCATGGTTTGAGTACCACAAACCCTTAAACAAAAGTTTAGAACAAAAACAAGGTGTAAAACTGGCTATCTAACCAAAGTGCAGTAAACTACTTCTAACTAGTGCATAAGTTAAATAATACAAGAAAAATCTAACTAAACTACCCTAACTAAACTAAGCTACTGAACTCCCCAACTTGTCTTCAAGAAGGTGTAGTTTTTCTAAGATTCTTCCAACCTCTAGCTCAAAGGCATCACCTCATATTTATAGAGGGGAAACCCTAAGCTCATGGGCCTTGATTTGAGCCCATTGTGTCTCAAGACATCACACACATCACAGCTTTGTCTCGGAGTACCAAGTTTGGTCGCGGAACACACTGCATGTGGCAAAGCTTCTCGACTGGGTCTTGTGTCTCTAAAAATGTATCTTGGTCGCGGAATGGACCTTTGTCGCGGAACAAGGCATCGCGACAAAGGTCATCGCGCCAAGGGCTTGGTTGGTCTCTTCTTCATCAGGGCCACTTGGTCGCGGAACCCATCCTTTGTCGCGGAACACTGCATCGCGCCAAGGGCTTCCGCGACAAAGGTCTTCCTGGGCCTGCTGGATTGGGCCAGATGGGCCGGAAATATTCTTTTTGTGGGCTTTTCTCTCTTTTTCCCATCTTTTTCATTCCTTTTTCTTTTTCTCATGTTTTTGGATTTTTCTAACATAAACATGTAATAAAATTACATATTTATGCCTTTTTCACACCAGCTTATTATTTTTACAATTATGCATAAATCAGTCCAATTCGACTGCTTTCTTACTTAATGTAAGACTGGAATGCGATCAAATGCCCGTTTAAGACACGGAAATGGATTGAAAATAATGGTCATTTTTGGCCATTATCAACATCCTCACATTTAATACTGATCGTCCCCGAGCAGTCAGAGTCAATGTTCCTAGGAACACGGACTCTACATATTCAATTCATTTTCGTGGCTTCATAAATTACATACTTTTTGGATTGGGATAAGACAATCAAAAACTACAAGCATTGAATTCCCTTGATTGCAGTGTTTAATGAAATGATACTTGCTCACTACATCGGGCCTACAAATTAAACATTATTATCGATCCTTCATGAACATCATGTTTGAAAGATGCAAAGATTAAAAATTAGAATTAAGGTATGACATGAACATTCTTAATGAAACAGAGCCTCACTTATAAGAGAATCGGAAAGATCACTCACTCTCAATTGGGGTTCAGTCAGTAAACGCTCATAATCAGTTTTAATTAAATTCTCCCATATGCTTGCAATCAGACCAACTCGCCACCGGCTCATTTCTTCAAATCGAGATCACGAGGTCTTATTTGAGGGTTATAACGGGGCATACGGTTGTAACATTAGGTAGAAAAGGAAAATTATTGGGCTAGAAGTGGCAGAGATTTATTCTATCATAACTTGGCATTTTTGTTTAAACTTTATGATCATCATTATTTCTCTTTCTTTTTGATTTTCTTTTTCCATTGCATGACATTAGACTATTGTCTAATTGCTTGTCATTTGCAATTTATTTGTGTTGAATGACATTCAACTTTTTTTTTTTTTTTTTTTTGAATCGGTTTATAATATACCGATTAATATGGATTGATGATCATAAGTTCAATGCCTTGTTAGAATTCATCCTTGCACACTTTGGGTTTGATTTTCTTGGTCTTTTTATAAGGCTAAGAATAATATAGAGGGCTTCAAAGAAAAATTAGGCTTATGGGCTCAAGTTGGTTAATCCTAAAGGGAAATATTTTTGGGTTTGGATTTCAAACGAAGGCCAAAAATTTGGGTTTTCTAGGTGCCTCGATCATATGCTCGATTTTTGGAATATGGCATGGTCTTGAATCGGTCCCAATTGCAAGTTCTAGTTTCCTTTAATCAAAATGATTCACACATCAAAGAAAATAAATGAGTGAAAGTGACTCATGGCTCAAATCTCACAAGGTTAGGTTGATTCATGTCATACAATATTCTCAAATTTAATCGAAGCTTAATTCTAACAATTTATTCAATCAAAATCTCTAACATGCAGATTTATTACCCAATAAGCTGATCGCATCATTAAATTTTTATAGCTCAAAACCTTAGGAATTCATGTCATGCATGTTCTCAATTATATTATCCCAATTTAAAAGTTGAAAATTTAATCACAAGCCTAAATTCAACATGTGAATTTAGAGCAAGTTTATGCATATTTTTGCTGGGTGTTTAATTGAAAGCAGTAAAGAGACACTGCTGACATACGGAGCATGTCAACAGCAAATTTTTGGCCTGACAGTCACTTATTCATCTTGGACTGTCAGACATCTTTTCAGAAATAAAAGAACCAAATAAAAACAACGATTGTCGTTGGGGCTGCAAAATCCCAATCTGAAAGCAGTAATTATATCAATTACAAGAGATTTCATTTGCAATCAAATCTATCTTACATGGATGAATTGAAATTCTCTTATATGATATTTACAATTAAGCTCAGAAATGATGGAGTCAGGGGTCGCCATCTTTCTTCTCGTCTGATTTCTTGGAGGAGCCAGCTTCATCAGGGATCTTCTTGAGTAAGGTTTGCAGGAGCCGATTTTGACTAAGGATCAGTGATTCCACCATTTTTCGATTCTTCTCTTCTTTTTCTAGCATCATCATTCTGAATTCCTCGTCTCTCCTTTCCTTCTCCAACTTCTCCTTCCGTTTCTCTTCCTTTTCTCTCCTACGCTCTTCGCGTTCTTCCTCTCTCTCCCTCCTTCGCTCTTCACGCTCCTCCTCTGCCCTTTTCTGCTGTCCCTCTTGGCTTGCCAAAATTACATCAGTCATGGATTTCATTCCCTCGAGCATAGATTGACTCATTCTGCTCACCATCTCAATCGTTTGGGAATCAGCAGGGAACTGAGACACGTTCTGGCTTTGAGGAGGCATCTGAGGTTGAGGTTGAGTCGGAGGTGGAATCGGAGTCTCAGTCCGTTCTTGGTCCGCATGAGGCTCCCCTTGAACATTCGAAGGTCCTGCATCAGCACAGGTGTTCTGTGTTCCCTTCTTTGTCTTGGGCTGCCTCTTTCGTTTTCTTGACGCCTGCTCACCCGATATGAAAGAGGATTGAGCGTCTGAATCTCCTCTGACGGACAGTTGGGGGAGAGAGTATCTGATACTCTCACTCAAGGGAAGTCTTGGCACACTGATAGGTGGGTTCACTTTCACCACTGTGTCACCCTCAAAAGCGCTCAGATCAACTCCCTGAGCTATGCAGATTCTCCTAATCAAATTCGGATAGCACAGCACCTGTCTATCCTTTATCCGGGTTATCATCACCTCGAATACATGCCTTCCTACATTTAGTTTTGCTCCGCTCCACATTCTTGCAAATCCCATTAGCACATTTCCAGATGTGGTGTGCGGATGCGAGTTGGGCCGGATCTTGGACATGTAGAACTCATAAGTTGGCATGAACTGTATCCGCAGCCATTTTGCATTGAATGTGTGTCCAGGGCGGTCACGCTTGTCATGCTGTTAGCCAAGGTTGCATACTTCGCATATTCAGTCGTTTTGGCTCTCTTTGTCATGATCTCATCAGGGGGGAATTCACTTTGGATATCTGGAGTCCCGAAGAACTGATTCAGCCAGTCAGGTGCAATGTTAATCACTTGCCCACGAATCCATGTTGTTCTGGCATCTTTATCAATGTTGCAGAAGAATTCTTTTGTTAGTTCCACGAAGCCATCTTCGTCGTGATGCAGCATGAAGTTACCCCACTCTTGATTTCTGTGGAAAGTCTCAACAGTGGGGTGCGACAACGCATCGGGTCTGAACCCTTTATCCGGCACTATCATCTTCTGCAACTTCTTATACTTCTCTGCATTCTCTTTGTTGCCGTTGAACTTGATCTGAACCTGTTCTTCACTCAGCTTTTTCTTCCCATATTCCTTTGAAACGCCCATTCTTTGCCTTACAGTATTTTCAGACCAAAACTCGACTGGTCGAATGGATCCGACAGACTCGTCGTCGCTCGTGTGCCAGTCTGTTTGATCGTCTCCCTCCTGTGGCTGGTCATCCCTTGGTTCAGCCTCATCTCCCCTCTGACTTGGCTCTTGCTCTCCATGAGCTGCTTCATCTCCGAATTCCTCCTCAACCTGTTTAATTACATGTTTCATCGTATTGAGTTCACAATTTACAGGCAAAGAAGATGTAGTTACATGAAAATTACGGTCATCAACATCAGTTGATACCTCCTCCTCCTCCCTAATTCTTGCAGCTCGTCCAACTGGACGTTGGAAAATAGGCGCCATTTGGTCCATGAATTCTTGCTCCTCTTGCCGAGCCTCTTCTTCCGAATCATTCCCATCTGCAGCTTCAGTCAAAATTCCTTGAACCTTTTCTTTAAGCGCAGAGGTCATGAGATGGTCGTCTGGCTGCTTCTCCAAGGTTTTGGCCAGTGCTACCGGATCTATGGAGTCTTGCGGTCCTTCTGACTGTTCAGGTTGGTGCGACGGGCCTCCTTGAGTGATGAATTCTTCAATTCTGGCCGTGCCCACGAGAGGATCAATCACTTGACCCACTTTTGTCTGATATTTGATTTGATGTGGCTTTTCTCCAGCATCGATTCTTGTTTCGATCTGTTCGTTGAGCCTTTTCCTTATATCCCCTCGGATGGTCTCAACATCATGCACAGTGGGGCCAGTCCATGCAGGAGGTTGTTCTTCTTTGATTTTCAGACCACGCCCTTGCACTTCTCCAGTGATCTTCAGCTCGAAGTCTTCCTCATCACCCCGCTCAACCTTTTCAGATTTTCTGCTTTCCAGCTCAGCCTGCATCTTTCTGGCAGTTTCTTCATCCTTTGTCTGCTGGATATTCTTTCGGATCTGCTCTTCCTCTGCAGCTTTCTTTTCCATTTCCAGGCGTTCTTCCTCAGTCAATTTTTCTACTCCCGAACCACCTGTTACTTGATCCAGCAAACCAGCTAATGCAAGCTCTTCATTGTGCATCTTCATGGCTAGCTCAGCATCGGATATCACCTGGTGCTTCTTTTTCGGGGGTGGTGGCGGCATCGGCTTTTTACCTCTGTCCTTGGGATCTGTGGGCTCTACCACTTTCCTGACAGTTGGCTCAGGTTCCTTGATCTCCACTTTCTTTTCCGGAGCTCTTGCTGGCTTATCCTTGTCAGCGGACTTTATCAACCTTCTCCTCGTTCCCGGTTGAGGTGCTGGCTGATGACCTTCAGATGTAACAACAGTAGTGGAGGTTTTCTCGGGATGCATGGGTGCCTTAGTGGTGGCAGGTGCTGGTACTTCAGATTGAGCTGGCTGCGTTGGAGTCCGGGTTGCTTCTTGTTGCACCACTGGCTCGGACGTAGCAACTTCTTGTACTTCAGTCTGTCCTCTTGGTGGTAATGCCGAAGCTTGCACTGCTGGCTGGGTAGGCTGTGGGTTGGCTTCAGGGGGAGTGGAGAAGTATGCATCAATCTCAGCGTCAGGATCCTCTTCCCTGTTTGGTTCACCCTCGTACCTAGTTGCTTCTCGGCGCGCTGCAAATAATCCTCAATAAAACTCCTTTGAGTGATTCTCCTCAGTTGGTCCTCCCAGTCCTTCTTGATCTTGGAGCAGAACTTACTCCGAACATTGTTGTTGTAATGTAAGACCTTCTTTCCATTAGCAGTACTATTACAGTATTCCAGCGCAAACTTGTCCATTTCCATGATCAATTCCCAGTAGGAGTCCCTGTACTGATCTATCATGCCCCCTACCAGATCCTTTTGAATCCCTTCCAGGTAGGACATGTCTTCTGCCGAATCGTACGTGAGATACACCCCAGCCTCAGCTTTTGATAGCAAATTGAACTGTCTTTCATTTTTCCTTTTGGGTTTCCAGCCACCTTTGCGTATATCCACTTGTAGCTGATCCCTTAGTACTGCTATGTGCTGGGGAAATTCATCATCTTTGTTCGTCCCGTACCGTCCATACTTTCTGTGCGTGAAGATGGTTTCAAGTACCTCATCTGCAGGTAGTACCACTCCTTCTTCCAGAAAGGACTCAGTGATACTTGGATTGCCTTTTCCCCAGACAGTAGTCAAGTCGTCCCATTGTTCGCGTGCATCCTTGATCATCTTCCTCATTGTGTTCAACAGTGAGGTGTTGTGGCTTTGTTCAAATTTCTCAGCATTTTTGAGGCGTTTGTACAGGTTGAAGGTCAGCTCTCGATGCCTGGCCCGAGCTAGATCTGTAATCCACCTCTGCTCCACTGGTCCTTTTGCTTCAAACAGATATGGATTCCACTTGAATGGAAATGCTTCATACATCATGATGGCCCCACTGTTGATAACCCTACTTAGATCCATGTATTTGTGTTCGAAGGCCATCCGAACTTGAGGATCTACGATTTGGTTAGGGATGATGATGTCGAAGTCAGCTATATTTGGATCTTTTGTTCCCTTTTCCACATGCCGATTCCACACAGCCCTGTGCTCTCTGAACCTCAATTGGATGCGCTCATGATGGACTTCAGGAGTTGTCTTTTCGTCTTGGGGGGCATACCCCATCATCATTATCCAAAACTTCTTCAGGAAGTGATAGTAGTCCCTTTCTATTGATGCAGCGACTATCGACCTTTCCTCTGGAGGAATATGCACGTCCCATCCCGGAGAAAGTTTCAATTTTTCGTCCGTAGTGTGGTCCAGAGGCACCTTATAAACTGATTTGATGGCATCTCTTGCGTCCTTAATCTCTGTTCGATCAATTGAGGCCTGGTTGCCAGCAGCCTCATATGTGCAGTCAGGCAATCCGATGCCTGAGTGCACTACCAATGCATTCCTGAAAAAGGTTAAAGTGCTTAGATATATCCAAATTTTTATAAGTTTTCAAAGACTACTCAGGTGTGAAAATCAACATCCTCACATTCTGAGCTTTGCTAAGCTCGAAATGTGATTTAAGTGATTTAATCTTGAGTTTATTAAAAGATCCAAATGTAAGGTACTAAGCCTTAGGATCTAGAAGGAGATAACTCAATTGGATTATTGAGTCCAATCGAAAAGGGGGAAGTATAAATGAAAATAAAAATGAAGTGGTCATTGGACCAAAAATTCCCTTCTTTAGTGGGCCATTGGGCCCAAAAGTTTGTTTTTCCAATTTTATTAAACAAGCTCGAGGCACTTGTTGAAAATGGAATGAGATGATGATGGTGGAATGGATGGCTCGAAAATGGAGTGTGCAATGGAGGCATGGCGGTATGGATTCGCTTTTTCCGGATTGTTTGGACTGTCATTGGACAGTTAAAACGTTCATGAAAATGCAAACACTATTTTTAATTTTTGAAAAGGTTGACTTGATTTTATTTAATGAAAGTGGGATGTGTGTGGTCCCATTTTTTGGATTTTTGTAAAAAGGTAGCAGTTGAGGTGGCAAAATACTGCTACTTAACTCACACTTTTTAGTTCCATTGGGAACAAAAACACATTTGTCAACCCAAAATTCCTAGTACTATTTTTGTCTTTTTGTGAAAAAGTGATTTTGCTGAAAAGTGGATGGGTGGTGGCACAAGCTGCCCAAAACCAAACAACATACACTTTTACAGATTCACAGCATACATACACAGGTACTATAAAAAAGGAAAAGACATTAAATGCGTGTATTGGCATGCAAGGGACAACCAAACAATACCAACACAAGATCACACTATCCCAAAGCTAAACAGGGGATTAAACAAACATGCATGCTCTACTGCTCCACATCACACACTCACTACAAACAACCAACAACAACAAGATATTTACACATACCCACATGCTCATAGGTTTATCAGATTTTTTTTTTTTTTTAAAACAAGGCAAAAACAACACAGACGGTGAAACAGGGAGGAAGTTCATAGTTCCACAACATCAACATTACTGGAAGAATACAGGAACAGTTTGAAAATCTCCATGAATCCCAAGGACCCAGAACTTGAGATTGAATCATTCATAAGAATCAAACAATCAATTCTAAGAACCCTATAAAGCTTGAAAACTTAACAATGGTGGAAATGACCCTAACTGCCGCTACGTTCTCTACCACCCCTAAGTTCACAAATCCATACGCCCCAACAGATTACGAACTTTCCCACACTTCCAGATTGCAAAAACAACAACCCCTTCCTCCTAATCATAATCGGCCACTACCCAAATCAATACCTCTAGAGACCACTGCCCACAGTGAACAATCCCCAGAACCAAAACAAAGACAAGGCTATAAACACATTGCGACCCTATTCAAACATTCGCACGACCAGAAACTCGAGAATCCTCAAAATTGCGAGAACAGGGGTGCGAAAATTGGATGGAGAAGTGCTTACCATGGCTCGGCTTTCTTCGGTGAAGACGAAGATGAGGGTCCTGACGGCTCCATAAGGGTTGCGAAAATTTGGGCAGAGTTTCCCTTGGGTTTGGCGTTCGAAAGGTGCGAAGAACACAGTGGTGTACTTCGGGAGAGGTTTCGAGTACGAGAGGCTTTTCGAAAATTTTTCTAAGTCCGAATGCGTGGGGAAGAAGAGGGAGGCGGAGAGGTTTAAATAGTAATGGGCCGGTCGCGGAACCCTAGCCCATGGTCGCGGAACAGGACTACGCGACCAGGTTTGGCGACATTAGAGGTGTCGCGGAGTGTGGGACTTTGTCGCGGAGTCATGCACCGCGACAAAGTGTACCGCGACAAAATGGCGAGGAAGAATGGAGTGGTGTGTCCGTGTCGCGGAATAGGAACTCTGTCGCGGAGTCATGCTCCGCGACAAAATGTTCCGCGACAAGGACAAGCCGAGTTTAGGGATGAGTATAGCTTTGTCGCGGAGTTTGCACATGGGCGCGATGCTGGGCATCGCGACAAAATGATCACTCCGCGACAAAGACAAACAAGGGTTCAGAGGTGAGTGAGATTTTGTCGCGGAATTGCACCTGGTCGCGGAACGTTGTTCCGCGACAAAATGGTCACTCCGCGACAAAGACAAACAAGGGTTGCTGATAAGGGGAATTTTGTCGCGGAGTTGTACTTGGTCGCGGAACGCACGTTCCGCGACAAAATGGTCAGTCCGCGACAAACTTTTTTGAATTTTCAAATTTTCAACGGGTTGGGCCCGAGTGTGATATTGGGCCTGCGTCCATTTTATTTGAGTTGGACCTGAATGAATTCAGTCCAAGTAAATTCAAATCATTGGGCCATTATTTAAAATAATCTACTTGCATAAAATTAGGTCGGGTCAGTTCCATTTATCTGCAAGATTTATTCCGGATCTTAAATTTCTTTAAATTCCGAAAATAATTTCTCAGATTTGTGGAATTTTCCCGACCAAGAACCTGGTTTTCCTTGCTTTTTCTGCTCCTTCTTTTTGGTTGGTTCCGAATTTCCTGCAAGACAGATAAATACCCACTAGGTTAGGTTTTCTCCTCAGTTCAACATCCTCACATTTAGAGTCTTGGTACTCTAAATGTTCAATTAATCTTGAGGGTACTTTTTCTGTTCTGAATTAAATATATTACATTAAACTAGACTGATCTAAGCTAATCTAGGAGTAATCAGGAGTGTAATCCTCTTAATAAATGACGCTGCATCCTCCCCGGCAACGGCGCCATGAAACTTTTTGACAAGTTTCGTCACCACGAGCTTTTGCTAAAATTATACCAGGTCAGATTTATTAAATGAAAAGCGTTATGATTCACGGGAAAGGGTTTAGGGATATATCAAGATTATTAATCTTTTTATTACTCAAGTATGGTGCTTCGGTTTCAAATGGCGCTGTGGTCCTCTCTGTCATGAAATGTTGACAAATCTCATGGCATAGCCGGGATAGGTTGACCTTCAGCCTGTCACACTGAGGATCCCCGGCAAATATGCCATGATACTTCTCATCAATTCTTGCCATATGAGTTCCTGCCATGAAACTTTTGACTAATTCCCACTACATGAGTATTTTCTGAAAATTCGTGATCCTGGTTCAGGTTTTATTTAATGAAACCAATTTATGATGGCGGTGTTGTGATTAGGGGTATATTCATACGTAGTCATGTTTTTATTGCTCGTAGTTAAGAAACTGTGCTCCCGAAAGCGCACGGTGTCAAAAATTGCAGTAATTTATAGTAAGACCGGATCGTTCACTGGAGGATGTGCGATAGAAGCAGGTCCCACGTCATTTACTAAGATTTTCCACTCGGTTACTCGAATCAAGTTTGTGAAATGACTAACAACTACTTGACAGAATTTAAACTAAGTTATGAAGGCAATTAAAATAAAGCAGATAAAATTATTCTAGAAAGCGAATAAGATTATTCTAAGAAAGCAGATTTAAAATGGGACAGAAGGGACAGGAAGAAAAGAATAAAGATTGGACAAGATTCAGATAGAACACAATTAAACTTCCATTTTGTTACACAGATCTTAGTTTGGGGTAATTCGTTCAGTTAGCTAATTCTCATGCTCTCTATACCATGTTCCCTTTAACAGACAGGTACTTACAGTAAGAGTTTACATGTTCTTAAGAAAATAAATTCTAAGATACCACAGACGCATAACCACCCTTGCAATGCATTGCTAAGGTATGTTAATTATCTGTGGTGGACAAGCAACACCTGACAAATCATTTATTGAAGTGTCAAGTACCGCTATCGTTCCCCCATGTCACGCCCAAAGATTCTAATTAAGCCCTGAACTATCCCTTAACTCTCAGTCCTAGTAGCAGTTACACAACTCTCAATACAACCGAGTGACCTCTAGAGAAAGCAGTTAAAAGAAGGCAGTAAAGAAAGCATTTAAAGTCCTATCACTCGGAGGTTTTTGAAAGTCTGACCCTGGTAGTAAAAGAAAGCTCCCAGTCAGAATGACCGGATGTGGATCAAGAATTCCCTATTCTCGGTGAACCGCTCGCAGTGTTCACTTCTCGTCGGGTGGTTATGAGATACAAACTAATGAAACGAACTAATTAATTAGTTCGTTCCGGATGCACTCACCCAGGACTCAAAAGTAGGCTTTGGCAGAAGAAGATAGTAGTTGAAAGAATACTCAACCCTACCTTAGAAAATAACCAAGGCCTGAATGTTGTTCCTCTAGTATTATCTGTCACACCTTATCGGAATCCAAGTGGAATCTGACCCGGTGCAATATTTAATACAAGATTTCCAACAAACAACAATTTTGGAAAATAATAAATCTGAAAATCATTCCCTATCAGGTACTAGACTCTCAATAAGAACACAGACCCTTTCAGTCTAGGTGAGACCTAATCGCTGACTCTGCTTCTAATTTCCCAAAATCATCCCCCAGTCGGATGTGAATTAGTCATAACTGTCGAATTTATCCCTTACTCAGATCCGGATTTTATAAAGGAATTTTTGTTGGAAGTTTATTATGAAATATCTGATTTAAATCAAGACTTCTATGTCCAAGAGAAGGATCCCAAAATAATATTGACCACAACATCTACATAATAATATCATGCATAATTTTATAGAGAAGTGTAAAATAAAATAACCCAAAATATAAGGTGGGTTTAGACAGAATGTGAAACACAGAGATGAAATAGCCGGAGATGAGAAGAATTTATTTGGCTAAAAAGATGACAAAAATAATCAGGATGATCCGGACTGCAAACATCTGCTATCCAGGTCCTGATCATTTCAGGTGGGATGATTTTTAGACAGAGGAATGCCTCAAATGACAGTTGCCGCCGTCATCTCAGAATCCACTGTCTGTGAATTTGGATAAAAACCCACATGTTCTATTACTGCAATAATCATTAGATGACATTGGCATATATCATCTAACATTACTACAGCTCCAGATTCAGGTTTGAAATTAGAGTAAGAAAAGAAAACTGTATCCGGATGGGAGTCAGCTGAGCAGCTATTATAATCCCGGAGGGAGGAACCGCCAAGGCTTCCACCGACTACTATCTGGACCATGCAAAATAACAACTAGTAATTAATATACAGATCACGAGCTAGTTATCCGTGTGGGAATACCCGCCAACATTAATCTGATATATTCCTTATTAGCTGTTTCACACATCACGGAAAAGACAGAATAAAATAAGAGAAAATATTTTTGGGTCATCTTGCATGAGAGAAATTGGTTTCTCATGCAAGGATATGGAATTAAATCCATAATCACTCTTCATGTCTAAATAATCACTCATTCCATAATTAATTAATTAATTACAGTCCAGATTATATACTTAGATCATTAGAGTTTAATCATTTGTAGAAGAATCTTTTAATGGGAAATTGAACAAGGTTCTTTATATCAAATTAATCATGGGTTGAGATCATTGGATTTCAACCTCAAAATATTAATATAAAGGTTCAATTAGTTAATGGATTGAGATGAAGAAAGAACATTTGGCACAAGGTGCCACCTTGTCGCGATGCAGAGTTTGTGTCGCAGAGCGTGGCTCCGCGACAAAGGTTTCGCGACAAAGGGGTGGGAAATAAGAGAAATGGGATTTTGAAAGTTTAGGGTTTGCTTTGTCGCTAAGTAAAGAAAATTTTGTCGCGGAACGTGGTTCCGCGACAAGGTTACTCTGCGACAAAGAGGTTGAAAATTGAACAAGGCATAATTCTTGTCGCGGAACAAGAGGTTTTGGCGCGGAACGTGGTTCCGCGACAAGGTTGCTTCGCGACAAAGCCCTTCCAGAATAAAATCACAAGCATTTGGGTCCTTGGTCGCTAATCAAGATTTTGTCGCGGAACGTGGTTCCGCGCCAAGGGGTGTTTCGCGACCAAGGGTTTTAAAATAATGGTCAACAAATGTTCTTTGGCACCTTTGTCGCCAAAGCACCATTTTGTCGCGGAACGTGGTTCCGCGACAAGAGTTGTTCCGCGACAAAGGTGTGTCCAGTACACATGTCAGAAAAGTAAAGTGGAACAGTGGCATGCATTATGTGTGATCTCACCCATTTCAGATTCAAAAGCTAAACTAAGCTCAAAATAACAAAACAGAATTTGAATCTAGCTAGAACATGCTTGCACAAAATAGAAATAAAGCAAACTTACAACTTAAGAAACCCTAATCTAAGCTTGATCATCCATAAGCATGCAACATTATCCCAAGAAAAAGTCACCAAGCAGTGACATTAAAATGCAAAAACAAGGGTCAAATGACCCAAGGAAAATGAAAACAGTAAGATCCATGGGGTGTGAGACCCATTTCATGATTTTGGGACACAAATGGAGAATGTTTTCCCATTTTATTAAACGGTGTTGTTCATACTCATGGTTTGAGTACCACAAACCCTTAAACAAAAGTTTAGAACAAAAACAAGGTGTAAAACTGGCTATCTAACCAAAGTGCAGTAAACTACTTCTAACTAGTGCATAAGTTAAATAATACAAGAAAAATCTAACTAAACTACCCTAACTAAACTAAGCTACTGAACTCCCCAACTTGTCTTCAAGAAGGTGTAGTTTTTCTAAGATTCTTCCAACCTCTAGCTCAAAGGCATCACCTCATATTTATAGAGGGGAAACCCTAAGCTCATGGGCCTTGATTTGAGCCCATTGTGTCTCAAGACATCACACACATCACAGCTTTGTCTCGGAGTACCAAGTTTGGTCGCGGAACACATTGCATGTGGCAAAGCTTCTCGACTGGGTCTTGTGTCTCTAAAAATGTATCTTGGTCGCGGAATGGACCTTTGTCGCGGAACAAGGCATCGCGACAAAGGTCATCGCGCCAAGGGCTTGGTTGGTCTCTTCTTCATCAGGGCCACTTGGTCGCGGAACCCATCCTTTGTCGCGGAACACTGCATCGCGCCAAGGGCTTCCGCGACAAAGGTCTTCCTGGGCCTGCTGGATTGGGCCAGATGGGCCGGAAATATTCTTTTTGTGGGCTTTTCTCTCTTTTTCCCATCTTTTTCATTCCTTTTTCTTTTTCTCATGTTTTTGGATTTTTCTAACATAAACATGTAATAAAATTACATATTTATGCCTTTTTCACACCAGCTTATTATTTTTACAATTATGCATAAATCAGTCCAATTCGACTGCTTTCTTACTTAATGTAAGACCGGAATGCGATCAAATGCCCGTTTAAGACACGGAAATGGATTGAAAATAATGGTCATTTTTGGCCATTATCACTGGGTTTATATTTTAGATTGGGCCTGTCAATTGGTATCAGAGCAGGGCTCTAAGGTTTAGCTGAGTCCGGTCCAAGATGAATAGAGAAGGTGGTTCTGTTTCGAGACCTCCCCTGTTTGATGGTTCGAATTATCCATTCTGGAAGAATCGAATGAGGATATTTCTCAAGCACTCTGGTGTAGATGTCTGGAACGCTGTTCTAACACCCAGGGAACAACCTATGAAAGAGGTCCGCACGCCTGCTACTGAAACGTCTGCTGCCATTACTACTTTTGTTCCTGCTACTCAAGAAGAAATGTCAGCTGCTCAGAAGAACAAGGAACAAGGGAACAACACTGCTTTGAATTGCTTGTTTAATGCTGTTGAGGAGTCACAATATCACATTATCTCAAATTGTGAGACAGCTCATGAAGCCTGGACTGCCTTGGAAGCAGCTTATGAAGGATCTTCTGATGTTCAAGCCTTGAAGCTTCAAAGAATTGAATCTGCCTTTGATAGCATTCGGATGCATGAGGATGAGAATATTGCTGCCTATCATGCTCGGTTTAAGAAGTTGGTCAATGAGGCTCAGTCCTTTGGCTTGAAGTATGATAATGCAAAGTTGGTTCGAAAGATGCTGAGGACAGTCAATCGTAGATATCAACCAAAAGTCTCTACTCTTGAAGAACTTGAGAAGACCAAGACCTTCACTCTTGAAGCTTTGGTTGGCTCACTACAGACTTTTGAGATGAACTACTTGGAGGAAGAGCCTACTCGTAATCTAGCCTTCAAAGTTGAGGATGAAATTCAGTGTGTTGACCAAGAAGAGAAAGCTTATCTAACCAAAAAATTGGCAAGGATTCTACAGGACAAGAGAGCCAAGAAGCTAAATTACAAGAAAGATGATAAAGGACGTTATCAGCGAGGTGTTTCATCATCCCGTGAACAACCTTCCAAGCACAAGTCAGACAAATCCTATGATAAGAGGAAAGGGTACAAGAAGATGGAGTTACCTGATACATTTAAGAATTTGAAGTGCTATGATTGTGAAGGTGTTGGTCATAAAGCTTCTGAGTGTCCTACTGCTAAGAGAAGGGTTGGAAAAGCTCTTCAAGCTACCTTGAGTGATGATGAGGCCAACTCTACTTCCAAGGAGGAGGAAGATGACAGTGAAGATGGAGAGATGATAGCTTTCATTGTGAAGGACGTTGTTCTAACAACCGATGATACTCTGTCCGAACATTTGTCTGATACAGAGTCTCATGAATCTGATAGTGAAGCTAGTCGGTATGATTATGATGAACTTCTTGCAGGATATGAATTGGTGAAAGAGGATCATGCAGTTGCTGTTGCTGAGAATAAGAAGTTGCTCGATCAGAAGGGAGATCTATTGGTGCTTATTGATGAGAAGGATACTGAGATTACTAGTCTCAAACAATCTTTGGCTACTGTGTCTACTGAGAGGGATACTCTGTTGGAGGAAAATGCTGCTTTGCTTGCCAAGACCCAAAAGATAGACAAAATGGTTAAAGGGAAAAATAAGCTGGATGAGATTATCAGTCAAGGGAAATCACCATCTAATAGAGAAGGTATTGGTTACAAGCATAATTCTAAGCCTAACAAGAAATCTGCACCTACTTTTGTGCGTGCAGGTACCACTGAAACCAGTGCATCCAAAGCCCCTGTGATATCTGATAATCCAGAGTCTCCCAAGAAGAACAACGATTGCCCTTACTGTAAATTCCAAGGTCACCCTATTCACCTCTGTCAAAGACTTACCCAAGATCTTCTTGGTGGTCGACCGGTTGTCTGGCCATCCCAGGAACTACAGAAAAAGGTTAAACTCACCATGATGTGGATGCCCAAGTCCAAGATTATTCCCAAGATGTGCCTAGTGGTTCTTTCTGCTCAGAAAGGTCCCAATGATGGTAGGTGGTACTTCGACAGTGGTTGCTCTCGTCACATGACTGGTAAGAAAGATTTTCTCATTGATTATGTGGAATCTGATTGTGGAGAAGTACTTTATGGAAATGGAGCTCGTAGTAAGATTTGTGGTTATGGAAAAGCTAAAGGTGCAAACATGGGTTTCTTAACCACTGTCTACTGTTGCTGATCTGTCTACTAACCTTATTTCCATAAGTCAACTTTGTGATGAGAAATTCTTTGTTGGTTTCACTGATGAAGATTGTATGGTCATTGATCCTGCCTATAATTGTGTTATTAAAGGGGTCCGATCTTCTTATAATTGCTATGTCTTGAAGCCTGCCATGGACACAGCTTTTCTGTCTCAGGTTGAAACTGCAAAGTTGTGGCATCAAAGATGTGGTCACATGAACTACAAATCACTTATTCAACTTAGCAAGTCTGGCGTTGTTCGAGGGTTGCCCAAACTACGGAGCAAAGACAAGACAGTCTGTGGTGCTTGTGCTAAGGGTAAACAAGTTCACTCCTCTCACAAGGTTGTGGATACCATCCAGACTTCAAGGTGTCTTGAGTTATTGCACATGGACTTGATGGGACCCACTGAAGTTCCTAGTCTTGGTGGTAAGAGGTACATCTTTGTATGCGTTGATGATTTTTCTCGTTACACTTAGGTTGATTTTTTAAAATCCAAAGATGAGGCTATCTCAGTGTTCTCTAAGCTATCTTTAAAGATTATGGCTGAAAAGGATCTTAAGATAGGGCGTATCCGATCTGATCATGGAAAAGAGTTTGAAAATCAGTTGTTCGCACAACTCTGCAACAACCTTGGTATTGCTCACGAATATTCAGCCCCACATACTCCACAACAGAATGGTGTGGTAGAGAGGAAGAATCGTACTCTTCAGGAGATGGCTCGTTCTCTTCTTCATGCCAGCAAACTTGGGAAACGTTTTTGGGCTGAAGCTGTGAATATCTCATGCTATATTATTAACCGTGTGTACATGCGACCTCAGACAACTACTACTCCGTATGAAATTTGGAGAGGAAAGACTCCAAATATTTCTCACCTTCATGTCTTTGGAAGCGTGTGCTATGCTCTAAAGGATCGTACCACAGTTAGAAAATTTGATTCCAAATCCGATGAAGCTATTTTCTTGGGATATTCAGTGGATTCAAGGGCATATCGTGTTTACTTGAAGAGGACTTCCAAGGTTATTGAGACTGTTAATGTTGTTTTTGATGATGCTAACATCTCTGCAGGTTCTGTCTCTTCTCGTGATGAAGATGATGATCCTATTAGGATTATTCCTCATGTTTCCTCTAGCACACCTCCTGAAGCTGTTCCTACCTCAACTCCTATTGAAGTTTCTGACACTGAAGATGTTGATCCGGTTATTGCTACAACTGGTGAACAACCATCAGCTCCAGATTCTCCCAAAAGGAGAGGTCCAAAACGTGGTCCACGAGCACCTAAGTATCACTCTACGGATGATATTATTGGTGATCCCTCTGGTCCTAGACAAACTCGAGGTCATCAACTCAACATCTCTGAATTAGCTAATATGTGCTTTCATGTTATGAATTGCTTTGTTTCATCTATTGAACCTAAGAATGCACATGAAGCTTTACAAGATGAGTTTTGGATAGCTGCAATGCAGGATGAGTTACTACAATTCAAGCGCAATGATGTTTGGGAGTTGATAGAACAACCAACTGGAGTGAATGTTATTGGCACTAAATGGGTTTTTCGAAACAAAACTGATGAGCATGGGAAGATCATTCGCAATAAGGCTCGCTTGGTCGCACAAGGCTTTACTCAGATCGAAGGTTTGGATTATGATGAGACCTTCGCCCCTGTTGCTCGCATTGAAGCTGTCAGGTTATTACTTGCTATCTCTTGCTCTCTTGGTTTCAAACTTTATCAAATGGACATCAAAACTGCGTTCTTGAATGGCTATATCAAGGAAGATATTTATGTATCTCAGCCTATCGGTTTTGAGTGTCCTGATCATCCTGATTATGTTTATAAGGTCAAGCGTGCACTTTATGGTCTAAAACAGGCTCCTCGTGCCTGGTATGAACGCTTGTCTACTTATCTCTTGGATAACGGCTATGTGCGTGGTAATGTTGATAAGACGTTGTTCGTACAACGTACAAACAACCATCTTTTAGTTGCACAGATCTATGTGGATGACATTGTTTTTGGCTCGACCTCAGATGTTCTTCGCGATGCATTTGTACACTCTATGCAGACTGAATTCGAGATGAGCATGATGGGTGAACTTACTTTTTTCTTAGGGCTTCAAATCAAGCAAACCTCCGATGGGATTTTCCTTAATCAAGAGAAGTATGTTGGCACCATGCTTCAGAAATTTAAAATGGAGGATTGCAAGATTGCTAGATCACCCCTTGGACAGCATGACAAGATTACCAAAGATGAATCTGGAATTTCCGTTAATCAGAAGATGTATCGCAGTATTATTGGTAGTCTCTTATACCTCACTGCTAGCCGTCCAGATATCTCTTTCAGTGTTGGTGTGTGCGCTCGATATCAGTCAGATCCCAAAGAATCTCACCTTCGTGCTGTGAAAAGGATTCTTCGATATCTTAAAGGTACTCCTGGCCTTGGTCTCTGGTATTCTAAACGCTCTTCTCTTGAGCTTACTGGTTATACAGACTCTGACTGGGCTGGTTGTTCCGACGACCGCAAATCAACCACTGGTGGCTGTTTTTATCTTGGCCACAATTTAGTCAGCTGGTATTCTCGAAAGCAAAATTTTGTTGCTTTATCTACTGCGGAGGCTGAGTATATTGCTGCTGCTCACTGTTGTACCCAATTGATTTGGATGCGTCAAATGCTTTTGGACTATGGAATTTCCTTGGATGATTTCCTTATACACTGTGATAACACCAGTGCCATTAACATCTCCAGGAATCCTGTACAACATAATCGGAGTAAACACATTGACATTCGATTTCATTTTATTCGAAATTTGGTGGAAGATGGTTTATGCAAGATTCATCATATCTCGTCGTTGGAACAACTCGCAGACATCCTTACGAAGAATTTGGAGACTTCTCGGTTTGAATCATTGAGGCGCAGTTTGGGCCTCTGCTTTTCTCACTAATGGGCTATGTCTCGGGTGGGCCACTGCATTTCATGAATTAATATTTTTGGCCTAGGCCCAAGCCCAGGGGGAGTTGCTCTTAACCGATTAAGACGGTTGCCGGTTTTCACAACCCACGCACGTCTTTCCCTTCTCTCTCCCCCGTGCGTCTCTGCAGTTCGTCTCCAACTTTCCCAGTTTTCCCCTTTTCTCTGCGAAATTTGAAATTCTCTTGAAATGGCGTCTCCTTCAAGCTCCCATAACAATCCTGATGAAGTAGTGGATGCTCAACCACTTGCGGTCGATGATTCTCTCTATCGCGCTCGTCTTGCCGCCGAACAATCTCCTCACGATGAGCATTTTGAGGATGCGCAGGAAGATGTTGATGATGTTATCGACAACTACTTTGTTGCTGACCCCTCTGACGCAAATATGGAGGTCGATCCTACTCCAGAGAAGGGCTCTGTCCCTCAGACTGCTTCGGACAATGTTGGGACACCTTCGGATGGTGCAGATCCAAAAGCGGATGTTCCGACACCAGCAAACCCTAGCGCGGGTGCTGCAAGTCCGACATCCCCTTCGGTCCCTGCCCCTGATGTGGCTCCGTCCGCTCCTGTCCCTCCTGGTTCCAGCTCCCCTTTGTCGCCGTCTGCTATTGCTTCTGGGGATGGTTTGCTTATGCTTGATCCTGAGTCGAATGCTCCACCCCATTCTGGGGCTGCTCAACAAATTCCTTTTGGAGGGTCTCCGTCTGAGGATGTTCCGACCACTGAAGGACAACCATCCCAGGTTGATCCTGATGACACCCCTCTGGATGAACTCAGAATGCAAGTCCGTGAGAAAGGAAAGCGTAAGGCTATTCCAACACCGCCCAAACAACCTTCGAAGAAGAAATCTCGGAAGGCTGCTCCTAAGAAGAAGTCTATCCCTGTTCTTAAGGAATCGGATGCCCATTCTCCTCTATATTTCTCTGCTACTGGAGAAAGGTATGCCTTGGAAACCCTTCACTCTAGAGGTTTCATTTCTGAAGAGTGTTATGTGCATCCATACTATGATCAAATTGGTTTTTCTGAGTACTTAGAGAAGAAGCATTTGTCTGTTTGGGCTACTACTTTGAAACGCTATTCCCCTACTGTTGTTAGAGAGTTTTATGCAAATTTGCACCCTGATATCCTTGATCCTGTGTCCCCTTGGTACTGCAAAATTTATCTTCGTGGAGAACTGCTTGATTTTACCCCCTCTGTCTTGAATGAGTTGTTGGAACTTCCCTCCAACACTGACATGAACAATCCCTTTGATCTGCTTAATGCTGAGCTAGCCACCATTGCCTCTACTATTTCTGCTTCTAAGAAATTTGCTTTTGGTAGAAAGGCTATGAGTCCATCAGATCTTTCTATGAAGTTTAATTGCCTTTTTAGAATTGGTGCTTCGAATTTCTTGCCCACTTCTAATGCTAGCCAGCTCAGTTCTCACATGGGTAAATTTCTGTTTTCCATTGATGAATGTCCTGAGATTCTCAACTATGGTTACCTGATCATTAAGCATATGTTGAAATTCTCTCATGTCACAATTGAAAAGAATACCCAACTGCCCTACCCTGCTCTCATCACTTTGTTTGCCCAGTCTTGCCATCTACTTGCCCCTAATGAAACCTTCATTAAGGTCAAGAAACACCTTCCCTCTGATAAGCTTAAAGGGTTCCATAATGCCTTCAAACTTGGACCCCAAAAGCTTGGCCCTGCTCTTGTTGATCATATCAGAAGTGAGCTGCAACAAGTGGAGAAGGAGTTGGGCATTTTGAACGATAAGCAGATGGGATTAAAGAGGAAGGTTCGAAAGCTGGTGGCCCCACTTCCCCATTCTTTTGATGCTCCAGCTGAGGGGGAGAATGACTCTGAGGGTACTCCCTGATCTGCCAAGTAAGGGGGAGATACAGTGGAAAGGATTGCAAGGGTGCTGATTATTTTTGCTGGATATTCTGTAATTCTGATGATGTTGGGACAACAATCTGGTTTTTGGTTTTTCTGGTTTTTGATGATGGATTCTGGTTTTCTGGTCTGTAATAGAATTCTGGCTTATTGATGGATATTATCTTGGATATTCTCTGGATATTGATTGTGAGATTATCTCTTATGGATGGATGCTTTTGATTATGCCTACTCTACATCTGCTTCTATACTTATTAGCATGTATGTATGTTGAGTGTTTGATGCTCTCTGATATGATATTGTCATTCTGTGCTTCCTCCACTGTTTTGACTACTTGGCCCGATCATCTCCACAAAGGGGGAGATTGTTAGGGATATTTTATTGTGAAGATGTTCGTGATATTTACCGTTGTTGCAACATCTTGCCAACAACGCTTTATTCTCTTCACTGGAAAAAGCACAGAATAGTACAGTGACGTGGCATTTCCCCTAGCAGGCCTTAGAAGGGTTTAGATGGGCCTTAAAACCCATATAAATACCTACCTTCGTCCTTGAGGGATTGAGAGAGAGTCTAGCCGCAATCACAGCTCATTTTACAGAGCATTAACAGATTCCTAAGCTGTGATTATGGCGGATTGAGAGCTGAAGAAGAAACCCCTGGTTTTCGTTGTTTGCAGAAGGCACCAACAACTGTTCTGCTACTGGTATACATTTAGTTGCTGTGTCTTCCATTATTCATGGGGTAATTGGGATTGTGTTTATGCATTTCTGGGTTTATTGTTTGTAAACACAATCTAGGTGTATTGTAGGTGTTCTTAGCACCATTGAGCTTAATTTGTTGATTAGCTAGATTCCACAAACACCACCTTAATACCTGCCGGTGAATTTTGTGCATTTGGGTAGATAGTTGATGCTCCCTTGTGTTCTTCTAGTCTATTTGGGTAGATAGGAGAGTTCATTGGAATGTAAGGGTATGTAAGGTGTGGTTGACTCTTGTTCGATCAGTTTGGTGGAGATTTAGTGAATCCTGGCTTGGAGCCCCCAGATGTAGATCGGTGGATCGAACTGGGTGATCAAACTCCTGTGTTCTTGTTTATGTTTTCCGCACTCTGTTTTTGTGTTTGCCTTTGATTGTGGTTTGCAGGTTGTTGAGACATCGCTGAAACAACCCTTGATGGGTTTATATTTTAGATTGGGCTGTCAAGGACAATATAACTACTACTAAATAAAACAATTTTCTGATCCACAACCATTGCATTTGGGAAAACTAACATGTAGTAGTAGTACTAGACTACTAGGATTCACTTGCTTCAAAAGCATGCTTGATGTGCTGCAAGCAATAAATAACGAGGCCATTCTTAGTCACTCCTGGCACCATTAGTCCTGCGACCGATCATAAGGTAGAGCTTTGTAAGTTTGTAAGTATATAAATTAAAGACGTATTGTATTTAAATTTAAGAAGATAATTTGACATTTGCAAATTTCACATAGGTAATAATTATTTACATTCCACCCTAATTAATTCACGATGTCGATCATCTTGGGAGCTTGCTTCCATGGAGTTTCTAAAACAATGCATCACTCCAAAATCCAAACATGCAAGCTGAAGTAAACCCTAAGCAATAATAGGATCCATTATAATTTTTCCTGCATATCCAAGCAATATCTACATACTGTGCATGTTTGCTTTTCAACACATGACATACATGATTGAGACTTCTATAAAAACAAATAAATGTAATTCAAAATCACAATAAACATCCCAACATGCAGTGAATTCATTGTTCCATTGTTAATTCTCCAACCTACACACACACTAAAAAAAAAGGGTTTGCAATTAAACCTCACCAATATCCCAAAACCACAACTAAAACACCACTTCACCTAACAACCATCACCCCATAGGCCCCATTATTACCCCATTTCCATTATATTAAAACCCCATCTTTTCCCTATATACACACCTCAATTCTTTCCATTTCAACACATCCCAATTATCATAAGTTTCTAGCCAAGAAAACTAACAAAATCAAGCCAAAAAACCCACACTCTAAAATGGACCACTTCTCAACCCTTTCCTCTCTTACCCTAGCCACATTTCTTCTCTTGGTCTCATGCACTACCCTAACCCTAGCCCAAGCCCCCGCGCCTGGACCATCCGGTCCGACCAACGTAACCAAAATCCTTGAAAAAGCTGGCCAGTTCACGACACTCATCCGTCTCTTCAAGATCACCCAAGTTGGAGACCAAATCAATACGCAGCTAAATAACTCGAACCAAGGCCTCACCCTCTTTGCCCCCACCGATAACGCCTTCTCAGCCCTCCCATCGGGCACTCTCAACTCCCTATCCGACCAGCAGAAGGTCTCCCTCGTCCAATTCCATATCCTCCCCAATTTCATCTCCATGTCTCAATTCCAAACAGTGAGCAACCCTCTCCGGACTCAGGCCGGCGACAGCGCTGCTGGGGCTTTCCCACTGAACGTCACCACCTCAGGCACTCAGGTGAACGTTTCCACCGGAGTTAATGACGCCACCGTTTCCAACGCCATCTACACGGATAATCAATTGGCTGTCTATCAAGTGGACAAGGTTTTGCTTCCTTTGAGCCTTTTCGGCACACCGGCGCCTGCCCCTGCTCCCGGGGCTGCCAAAAGTAAGAAGAAGTCAGCCGCCGCGGTAGGGAGCCCCGCGGCCGGCGGCGATTCACCTCCGGCGGATACATCTGATGCTGGTGGTTGCGTCGAACGTGGAATTTTGATGATGACCTTTATGGCTGTGTTGGCAACCTTTTGGTTGTGACGATAAAAGGGTTGGCAAATTGATGGAAGCCATTGCATTTGCAGTATATGTGATTGAATGAGTGTGGGAAAAAGAGGAAGTTTTTTTTTTCTCTACATTTTTGCTTTGTTCTTGCATTCAATTGTAAGTTTCTTTTCTTTCTTCTATTTTTCACCATGAATTTTTGTAATAATGTGCAATTTTCATTTGTCCTTTTCTTATATGTTGGTTATTTTCTTAATTAAGATTTGTATGAATATTGGTGAGAAATAATTGGATTTTGGCTAATCCCTGTCTTTAATTGACTTGTCGACTTGTTGCTGATCACAATAACAACATTGACATACATAATGATACAAGGTGCCTTATCCCCCCCCCCCAAAAAAAAAATGTTAAGATTCTATAGCATTACTAGTGAGTTATGATCTTCAAATATCAGAGAAGTCCTTAAATTTGGCTGGAATGGCATATAAATTATAATCCCAGAATTTGTAAAACCTCATTGTATTTCCTTCGATGAAAATTCCCCTGTTCATGATACATCAATACAACATCCTCCACTTTTTTTTTTGGAAACAATAAAGTAAAAAATAAAAATAGATTTATTCAAATTACAAAAACAATTTAAAATTTTGTAAATATATGTCATTACATCTTTTTTTTCAAAATTTAATATGAGACTAATATGTGTGGTATTGGCTCCCATCAACCCTTTATCTTCCCATATAATATGGGAGACTTGTTATTTTCCCAAAACTATGTTACGTTAATTCAATTTAAAATATTGGATAGTGGTGACTCATGGAATTATTCACAACTCCAACAATGGATTGATCTTCTTCTTCTCTTCAAAAGCCAGATTCACCATTGGTTTCAGTTTAAATTTGGACACATGTGATTCCTAAATAGGGTTACCCAAAACTGAGGAGGATCAATCTTGGTTGGATTTCAGGGACTAATTGTTTTTGGATCGATTATTGTTGGATTTCTCTTAAAATAGTTTACGAGGGATTATATGTTTTTATTTATCACCTAGGAATACACAAATGAAACTTACAATAGGCCTAAACTTGAAAGAAATGAAACTCATCCATATATCATATACTTCCTCCGTCTCACTATTTTTGTTACGAACCCACCCAGCACGTATGTTGATACACATTTTTAACGGTTAATAATTTAAATTGTGTACAACAAAAAGTTAAAAAAAAGTTAATTGTCTAAAACTACAAGATTAGACGAATCTAATAAGATCTCACTTGACTATGTTTTTTTCTTACATGGCTATGATAAAAATTCGAAACAAAGTTAAATATTGAATAGTTTAAAAAAATCATACATAACAAAAACACCGAGACGGAGGTAGTATGCATTAGTGCAGGGGTGGATCGGAATACAGGGAGGCTAATAAGCAATTATAGAAGCAAATACAAGCAAGGAATCAGCTTCACCTAACCCTTGGCGGCCTCGCTCTTTATGTTTATTGCTTTATTCATTTTATTTTAGTGGCTGAGGATTAATTGGGGAAACTCCAATTTTTGGTCCAATATTTATAAAGTTTATAATTTTTTTTAGCTTGATTTATAAAGTTTATAATTTTGATTCCATAAGATTATCATTTTTGTCTATTTCTTAAAAATAGAAAAAGTTGAGAGTGAATGTGTCATTTTATGTACCTGCGTAATTCCTGCAGTGCCTACAACCCGTTTAACCATTCATAATTCATTTATCCGAACCCAAAACCCTACTATTTAAGATGTTTATTTTTTTTAAAAAAAAGAAAATAATAATTTGGTACTCGTCAATGGATTTTTGGATTTTGGGTAAATGGGTTATGAATTGTTAAATTTGGTAGGGCAATTTACCAAATAGATAAGCTATAAAAATACACAATCACCCCAACTTAACTTTTTCTTTTAAGAAATGGACAAAAAAAAAAGATAATTATTTTATTTTTTTGGAGGAGCCATTGAAGGGTGGTGGGAGCCAATGCCATACAATTACAAAGGTGTTAACACGACAAAAAATATATCAAGGCCCATCCGATGTCTAAATTGCCCGGACCAGTCCGTGAAGATATATCCGGAAGAGAGGACGCATCTTCAAAGGCCCAGTCGGTGAAAATATATCCGGAAGAAAGGACGCACCTTCAAAGGCCCAGTGAAAATATATCCGGAATAGAGGACGCATCTTCAATGCCTGGTAGAGAATGGGCTGAAAGAGAGGATGTAGGGTTTAGGGCAGGATACCCTAGAAGTCTCATACAAAATCAAGAAGAGATCGAGCAATGAAGCCTTAACTAAGGAGACGAACACTAACCACGGAAATAAATCAGAGTGAGGCGTCACCTAAGAAAACAAATCAGGACGGGTGGAGCGTTCATGGCTTGATTTGAGGATTCACCATCACTATATAATTGCAAGGTGACACCACATGCAGGTGACCCCCAATCAACCCTCAAAGAGGCCGCATTTTATTTTTACCTTCTGCAGTTTATTTATCGCTTTCTGCAATTTCAATTCCTTTACTGCTTTATTTCAATTCATGTATTTTACTTTCTGCACTTTTGTAATTCCCTTAACATTCATCAATAAAAGAGAGGTTCCACTCCTCCAAAAATTTCAGCGTTAACAAATTGGCACGCCCAGTGAGACACGAAGTGGAAACCATATCTGATCCAAATAGTGTATGCGTCTAAGATCCGGAAAAGTTGTTGATTTGACAGATAAAACTGAGGATATGTCTCTATAAGAGAAGACGTCGGTGCGAACGCCGTTTGAGGACACCATTGAGACGGCGAGCACCTCCCAACCGCTACAGGAGATTATGCAGGCTCCTAAATTGTCCGAGCAAATACGGCTATCGATAACTGAAGCGATGGCTGAGTTTATGCCTTTACTCACGAGACACCTAATGGATGTGTTGCGGCCTGCCATGGCAGACCAAACTGACCGAATATGCGGTTCCTTATATGTTCCAGCAAATAGCACTACTGTGCCGCCAAGCACCTCATACCCGGTGTCGTCAAGAGGCCAACATTGGATTTGGGGAACCACACCTGGCCAGCCGCCACTCCAGGAGTCCGAAGGCGTAACCAGTATGTTCCCATACTTCTATCAGACTACTTATGCCTATGCGGCACTCAGCATGCCGAATCTGGGTTACACGGCACCTCCCATGCCGATCTATGCTCCATCGAGCCCTTTGATGGCAACCAGCGCTACACTGGGCTGTATGGCGGTCGGATCTAGCATGGGGCCACGACAGGCGGCACCTCATGTGCCGAACATCCAAACCACACCTCATGTGGTGACGTCTCTAAACCCTGGGTGGATGCCACCAACCCTAGGGGGG
Source organism: Hygrophila difformis (assembly GCA_030278955.1). NCBI lineage: Eukaryota > Viridiplantae > Streptophyta > Magnoliopsida > Lamiales > Acanthaceae > Hygrophila > Hygrophila difformis. Next base: position 18,103,731 of record JAOANR010000001.1, on the reverse strand, counting down.
CAGGCGCCACAGTCTTGCGGAGTGGCAGCTGCACCTATGGCCCCAGCCGCCATTCCTGCTTTAGCCGGAGGACAGGCACCACCACCTTGTGGAGTGCCCGCGGCACCTATTGCCCAGGCCGTCGTTCCTCCTCATACCCCCATGCCTCCTACGCAGGCGCCGATAATCTCACCAGAGTTGCTCGCTGATATGATGCAGTAGCACTTCGGGATTCATTTGAAGCCGATGGAGCGGCCCCACGTATAGGAAGCCATATCCTGACTGGGTGGACATCATGCAGCCCTACCCAAGGGGTTTCAAGATGCCTGAATTCACCACCTTTTTCGGGAGATGATGGCAAGTCCACTGTAGAGCATGTGGGAAAAGTTCACGACTCAGTGCGGGGAAGCAGCAACTAATGACTGGCTGAAATTAAGATTGTTCAGCTCGTCCCTCACCGGACCTGCCTTCGCATGGTTTGCTTCTCTACGGCCTAACTCAATTCAAAATTGGGCCGACCTTGAACGGGCATTCCATGATAGATTCTACACTCCATTGTCACATGTAAGCCTTGCAGACCTTACTAATGCCAAGCAATATGCCGATGAGGCGGCAAGTACTTTTATCGGTAGATTACAACGGCTTAAAGGCCGATGCCCCATAGCAATCCCGGATGGGAAATAGCCGATATAGCAGTGGCTAATATGTTGCCGAGACTAAAAGAACATATAATTGTGCAGGATTCCACTGATCTTGCCCAGCTGGCCGAGAAAGCGGCCCGCTTGGAAAAGTTCTTTGAGGAACGAGATGAGAAGCATCTACCTATGCACGAGAATCGTTTTGGGGAATTGAAACACAATAAACAGGAAAACGAACCAAGGGTGGTGGCCAAGGCAATAACTCTGGGTGGTAAAAACCTGGATAGTGGCCCTGAAACGCCGTTGACAGCGGCCTTGGAGGCCGAGTAGTCGCTGACTGAGGATGGCGCCGGGCTGAGTATGACGGCCTGAGCTGATGGAGTGGCGGCCTAAGCAGTGTTGGCTGGCGATCCCTCACGGCGGTAGCCCTCCGAGTGGCGGCCTCCGGGCAAGGCAATGGCGACCTCGCGTAAGGGTGGCGGCCTCCAGGTGGCGGCCTCCAACCAAGGCAATGGCGGCCTCGCGTAAGGGTGGCGACCTTTGGGACGGCGGCCAATGCTGATGGTGGTGGCGGCTTCGTGCGAGGATGATGGCGGCCTTCGGGTGGATGGCGGCCTTATGCGAAGATGGAGGCGCCTCATGCAAGAAGGGGATGGCGGCCTCGCGTGCAAGAGATGGCGGCCCGTGGAGATGGAGGTGGCGGCCTCGTGCAAGCAAGTGGCGGCCTCGGGCAATGGCAGTGGCGGTCTCCAGGGGCGGCCAAGGTGCGCAGATGGCGGCCTCGTGCGAGTGGCGGCCTCTGGAAGGTGGCGGCCTTCGATGGGGATGGCGGCCTCCGGAACGCAGGCGGTGGCAGCCTCCGGAGTGGAGACGGCGGCCTCCGGAGTAAAGAGGGCTGGCGGCCTGGCTCGGTGTGGGCAGCGGCGTTCGAAGCAGCGATGAAGATGGCGGCTGAGCGGCGGCGCCCGACTGCGGTTTCCTGGTGGCCGGCGGCAAAGGCAAGGAGTGAGATGAAGATGAGGCATAATGGGCCTTGATGGACCTCCAAACCTGAATTAAGCGCGCAAATTTGTCTTAAAATGTTAATCAGACAAAATGCGCGAGGGGGCCATCTATTAACACAACAAAAAATATATCAAGGCCCATCCGATGTCTAAATTGCCCGGACCAGTCCGTGAAGATATATCCGGAAGAGAGGACGCATCTTCAAAGGCCCAGTCGGTGAAAATATATCCGGAAGAAAGGACGCACCTTCAAAGGCCCAGTGAAAATATATCCGGAATAGAGGATGCATCTTTAAGGCCCGGAAGAGAATGGGCTGAAAGAGAGGATGTAGGGTTTAGGGCAGGATACCCTAGAAGTCTCATACAAAATCAAGAAGAGATCGAGCAATGAAGCCTTAACTAAGGAGACGAATCACTAACCATGGAAATAAATCAGAGTGAGGCGTCACCTAAGGAAACAAATCAGGACGGGCGGAGCGTTCATGGCTTGATTTGAGGATTCACCATCACTATATAAGTGCAAGGTGACACCACATGCAGGAGACCCCCAATCAACCCTCAAAGAGGCCACATTTTATTTTTACCTTCTGCAGTTTATTTATCGCTTTCTGCAATTTCAATTCCTTTACTGCTTTATTTCAATTCCTGTATTTTACTTTATGCACTTTTGTAATTCCCTTAACATTCATCAATAAAAGAGAGGTTCCACTCCTCCAAAAATTTCAGCGTTAACAAAAGGGGAATAAAAGGGAGAGATAGGGGACCGGTGGGGAATCGAACCTCCAACCTTCCGTTGGAAGTCAATGGACTTAACTACTTGGGCTAAGTCCTCATCCCCAAGATAATTATTTTATGAGACCAAAACTAAAAAATTTATATAAATAAGGAGTAATAGCAAACTACGAGGGAAAAAAGAAAAGAAAAAAGAACCCAGATTAATTTGATAAAGATTTCTTCTACCATTAGTTCATTCCATCGTCAATCTGACTGAATCTTAGGCTAAACTCCAACCGATCCTACAATTTGTAAAATCTCAGGGTCCAAATGCAGGGTGGGACTCCAACCCATCCTGCATTTTTGCAGCACCCTCGCTCCCAAATGGGAGGGTGCTACAGTGTTCAATGGGCGGAACATTGTTCATTCCACAATTTTTTTTTAAAATTTCTTTATGATCTTTACTTAATAATAAAAATAAATAATTATTAATATTTTGTATAAATTTTTTTTTGGTATTATTTATAAATTGAAGAAGGAAATATAAAATACTCCCTCCGTCCCACTTCAGACGTCCTGTTTGAGTTTTTGGCGCTGTTCATTGTTTAACTTTGACTCAATAGTATTGCAAGTAAATATTTGAAAAAAAATAGTCGAGTTCGGTCTTGTTAGATTCATTTAATCGTGTAGTTTTAGAATATATATTTCACATAATTTTTACTTATATATATTTTGAGATATGATCGTTTTAAAAAGTGCATTGGATTGTGTGCAGAAATCAAACAAGACATCTTAAATGGGACGGAGGGAGTAATATATAGGGAATATTTTTTAATCCTGCAAAAATAGAGGGTTAGGTTGGAGAAAACAGCTAGAAAACAACTACAATATGTATATTAATGTATATAGTATATAGTACTCCCTCAATCCCATTTCACATGTCTCATTTGCACTTTTTACACTATTTATTATGTATGTTTAATATAAATTTTTTGTTGCAGGTATAAGTAAAAAATATAGTCAAGTGAGATCTTGTTGAATTCGTCTTTTCGTATAGTTTTAGAATATATATATATATATATTTATAACTTTTACTTATCTATATTTTAAAATATTAAGATTAAATAAATGCATTCGAATGCGTGTCCAAAAGTTTTTCAACATCAGATAATGGCACCTATTGACCTGTCAGAATTTGACAGTAACTTTATTACCCGCCGCCTTACGCAAGTTAGTTTTTTACCCGAAAAGACTGAAAAGCCTTTGGCCCGGACACTTGGCCCGGACCGGGCCAAATGTAATGCCCTGGCCAAAGCTTTAATTAATAAAACGTAATTAGTATGCCCTTGGCCCGGTCCTATCCACTTGGCCCGAAGCATAAACATGCTCGGGCCAAGCTAGGTTTTAGGGTTTTCCGGGCCAAGTTAGGGTTATTTAATTCACAGTAATAATAGTAATTGTTTATGTTATTATTATTATTATTATTATTATTATTATTATTATTATTATTATTATTATTACTACAATTAGTATAATTTTAATTTTTTTACTCTTTAAAATTATTATTTTGTATAAAGATTTTATAAATAAAATAATTTTTATTATAAATAGTAGTAATTTTATAAAATTATTTCTCTTTTTTTTACCCACAATTTTTTCATTTTTTTCTTATTTGCTTGCTCTATTTTTTTTCCCTCTTTTTTTTCTTGTTTTTCTTTTATTTTTTCTCATTTTTCTTTTCTTTCCCTTTTTTCTTATTTTTTCCTTTTCTCTCTTTTCTCTTATTTTTTCACTTTCTTTCTCTCTTTTTTCTTATTTTTTCCTTTTCTTTCTCTCTTTTTTCTTATTTTTTTCTTCTTCTTTCTCATTTTTGGTTATTTTCTATTTTTTTCCTCTTTTTTTCTTGTTTTTCTTTTATTTTTTCTCATTTTTCTTTTCTTTCTCTTTTTTCTTATTTTTTCCTTTTCTTTCTCTTTTCTCTTATTTTTTCCCTTTCTTTCTCTCTTTTTTCTTATTTTTTCCTTTTCTTTCTCTCTTTTTTTCTTATTTTTTCTTCTTCTTTCTCATTTTTGGTTATTTTCTATTTGTTCTCGCTTTTTCTCAATTTGTCTCATTTTTTTTGCTTTGTTACATTTTTTCTTTCTCTTTTTAATTTTTTCTCATTTTTCCCTTATTTTTTTCTCATTTTTATTTTCGTTAAATTTCTTATTGTTCTCATTTTGTTTGTTTCATTTTTCTAATTTTATATTTTATTTTATTTCTTAAATTTTTATGTTCTTTTTTTGTCTTTTCTCAATTTTATTTTTTTATATTCAATATTTAATAATAATAATAATAATAATAATAATAATAATAATAAAAATTATAATAATAATAACAATAATAATAATATAAAGACAATACGTAATTGAACTAGGCTCTCTTATGATTCATCATCAGATGAACTATCATCATCCCTGTCACTACAACCTCGTCTTTGTTTATCATTGCTTTTCCAGATGATTTGCCCCCAGATGCAGGTGGATCTTTATGAAGGTAACTACGACACTGAGTTGATATTGCGATCAATCTGCTGCTATCCTTTTCCTCTGGCATCTCGCATTGTCTACTGAAAGACGTCATGTAACGGAACCACTCTGCAGGCTGGCGATCGGATCAATCTTCTACAGTAAATCAGAAATGCAGGAGAGATTGGTTGAATACTTGATGGATGTGAAGGCTAGGTTCAAAACATACAAGTCAGATCCACGAAGGTATTGGGTGCTATCCACTACAGTAACTTCCTGCCGTCGATGTTGCTGCTTAATTTCATCCACTTTCTTCATTTGCCATCATTGCATTAACTCACGATCTGGTTTATGTAGGGGATTCCCCTTTTCAGTGAAGTCCTATCCACATATGTATCTATATATTGATCTGTTTTTCCACCGAGCCACTTCTCCATTTCAGCATAGGCTTCACAGCCCTGAAAGCCTTCATGCATGCCGAACGTTCTACGGTCCTGGTGCACCTGCTTCCATTTTGTCCCTTATGATAGGGGAGGTGGTTCGAACTGTCGTTCCGACGAATGCCGCCAAGGCCAATGTTGTCATTACCAATTGGCCGATGTCAAATGCCGCTGAGATTGAAAACTTGGCCGTCGGTGTGGTGGAACAGATATATGATAATTGCCGAGTCCTCTCATTCCTCGCCAGTATAATTACTGTTGTAACCCTATAGGGGGAAAATAATTTTACAAGTAATATTAGTAATTGCAGTTTTATTAAGTATATATTAAAAGGATAAGTGTGCATAATAATAATAATAATAATAATAATAATAATAATAATAATAATAATAATAATAATAATAATAATAACCCACAGTTAAGAAACTACCTGCCGCCTGCAATCTTTCCTCCAAGTCTTGTGCAGGAGAGATTGGTCGAATACGGTAGGAAAATTGCCTGACAGTGAGTATTAGCTTCCGGTACCGCACTAGCTGTACGCGGTGATATTTGCCGAATTCGAGCTGAGTGATTCCTTTTTTGGGGGTAATATTTCTTAATATCCCCCCTTTCAATCTTCGCAAGGGCCGACCGATGCCAAAATGCTCCCGACGTCGCGCAACTTGTTGGGATTGGTGGTGGAGTAGAGATATGATAATTGTCGATTCCTTTCATTCCTCGCCAGCATAATTACTTTTGTAACCCTATAGGGGGGAACATTAATTATACAAGTAATATTAGTAATTGTAGTTTCATTACAGTTAAATTTATAATAATACAAATATTTTTAATATCAATAGTAAGTGAGGCGATATCTCTTTTGAATGGACTCTAGGGTTTCTGGCGGCACGCAAGGAAGAGAGGCTGGCCATGCAGCGGCGACGCCTGGCTTGCCTGCGCATGGCACTCGCCCTCCGGGAGTTACGACAGGGAAGACATTTAGGGATGCGTTGAGAAAGGAATCGGATACTGAACCGCCGGCGTCACCAAGGCCGGAGGACTTTACCAGGGATCTTCTTGCGGAGAACTTGGTAAGGGCAACGGAAGTTGAGGGGCAACCTGGTTTGATTAGGTTCTTGATTGATGATGCAATTTTTGATGAAGCCTGCCGCTCTTGGGAGGGTGCGCTTGTCATTAAGGTGTTGGGCACTACTGTGGGATATCAAGTATTGAAAGACCGACTGGGGAGGCTATGGAACTTAAAGGAATCATTTGATCTCATTGGCGTGGGTCATGGTTGCTTTGTTGTACGTTTTGAAGATGAGGATGATAGAGACAAGGTCGTCGTGGGTGGTCCCTGGATGTTATTTGATCACTACGTGGCGGTGATGAATTGGTCAAGGGAATTTGATCCTGCGAAGACGCAGGTGAACAAAACCCTAGTGTGGGTGCGTCTATATGGGCTGACGTTGCCTTACTTCCGTAAGGATATACTCACGGCAATAGCGTCGGGCATTGGGAGGGTGGTGAAACTGGATATGTCGACCCTGAAGGCTGAAAGGGCGGAGTTTGCCAGAGTTTGTGTTGAATTGGATTTGGAAAAACCAGTAGTGGGTAAGTTTCTGGCTCGGGACCGATGTGTTACAGTGGCATACGAGGGGCTTCATTTGATATGTACTAGCTGTGGGCACTATGGCCACTTTCAGCGTGATTGTGGGCGGACTACTGACCCTACTTATGATGAGACTGAGATAGGAGTGGATGTCAATTCTGGAGGGGCTAGGGCAGACCAGGAGGGTTCTCCGCAACACACTGGTATGGCGGTAGATGGCCAGGCTCCGCCGGACAGCTAGGACTATGGGGATGTGTTTGGGGATTGGATGACAGTAGTAAGGAGGAGAAATAAATTTACAAAGGGGAGGGAACGCAGGAAAGACCAGGGTAAGCCACATCAAAGCCAGATGAATGGGGCTTCTGTTGAAAAGGTAGATGAGGCTAAAGAGGTGGACAGAGATAAGGGGAAACACGTCCAGGCGGAGTACTCCTCCGGAGGTAATGGTGATCGCGTGCAGGCTTCCTCTTCTACCAGTGGAGCACAGGGTACTCTTGTACTAGTGAGGCCGGGGACGGAGGAAACTAGACTAGGTGCCAAGAGGCCTAGAACCTCTTCGCCTCCAGGGAATTCTAAACCTAAGGATAAGCAGCGGATGGGAGGGTTCCCACTGTTACTCACGGCAGCCGCTGATGACGTGGGCTCGGAGGCTAGCGATTATGAGAATTGGGCGGATGCGGAGGATGGGGGATCGTAGTTATGGTTTCCCTTCCCTCTAAATATTTTTAAATTGTTATTTATGGAGTTTATCGACTTCACACTTATATCGTGGAATGTGAGAGGATTAATGAGCCGCAGAGCGCAAAGATGGATGAGTACTATGCTTATGGAGCATCATCCTGACTTATTATGTATTATGGAACCGCAAGGGTCATTTGAACAAGTAAGGTACTACTTTGCTAGTAAAGGGTATGTGAGCGTACATATTCAAGAATCTGTGGGGCGTGCAGGGGGACTGTGGGTATTATTAGCTCATAGGTCTCCCTATGTATGTACGGTGGTGGATGTCAGGCCTCGAATCATCACCTTTGATGTGGAGAGGGGTAATACACATTGGACGGTGTCTTCAATATATGCTGATCCTAATTACCAACGACGTTCGGGTAACTGGGACAGCATGCGAGAGGTGGCAGCTATGAGAACGGGGGCATGGTTGGTTATAGGCGATTGGAATGAGGTGGCGGCTAGGGACGAATCAGACGGGGCTGTCTTCCTAGATAATCGAGCGGAAGAGTTTAGACAGATGCTTGAGGATTGTAATTTGCTATCGATACCAACGGTTGGTCCAGCGATCACATGGACTCGAACGGTGGAGGGCCATCGGATAGCGAAGCGTTTGGACAGGGGGGTGGCTAACATCGAATGGACGTTGATGTTTCCTGAAGGTCGAATTGGAGTGCTACCTAGACTGGGATCTGACCACGCACCGCTCAAGGTTATCTGTGGTAGTCCAGGAGGACAGGTTGGTACTCGCCCCTTCCGTTGGGAGGCCGCGTGGGCGACGCATGCAGCTTATGAGGAGGTGGTTAAGGGGGGTATGCAGGATGGTGGAGACCTCATGGAAGCCTTGCGACTTGTCCAGGCTAAATCATTGGAATTTAATTCTAATATCTTTGGGAATATTGGGGCGAGGATCAGGACGCTTAAACGGCGTATACTGGGCATTGAGAGAGTGTTGGAGCGAGTAGATTCTGCTTGTATGAGGAGGCTGGAAAGTGAACTTAAAGTGGAGCTGGAAGTAGCGCTATACCAAGAAGAATTACTTTGGTATCAAAAGGCGAGGGATCGCTGGATCAAGTGGGGTGACAGAAACACAAAGTATTTCCATGCTCAAACAAAAGTGAGGCGCAAGCGCAATCGGATTTTTGGATTGGAAGTGGAAGAGGGTCGCTGGACTATGGACCAACGAGAATTAAAATCTTATGCTATGCAATATTATTCAAATATGTTTGCGCCGGTGCCGACGGCTAGTAGGGGTGAAGAAATCCCCTCCCTGGACTCTATACCAAGGGAGGATATTGAAGCACTGGAACATGCATATACTATTGAGGAGGTTGATCTCGCACTTCATCAAATGCGAGACTTTGCGGCACCGGGACCGGATGGATTCCCGGCTTGCTTTTACAAAAAATATTGGGGGCTTACTCGGGAGGCAGTCTTTAATATGTTGCAACAGGTGGCTACTAATCTCCAAGTTCCAGAAGAGGTTGCTCATGCGCTTTTGTGTTTATTACCGAAGGTTGATGTTCCCAGGAATTTAGGCCAATACCGACCGTTGACCCTTTGTAATGTATACTACAAGATTATTACGAAGGTCCTGGTGAATCGGCTACGGCCAGTACTCTCGAATTACATTGGCCCGGCTCAGTCGGCCTTTTTGCCCGGACGCGGTACCTGTGATAATGGTATCATGCTGCAGGAAATAGTTTCGACTATGGAAAACCGCCTTGCGCGGTGCAAGGGAATTGTCGTGAAGATTGATTTGGCAAAAGCTTATGATTCGGTGAGCTGGACATTTTTGGAGCAATGTTTACAGGACCTGCAATTGCCAGGGGGCTGCCGAGGACTTATTATGGCATGCGTGCGATCCACAACGTTTTCTTTGATTTGGAATGGTGGGGTGCTGGACAAAATTAAATCGGGGAGGGGATTGCGGCAAGGAGATCCATTGTCGCCCTACCTCTTTGTGATCATCATGGAAAAGTTATCTAAACTTGTGTATGAGCAAGTTAACAGTGGGCTTTGGAGGCCGTTGGTACTGAAGGCTGGTGGAGTTGGCATTTCGCATCTAATATTTGCTGATGATTTAATTCTCTGTGCTAATGCGGATGAAGGAAGTGTGAGATGCATGGCTGAAGTTGTGGAGCGTTTCTCTTCCAGAGCAGGGATGGCGATTAATGCAGCCAAGTCTAGGGCATTTGTATCTCCCTGGATGGATGAGAGGGCATCGGAGTGGGTGGTGCACCACATGAATATTGAGACGACGGATGATCTTGGGAGATATCTGGGGTTTCCAATAGTTCATGGCCGGGTGAGAAGGGATCATTTTGAATATATTCTCCACAAGCTGGAGCATAATATTTCGAGTTGGTCTGCTAAATTTCTAAACAAAGCCGGTCGGGTGACAAAAGCTAAGGCGGTTTTAGCCGCGGTTCCAACTTATGTAATGCAAGTACATTGGTTGCCACAGGGGACGTGTAATGCCATCGATGCATGCATTGGAAGATGGATATGGAAAGGGGGTACTGGCCGAGGACTCCATTTAGTGAGTTGGACGAAGATGGCGCGTGCGCGCTCATGTGGAGGGTTGGGGTTGAGAACGGCTAGAAATATGAATACCGCACTACTGGGTAAACAAGTATGGCATTTGACAACATCTTCTAATAAATTGTGGGTTGAGGTTATGAGAGATAAATATGGTTTGCAGGGTAAGACTTTTCCTGAACATCACAGGTTGGGATCAAAGCTTTATAAGGCCTTGGTTCGGGCTGCAGAATTGTTGAGGGGTGGTTTTGGGACTAGGGTGGGCAATGGGGAATCATCATTGTGGTTCTCACCTTGGTGGAATGGATGCTGTCTAGGGCCGATGATGCCATTTGTGGATGTGCATGACGTTAATCTGAGGATTCGAGATATTGTTGATGCAAATGGATGGCGACTGGAGACCTTGTATACATGGGTGCCTGCTAGCGTGAAAGAGCAGATTCAGGCTTCTCCGCCATTGGTTTTGAACGATAGGACGCCAGATGTGCTACATTGGAGACTGGCAAAAAATCGGGTTTATTCCGTTTCCTCGGCTTATGCATGGTTGGATCAAGCTGGAGAGTCCAATTCGGGTTCTTGGAGTTGGATGTGGAAATTGCACATTCCGGAAAAAATTGGCATGCTGTTTTGGCTTATTGGACATAATTCGGTGGTGGTTAACTCTTTACGATATAGAAGAGGAGTGGCTTCGTCACCATTATGTGTGGTCTGTGGTCGGGAGGAGGAGACTTGGCAACATGCAATATTTTTATGTGCATGGGCTGCGGAGCTTTGGAAATTTTGTGGGATGGAGGATACTAAAGAGGTTGCTCAATTGGAGAGGGGAGAGTATACTCATTGGATGGAATACTGGTACAGGACGCACAAGGCTTGGTTTCTTGCTGTTGTCTGGACGTGTTGGAGGGAGCGAAATGCTCGGGTTTTCAATGGCAAAAATCAGACTCGGGAGCAGCTGTGGTGGGTGGCTCGTCGGTTGGCAGTGATGCTGGAAGGGCAGGCTGTGGGGGATGCGTCTGGTACTAGGGTGGCGCGTTGGATTGGCTGGAATGATGGAGGAGGCGTTGGCTTGGTGATCCATGTTGACGGGTGTGTTATGACAGAAGAACAAAAATCAGGGTTTGGTGCTTTATGCAGAAATGGCGTTGATGGGAGTTGGATTCGTGGGATTGGAGGGAGACATGGTGCTAAAGAGATTCTAGAAGTGGAGTTACATGCTATATGGAGGGGTTTATGTCTAGCAGGTGAGTGTGGGGGTGGTGATGTTGTGCTCTATAGTGATTCTATGGAGGCGGTCAAGTTGGCAGCAGGGAGGGCTAGTGTATTTCATCCACTTTGGCCGACGATCGAAGCTATTGGGAGGGCTCGACAGGGCTTTCAACAGTGCCGGATACTACATATTTTGCGCGAAGGTAACCAGGCGGCGGACTTGCTGGCTCGACGTGCGACACTATTGGATCAATTCTTTACCACGTGGGCTTACCCCCTGGATGGATTGGCAGAGATTCTCACTAGCGATAGGAATGGTTGTAGGTATCTCAGACGCTGAGCTGATTGGTGCCGGTTGATGCTACTTCGTGGGTTTCTTCTTTTTTCCTTTTTTCTTTAGCTTGCCTTATGGCTGTAACCAAAAAAAATAGTAAGTGTGATACTTATAATAATTTATATAGTAGTAAGTGTAATACTTATAATAATTTATATAATATTATTAGTAAAAGGATAAGTCGCATAATAATAATATAACAATAATAAAAATTATTAATTATAATTATAATTATTAATTATAATTATTAATAAGAAAAATTATTAATTATAATTATTAACTCCAAAATTAATAATAAAAATTATTTATTATTTATTATTAATTATTGATTTATAATTATAGTTATTATATATTAATTATAAAATATTATAATTATTAATCTATGATTAATTATTAATAATTAAATATAATTAATAATTATTAACAATTAAATATAATTATATTAAATTAATAATGATTTATTAATAATAATGGGAAAATAATTATTAATGATTTATTAATTATTAATTAATGATTATAATTAATGGGAAAATTAATATTAATGATTTATTAATTATTAATTAATGGGAAAATTAATATTAATGATTTATTAATTATAATTACTAATTTTAATTATTAATAATAAAAATTATTAATTATAATTATTAACTCCAAAATTAATAATAAAAATTATTTATTATTAATTAATTATTTATAATTATAATTATAATATATTAATTATAATCTATTATAATTATTAATCTATTATTAATTATTAATAATTAAATATAATTAATAATTATTAACAATTAATTATAATTATTATTAAATTAATAATGATTTATTAATTATAATTATTAATTTTAATTATTAATAATAAAAATTATTAATTATAATTATTAACTCCAAAATTAATAATAAAAATTATTTATTATTAATTATTTATTTATAATTATAGTTATAATATATTAATTATAATCTATTATAATTATTTATCTATTATTAATTATTAATAATTAAATATAATTAATAATTATTAACAATTAATTATAATTATTATTAAATTAATAATGATTTATTAATAATAATGGGAGTATTAATTATGTTCGGGAACGCCAAGCGTTGCGTCCTACCCGGAATATACCCTGGCCAAGGGGTTTAAGCCCTGGCCAAGCGTTGCGTCCTATCAGGAAGCGCGGGAAACGCTTGGCCCAGACACAAATATACCCTGGCCAAGGGGTTTAAGCCCTGGCCAAGCGTTGCGTCCTATCCGGAAGCGCGGGAAACGCTTGGCCCGGTCACTAATATACCCTGGCCAAGCGAAGATATTCCGGGCCAAGCGGGCAGATAAGGGCTGTACGGATCCCCCCCTTCTTTACTTTCCTTTTCCCTGTTCCCGTTTCTTCTTCTCCGTCTTCCTCCGTCGATTGCAGCGTCGTTCCGGGCCAAGGTCTAAATACCCGGGCCAAGTATTTCATTTTCCGGCGCCGACGTCCCTTTCCTCTTCCCACCATTTCGCCGGCGTCTTCTTGTCTCCCTTGTTCGGCAATATTTGAATTTTGGAGTTTTGGAAATGGAGGATGCGAATGTGGGATCCGGAATCGCGGGAATGGAGATGGTGACTTATGATTCGTTGTTCGAAGGGTTGCCGGAGATGAGCATTCCGCCAGCGCCGTCGCCTCCGCCGCCGGAAGTTCCGCCCCCGTCCGGCCATGACCCAGTCCGGGTAATTCTTCCATTTTTCTAATTTTACGATTATTCAAACTATGAGTTTTGTTAGAATTATTTCAGTTTATGGAAATTACGTATTGGTTGATTACTCGCATGAATTTTTAAATGTCTGTGAAGTTTGTGTTGTTGAAGTATTTGTTGGATTTTCGAGTTTATAATGTTGAATTATTTCCGGTTTGTGGAATTTATGCATTGGTTCAGTTTTCAGTCCGGATTAATTAGTTGTCAACATGTGTTTATGTTGCTAATCGACATGTCAAATTAATTTAATAATTATTGGTTTGCATGATTTATACAGTGGTGCTTGTTGGATTCTTTATGCGAGATTGTTGAATTTTGAAATTATATTGATGTCTGACTTATGTCGCTTATTTGATTGAATTTTCCGATTTTTTAATTGCAAGTTGTTGAATTTGTAGTAGTGTTCATGTTAAATCGTATATGGTACATTGTTGAAGTTCTAGGATTATAATTGTAGAATTGGTTTCTGGACGAGTTATTTTTCCAGTTGTCGTTGAATTATACTTTATTATATGAATTGTGAAAAATACATGATGTTTATTTATTTATTATGGCACTTAAAAAAATATATTACAAATTTGATTTTATTAAAAATATTATTTTCATAATAATATAATAATAATAACGAAGAAAAAGTAATAACTGGAACAGAAATTATAATAATTTAATTATAATGGGAAAATAATAGTATACAGGGAGGGAGATAATTATAATAAAAACTATTTATTATTAATTAATTATTAATTATCCAAGATAATTATATATTAACTATTAATTATAATTATAATATATTTATAAAAATATTATTTTCATATTATTTTAATGAGGGATTGTGTGTATAACTTAATACATGGTGGAGAGTTAGGTTTATTTTAATAAGGGGTTTGTTTTGTTGTTTATAATTTTATTTAATATTTATTTTGTCATGAATATTATAATAGATAAAATAATTTATTATAAATATTATAACATTATAATAATAAATATTATAATATTAAAATATACTTATTTTTTTACTTTTTTATATATTAATTATTTTAATATTAAAATAAATATTATATTTATTAATTTATTAAGTATATATCTACGTGAAATTGTTTATTTAAAATATTAAATCACACAATACTACATCGACATATATTATTTATATATTTATTATATTTAAAATATTAAATTTAAGAAATAATTTTATTAGAAATTAATTTAATAGAAATATAATAAATTAAAATCTATACAATATCAATACAAAAATATTGTATAATTATAATACAGTACACTACCAAACACTGTATAACATTAATTTAATACAGTAGTAATATAAAACAACATAATACTATACACCTGCATTTAAATAATACAATACAGTGTTTGGTATGTATCAAAAATTTAGTATGTATAATAGTAGGGATGATAATCATAGTTTAATTTTTCTATTCATATTTTATTTGCATATAAAATTGAATTATACTTTGGTATATATATTATGAAAACAATAATTTATTTATTATGTCACTTAAAAAAAGATAATACCCGTGCGCGGAGCGCATGTGAAAAATCTAGTTAATTATTAATTATCCAAGTGAATTATATATTAACTATTAATTATAATTATAATATATTTATATATTTATAAAAATATTATTTTCATAAATCTACTAAAATAATAGCATTTATCATTTCAAATAAATTAATTGAGTGAGAGTTTATTAATTTTAGATTTTAATAAAAATATTATCTTCATAAATATACTAAAATAATAACATTTATTATTTCCCCGTATATAATCCAATAGTATGACTAGAACACATTTGTGTGTGAATCGCAGGGGGACTTCTACTATAGAAGACCATCAGCCCAGGGCAAGAGCCCGAAGCTGAACTTTTACCTACGATACAATAAAACTATAGGATACATTTTGGCGCGGTTAGAGCAGGATGCACCCGGTATGATTGCAGAGCTGAGGGATTCATGCCTCGGTTATATGTTCAGAGGCACTGAGGGCGACAGGCGGCCCAGATGGTCGGAGAGTACCATATCTGCACAGGCCATGGCGGCATTGTTGTCCTACAAGGTGGCATTCCGCCACTACGGGACGGACGAGCCGTGGGGCGAGGACGATGCCGTATGGTTTCACGTGTGCGGCCATTTTATTCGGTTTGGACGGGAGGAGCACGCGCTCGTGACGGGGCTCCGTTATGGACCTTCTGACTTCCAGCTGTATGCTGATGAGGAGCCCCCAGCTGGAGGAGTATATGCTAGAAACGCTAGGATCCTTGGGAGCGGATCTATGGACAAGATCCGAGATGCTTATATGAATGGGGCTTTCCGGCAATCACCCGAGGACACACTGAAGGTCGCTATGGTGATGACAGCCTTTTACCTGGTACTAGGGCACGACGGCCACAGTCGGACTCCTGAGACATGGATGTGGCGCTTGGTCGAGGATAGAGCTGCATCGAATGCATTCCCTTGGGCTTGATGAGCTGGCAGGTTTTGAGACAGTACATCAGGGACTTCCCGGTAGACGGCAAGGAGGACCGGAAAGGGGTCCACTTATACGGCCACTCCCTCTCATTGCAGGTACTTTGCATAACATCTATCATTTCATAAACGCATTCTCTGTTGTACTATAAATTGCTGCACTGCATAACCATCTCTCTATGTTCGTACTCATACAGGTGTGGATGTGCGAGGCCATTCCGGAGGTCGGCGCGTTCTATACCCAGTCCACTTCTGAGCATCCCGATTTCCAGCGCCCGAGGATGTTGCGGTATTCTTATAGAAAGCGGACGTCTGGTCTGGGATGGACGACATTCTATACCATCGAGGTTAGTTCGGTAATACCTTTTAATTTGAATGCACACGTTCTTATCGGATAGTACCCTATACGTTTGTCTTCTGTATTGCAGCGCCAGTCGCATGACAGACTAACCCCCACGGACGATGAACTGCTGGAGCCATACATAATGGGGGTAGATGTGACGACGCCGTCGGGGCTGCGATGGGTGCGGGCCCCTGTTGACCATCGGGCTAACAGACGGAAGCGTAAATCCACGGAGCAGCCGGAGGACGGGGTGGGCGATGCTTCAGGCACCGAGCCACAGTCAGATAGGCCGGGGAGAGATAGTGATGCTCCGCCAAGCCGACGCATGCGGACTTCTGGGCAGCCGGCGGCCCAGGTACATGGAGACGGAGATGAGCAGGTGCCTCTCCCTGGCACACCGCCGCCACCAGCCCCGCCAGCCAGCGAGTCCCAGCCTACTGCGGATACTATGCCGCCCCAGCAAACGCAGCATCCGATGCCAGACATGGAGGAGCTGGTGCAAACGGTCGCAGCCGCCGTCGAGCAGCACATGGTGATTGCATTCGCGGAAATTTTGGTGCAGACACAACTTCAGTTGCGGAGAGACATTGAGCGCCAGACTGGTCTGGTGCGCGACGTGCTGGCGTCTGAGATTAGGGCCATTCTGCGCTACGTGGCGCACCCACCTGCCGGTGCGAGCCCGGTCGTACAACCTGCTCCGGCGACGGGCTGCTCTGCAGCGGTGGAGGAGCGGATGGCGTCCATGGCACGGTTTGCCACCACCCACGCCCACATAGCGCAGACGGATTTGGAGTCGCAGGACATACACAGCGAGGGGCCAGTGACACATGTTCGGGAGCCGTCTGCGCCATTGGACAGTCATGGATCGCAGCTTCCGCAAACCATGGGAGGTATTGTTAGCTTTTACTTAGAGTAGTGTATTGTAAATTGGATGATTCGGTTGTTTTCTTAAATTCTCCCCGAATATTCTAGAGCCACAGGCACATAGTTCGCGCACCGTGTCGCACCCACCTGCCGGTGCGAGCCCGGTCGTACAGCCTGCTCCGGCGATGGGCTGCTCTGCAGAGCGGGACGAGCGGATGGCGTCCATGGCACGGTATGCCACCACCCACGCCCACGTAGCGCATACGGATTCGGACTCGCAGGACATACACAGCGAGGGGCCATCGGGCAGTCATGGATCGCAGCTTCCGCAGACCATGGGAGGTATTGTTAGCTTTTACTTAGAGCTGTGTATTGTAAATTGGATGATTCAGTTGTTTTCTTAAATTCTCCCCGAATATTCCAGAGCCATACGCACATAGTTCGCGCGCGGACAGCCTGTCCCCATACTCTACCGCAGTGCCTCCCGATGGTACGGGCGCGGACACAGGTAAGAATTTTATAAACCAGCATTTTATTTCGTACATTATAATATTGTTAGTAACACCTGTACTTGGATTGTTGTCGTGTTAGGCACGGAGATGGTCCGCGCGGACACCACACACGGGGTAGTGTATGCAGTCGATTCAGAGGCGACACGTGTTGAGACGGGTAAGGCAAATAATGCTCTTTTGTTGGTGTGAGCCGTACCATTTCTTGTATTAGACGTTTTCTTGTATTGGCAGTAATTTCTTATAATTCACGTTATTTTCTAGTGACCTCGACGGATGCGGTAGGCCAGCCATGTGACCCGGTTCCTGGGACGACACAAGCAGACGACGGAGTCACCCGAGCAGAGGACACAGTGGATTTAGATGATGCACGCACACCAGTCCAGTGTATGTTGAAATTTATGTACTTAACCTGCATGTGTTGTTATTAAGTCATGATCGATTGTAAATATGTTCCATTTAATTCCCTGCTTGGTCGTAGCTCGGGAAGCCGGGAACGAAGGCGGCGATTCCGACAACGATGATCCTGTGCAGTTTGTTAAGAGCGCCCAGGATCCAGCACCGGTTCCCTATCGGACAAAGCGGAATGGAGTGCTCGCCCATCGTCTTCGCAGCCCATTCATGCGTCTCACCAGGCCACGGCGTAATAGGCGATCCGACGAATTCAAGTTATATTGCTTGAATGGCAAGTATAGGTATGCTTACGCAATTTTCCATTCGTAAAGGTAGTGATTCCATATGACTCACCATTAACGCTTCGTCGTATGATTTATGCAAGCTGCGACGTCGGTACATCCGAGGCCGCAGACCACCGGTGGTTTCAGAATTGGTGCATCGATACATATTTTCTGGATGACACCGTGAGTTTCCCTTTAATATAATATAATAAATTATCAAGTACTACGTAGGAAATTATTTTAATATATCCGGACTAATATTAATTGTGCATTTAAAATAAATTAATGATCCCTATAATTTGCCGCACATGGACGCGTACCTAGGTATTATGCAGTACAAGCCACGCTTCATCAACTGCATGCCGCGACGGACGGGGTCTAAGTATGTCTTGATGGATTGCGCATTCCTGGTAAGTGTGTTTTGTTCAAATTTGATCTCAACATGTTGAATTTACTCAAATGTTGGAAAAAATGGTAAGCCCTTTACGATCTATTATTATATTTTAGTTTTGCTTTTACGCAGTCGGGGCTGTTGAGTGATTGCTGGGACAAGACCACTAAGAAGCCTCATTTTGATAAGTTAAAATTAAAGGAGTTGTCGCAGTATATAGTTGGGGGAAGACCACAGTGGGGTTCGACTGCACACTGGACGGAGTTGGACGAGGTTAGTTAATGCTCTATTTGTTCATTACGAAACAGAATGTTCCCGTGCAATACTTTACCGTACAGTGGGTTCGCAACAGGTCATATGCCCATGGTGCATCCGACAGCACTGGGCCATAGTCCGGATCCGATTGGACAGCCGGACGATATTCTTCCATGGCAGCATATGCACGCCCAGCGATGCTAGGAGACCCGAGAAGTCGGAGTTGTTGATATCCCGGTTCGAAGACCTCGAGCCATTGTGCACCATCATTCCATCGCTGCTCCAGCATACCGGCTACTACCAGCTTCGGCCCGATCTTCCATACCGCGCGACCTGGGACATCTCCCTTCCGGAAGAAGGTACTGTCATGCCGCAGAGCGACAGCTCCTCGTGTGGACCGCTTGCACTCTTGAACGCCAAGTGGGTTGTGGAGGACAAATTCCCCGATATTCAAAGATTCCGCTTTAACGCAAGACGGGTGCGAGAATTGCAAGCATATCAGGTATGGCGTTTCAGCGCGGACGTACGTGAGCCCGGCTTGTTCCCGCCCCCACCTACGGTGTTCGAAGTTGTCAAGTTCCCCGAGTTGGGCTCGCCATGATTGTACATAACCACATTATGTAATTGCTCAGTAAACAATTTATTTTTTTTCGCTCAATTCTTTGTTTACGTTTAGTATTTTAATTTATGCTAATATAATTATAAATATACTTATTTTATAATTATAATTATAATAAACATTAAAATTATTTTATAATTATATAAACAAATTAATAAACACTATTGATTAGTAAATATAAAATTATTAAATTTATTAAAAATTATCTCGGATGTACCCTAGGCCCATTAAACCCGTTGGTACTGCATGCCCCAAACCTTTATTTTGAACCCTCATGCCTAAATCCTTTGAACCGTAAATGCTCAAACTCTGTGTTCCATGAGTATAACTCCACCATTTGAATCGTGTCCTTGTCTGCCCCCAGTTAGAAGTTGGAAACCTGGGCGGAGTTCTCTTTGGCTGACAGTTCCATACTAATGAGGTTATAGAATTAGAAATTATATTTCAATTTATCTTAACTCAACGAACACCAAGTGAGAGGCGTGCTGTCTGGCGCTATAATTGCAGGCCGACAGTTTGATAATACCTTTTCAGTAGGGTTCATGCTGATGCAATGGTTAAACGGGTTTACCCCGCGCCCGACGGAGCCTTACACGATAGTGTATGAGTGGAATACATGATGGGGCAGTGCGAACTATGCCAATCAGCATGTATCATCTAAAAGTTCTGCAAGAAAAGATCTCTTAAACGAAATGATTGCTTTTCCAAAAGCGACACTGTGCCAAACCAGATGCAGGTGGATCTTTATGAAGGTAACTACGACGCTGAGTTGATATTGCGATCAATCCGCTGCAATTCTTTTCCTCTGCCACATCCCATTGTCCACTGAAAGGCGTCACGTACCAGCACCACTCTGCAGGTAATTTACTGATGTCGATGCTGCTGCTCAATTGCATCCACTCTCTTCATTTGCCATCATTGCACCAACTCACGATCGAATAGAAGACTTCAGTTTACCATAAGTCAAACCTTGAAGGTGGACTTGGTTCATAACCGAATCATCCCTATCTTCCATGCTTCAGTCCAGTAATGATGGCATAAATTCGTCCCATGGGTTTGACTTATGGGCACGAATTTAAGCCAGCATTATTGGACAGAAGCATGGAAGATAGGGATGATTCGGTTATGAACCAAGTCCACCTTCAAGGTTTGACTTATGGTAAACTGAAGTCTTCTATTCGATCGTGAGTTGGTGCAATGATGGCAAATGAAGAGAGTGGATGCAATTGAGCAGCAGCATCGTCAGCAGGAAGTTACCTGCAGAGTGGTTCTGTAACGTGACGCATTGCAGCGGATTGATCGCAATATCAACTCAGCGTCGTAGTTACCTTCATAAAGATCCACCTGCATCTGGTTTGGCACAGTGTCGATTTGGAAAAGCCATCCTTTCGTTTAAGAGATCTTTTCTTGCAGAACTTCTAGATGATTCATGCTGATTGGGAGAGTTTGCACTGCCCCATCATGTATTCGACTCATGCACAACCGTGTAAGGATCCGTCGCTGCACTATACAAAATATATCCACCCACCCGTACCCCGCCCTGTAGTGGTAGAAATGTCCACCATGTTCGTTCCTAAATCCTTTGGTCCGCCCTCTGCATTATTACCCATACCCCAGGCGCGGGGTAAACCCGTTTAACCATTGCATCAACATGAACCCTACTTAAAAGGTATTATCAAACTGTCGGCCTGCAATTATAGCGCCAGCCATCACGCCTCTCAATTGGGAAGAAGAGTTCAGATAAATCGAAATATAATTTGTAATTCTATAACCTCATTCGTATGGAATTGTCAGCCAGGGAGAATATATTTTAATTTGCAACTTCCATGTTGTGCCCCGTACCACCCACTTGCCAATCTTGGGTGGCTATCTATGGTGTAAACATGTCAGGCACGCATAATGATCAGTATTCCTGGGGCTCTCGACAGGATATTTGTGGCCGGGCGTGTTTTAGTTTCTATATGTGCTCCCCTAATGCCTTTCCTGCGAACAGACGGAACATTTCTGTAGGAGGATGCCTTCAGGCAATCCGCTAACAATCGGACACCGAGGAAGATGAGGATGCGGTGTGGGACGACGTCCTTCGGCGTTCCGACTAAGGGGCATGGAGTGTTACCTTCTCGAACATGCCTGAGTATGATGATGCACTATTCGATCTGTGCCAAACCAAGAAAACTGCATGAAATGATGCTGCATCTACTAAATGCAGGAAGATTGTGTTGTAAGCACACAACGTTCGCACAGCTCTGAGTATGGCACAACACATACAAGGGCCGATATAGGTATTTTGGATCATGTTACTGACACATACAACCCGAAAAACAATCAATAATTTTTAGCCAGATTAACTTGTACACATTTCTCATGCTTTGATCATCTCCGTAACTGATCATACTTGCGTACTGCATCACTAACCGCGCTGCCCTGAACTCTCCGTAATGTGTATAAACGAACACTAATATTTTGTTGGAATGGGATTTGTAGAGACGAGCAACACGTTCTTACTGAACTCGAGCCCGAAGAACGTGTTGCTCCTCTCTAAAAATCCCATCCCAACAAAAAATTAGTGTTCGTTTGTACACATTACGGAGAGTTCAGGGTAGCGCGGTTAGTGATGCAGTACGCAAATAAAACCATTCATAGAGATGATCATAGTACGACAAATGTGCACAAGGTAATCTGGATAAAACACTATCTATTGTTTTCAGGTATGTATTTGTTAGAAACGTCATCTACTATGCATGCTTCCACATGCCGATGCTGCCCGACTATGTGTTGTGCCTCATCACAGGCATGTGCCAACGTTGCCTGCTTCGAACATAGCCTCCTGCATCTAGAGAAGCCACAACATCACAAACAGCAATCCCGGCTTTCCATCCTCGAAGGATGCCTTCAGGCAATCTGCTAACAATCGGACACCGAGGAAGATGAGGATACGGTGTGGGACGATGTCCTTCGGCGTTCCGACTAAGGGGCATGGAGAATCGGGACGTCCACTGATATACAATTACTCCTCGACGATCCAAAATTTCTTCAGCATTTGTTATGTCGAAAATGCTCAAACTCTGCCAACTGCAGGTATGCATGCGACCATGCTGTTCGGCGAGGTTTTGGGTAATTGCTGCGCCCGCACGCTACTTGGCATGTTTTCTCACGTCGAGGCCCGTATGGAGGAATATTTCAACCGCTCGTCCTTAGCCCACTTTTCCATTAATCTGCATGGCCCGGAAGTTCTAGATTGCCCCATATGTTTTGATGAAATCTAGACAAACCAGCAACGTAGATAGAACCATTAAGTTCGGTTGCATATGGTGCAGTCGGCTGAGAGAGGTTGAACATAGGGAGAAAAAATACCAAGGGGTCGACATGATCTCAAGCATGGTGTCCAACTATGCAATGACTGCTACAAGCTCGATTATGTCGACCCCTTGTATTTTTTCTCCTTATGTTCAACCTCTCTCAGCCGACTGCACCATATGCAACCGAACTTAATGGTGCTATCTACATTGCTAGATTGTCTAGATTTCATCAGAACATATGGGGCAATCTAGAACTTCCGGCCCATCCAGATTAATGGAAAAGTGGGCTAAGGACGAACGGCTGCAATATTCCTCCATACGGACGTCGACGCGAGAAAACATGCCAAGTAGCATGCGGGCGCAGCAGT
Organism: Hygrophila difformis; assembly: GCA_030278955.1. Lineage (NCBI taxonomy): Eukaryota > Viridiplantae > Streptophyta > Magnoliopsida > Lamiales > Acanthaceae > Hygrophila > Hygrophila difformis. The sequence goes on along the minus strand of JAOANR010000001.1, from coordinate 18,080,517 downwards.
TACCCAAAACCTCGCCGAAAATCATTGTCGCCTGCATACCTGAAGTTGGGAAAGAGTTTGAGCATTCGCGTCATAAGAATGCTGAAGATGTTTCGAATGGCCCAGGACTAATTGTCCATCAGTGGAGTACATCCTTATTCTTGTCCCCTCGTCCGAACGCCAAAGCATTTCACCCCGCACCACAACCTCATCTGACTCGCCGGCCGATCGTTTCAACGCGCCAATGCGGTGGGCCTAAAATGACTGAAGATATTTCCGTACAGTTGGTCTCGTGCTCGCGGCAAGTGTTACCAATTGGTCTCGCGCCGCAAATGACGGATGGGTTATTTCCGTACAGTTGGTCTCGTGCTCGCGGCAAGTGTTACCTTCTCGAACATGCCTGAGTATGATGATGCACTATTCGATCTGTGCCAAACCAAGAAAACTGCATGAAATGATGCTGCATCTACTAAATGCAGGAAGATTGTGTTGTAAGCACACAACGTTCGCACAGCTCTGAGTATGGCACAACACATACAAGGGCCGATATAGGTATGTTGGATCATGCAGCAGTGAATGCCGTTACTGACACATACAACTCGAAAAACAATCAATAATTTTTAGCCAGATTAACTTGTACACATTTCTCATGCTTTGATCATCTCCGTAACTGATCATACTTGCATTGAGCATCAGCAACCGCGCTGCCCTGAACTCTCCATAATGTGTACAAACGAACACTAATATTTTGTTGGAATGGGATTTGTAGAGACGAGCAACACGTTCTTACTGAACTCGAGCCCGAAGAACGTGTTGCTCCTCTCTAAAAATCCCATCCCAACAAAAAATTAGTGTCCGTTTGTACGCATTACGGAGAGTTCAGGGTAGCGCGGTTGCTGATGCTCAACGCAAATAAAACCATTCATAGAGATGATTATAGTACGACAAATGTGCACAAGGTAATCTGGATAAAACACTAACTATTGTTTTCAGATATGTATTTGTTAGAAACGTCATCTACTATGCATGCTTCCACATGCCAATGCTGCTCGACTATGTGTTGTGCCTCATCACAGGCATGTGCCAACGTTGCCTGCTTTGAACATAGCCTCCTGTATCTAGAGATGCCGCAACATCACAAACAGCAATCCCGGCTTCCCATCCTCCCTATGTAAATCGTCGTGAGAGCTGGCTGGCAGGCTGCTACGGCATATTCTTGGCACACATAATGATCAATGCTCCTGGCCCGCGGCAAGATACTGTGCCCGTGCGCATTTTAGTTTCTACCTAGTGGGAATGATATGATCCGACATTTATTGTCAGAAGGAATTAAGAAGTGCATGGTCGGAGATTGTTGAGAATTTTCACCCCGGCTTCTGCCGTGGCATGTGTGCCCACAATGCCTTTCGCACGAACATGGTGGAAATTCTCCCACTGCATGGCAAGAAGGGCATGGGTTCATATTTTTTTATCTAATACAGCGATCGAGCCTTACATGGTAGTGTAGAAAGGCATCCAGAATGACGATCTCGCAACACCTCGAATGACCCTAATGTGTGTAAAGGTGTGTATCCTCCCATTCATTGACCAGTGGGCATTAAGACAAGCTTTGTAGGAATTTTAGAAGCAGATTATTAGAAGCACGACTACAATAAACCAAGACGGGTGCCATGCTTCCGATAATCTGCTTCTAAAACGCCTACAAAGATTGTGTTAATGCCCAGTGGTCATCAACTGGCAGGAGACCCACCTTTACGCATCCTTAGAGTAATTAGAGATCTTGCGAGCTGGTCATTCTGGATGCCTTTCTCCACTACCATGTAAGGCTCCATCGCTGTATTAGATAAAGAATATGAACTCATGCCCTACTTGCCAAGCAGTGGTAGAAATGTCCACCATGTTCGTGCGTCAGGCATTGGGGGCACACATACCGCGGCAGAAACCGGGTTGAACATTCTCGACAATCTCCGACCATGCATTTCTTAATTCTTTCAGGCAAAGCATGCCGGATCTTCCCATTCCCACCAAGTAAAATAAAACGGCCACAGTCACAGTATACTGTCGCGGCATAAGAGTCTGATCATTATGTGAGTCTAGAAAATGCCGAAGCTGCACGCCAGTCGCGTAAAAAGGGCGTGCCGAGTCACGCTTGCCACTCCAGCGTTTCTTACGGCTTGCATATATCCTCTATATTCTCATTGATGGATTCAGCTCCTTGACTACTTCTCAAACAAGCTGTAGATGATTACCAAACTGCTATGCTCTGTGTTCCATAAGTATAATTTCACCATTCGAATCGTGCCCTTATTCCCTTGTCTGCCCCCAGTTATAAGTTAGAGATCCAGGCTGTTCTCCTTGACTGACAGTTCCAAACTTTTGAGGTTATGGAAAGAGAAATTAACTTTCCATCTTCTGAACTCTTCTTCCCAAGTGAGAGGCATGTTGGCCGGGGCTATAGTTGCAGGCCGACAGTTTGGAAACTTTTTTCAGTAGGTTTCAATGAATACAATGCTTAAACGAGTTTCAATTACTGTTGGAAATGCTCCAGTGACGGGGAAAACCCGTTTAACCATTGTATTCATTGAAACCTACTTAAAAAAGTTTCCAAACTGTCGGCCTGCAATTATAGCCCCGGCCAACATGCTTCTCACTTGGGAAGAAGAGTTCAGAAGATGGAAAGTTAACTTCTCTTTCCATAACCTCAAAAGTATGGAACTGTCAGTCAAGGAGAACAGCCTGTATCACTAACTTATAACTGGGGGCAGACAAGGGAACAAGGGCACGATTGGAATGGTGAAATTATACTCATGGAATACAGAGAGTAACAGTTTCGAAATCAGCTACAGTTTGTTTTAGAGGTAGGCAGGAGCAAAATCCATGAATCAGAATATAGAAGAGAAGGATGACAATCCACTTCCAATTAGTATTTTTCATGAACTCCGATTACACTTAAAATCGTAAATTGGTGCCCCGCCAACTTTAATACAGCCGAATAAATGCATAACGTACGCTACCACTACCATACGTTACTCAGTTGGGCCACGTCTCCCACACGTGTGGTACGGGCCGGTTCAAATCAGGGACTGTACGAGGCATGTTCGCCGGGCACCCTTGTGCCGTGTGACCGTCCCGCCCTCACGATAAACATTTTCTCGGACCACGTGCCCGCCTTCCTGACGTCTTGGGAACATCGTCGACCGGGGCGTTGCAGTTCTTCCGGTTGTGTCCGGTTTGTCCGCACCTGCGACATCTTTGGGGCCGCCCCGCACGAGATGCTCGTTCGACTGCCGATTGAAGCCTGGTCATTCTAGGTCTTCCAGCTTGACGGGGGCATTCAGGGGTCTCGCATGGGGCGTCCGCAATGTCAGACGGTATCATCCAATCATTCGGGTGTGCCATTGGATACACCGGCACGCTCCATGCATCAACCAAACCAGACCGCCAATAGCACGCTCCAACATAGTGACTTATTTCGTACCTCAGAACCCTGCACATATTAAATAATTACGAGTGCTCTGTCAGGGAACTAAAGGGGCACGTTACTGATATAATTAAACAATTTTATCATATACGTACTGTATCACGGGGATGGCGTGGCCGCACGGGATCAAGTCATTCTGGAAGCGCTGGCAAGTACACTTTCGCTCATCCGTGAGGCTCACTGTGTACGACTTACTGTTGTGTCTCATGTGGTACACATTCTCAGCCTGCGTTCGTTCTATCTTCATCTTCTGACCCAACGCTTTACGATCAAAAACCTCTCGTACTGCCCAGTCAGTTAAACGTTCTGTGCTAGCAGATGCAGCTTGATGTCTTTTTCGGAACCAATCACCGATTGTCGCACGAAGCACCTCCAGCATGGAGCACACGGGTAACATGTGTGCCCACAACAAGACTCTGTTCATGCTTTCGACGATGTTCGTCGTCATCATGTCGTAGCGACGCACAGGACAGTGGACTCGAGAAAACCGTTCGGGCCCTATTTCCTCCATCAAATGCTTGTACGCATTCGGATACACGTCCCTGAGGGTAGCCATATGCCGCTCATAGACGGACCTCTTGTACGCGTATGCCGCTCCCATGAACACGTCCACGGCTCCCTTTCCCCCGTACTTCGCCAGATTCTTGCCCAAGTGCACGCAACACAAAACATGTGGAAAAGAGGGGAGTGCTTGTTCCACTGCAGCTCTTATTGCGGGAGAACCGTCCGAGATTATCAACACCTTATTGTGTGGAAGAAACGCAACCCTCATTTGCGTCAGAAACCATCTCCACGCCCGTGTCGACTCCTTCGGTCCAACACTGAAACACAACGGGAATATCTGATTATTCCCATCCTTTGTCACCACCGCGAAAAGTATCCCCTTGTACTTACCCTTGAGGTGCGTGCCGTCGATGACAATGAAGGGCCGCATCTCTTTCCACCCAGTGATAGATGCACTTAGCGCGAAGAAACAATACAAGAATTTGTTGTCAGAATCGACTACATACTCGGTCACGGACCCAGGATTTTGCTGCCACAGTATATATAGGTATGACGGAATCATCTTGAACGAGACGTCCTGCCCGCCGAATATATGTGAAATGGCATGGTTCCGAATCTTCCTCGCCATGTCCACGGAGATTCTAACGTCGTCCTTCAGCAACCGGGCCTGCAGCACTTCGGGGCCCAACGTTCCCGCCCCAACCGCAACCTCATTGGCATAATATGCCCCCAAATGCCTCGACGGAAGTCTCGTATCAGGAATGTTGTCTGGGTCCATCACGCAACTGTGAGGTATTAATCTATAGACAGTCCATATCGATGCGGTGCCTCGGGCACGCATCCGGAATTCGCATTCCGCGACGGAACATCGTACCCAGTACCGCTTCTTGTCAGACTTGCACGTGACATACCCGCACCTCTCTCCAACCAAGTACTCGACTAGTTTCTCCTGCAACCGCCTCTTCGTCGCGAAAACGGATCCGATCGCCAGTTCTCTATCCACTGTTTCGTCCACGTACGGGTCAACGAACTCCTCAGGTAGACCAAAGTCCGGGCGGGGCAAATTCCAATTCCCCTGGCTCATCTCAGGTACAGTGAACCCTACTGGCGGCGCCCGCATTTCCGGATCGTCGCCGGGCTCTAACCCGTCGATAGAACCTCCGCTTCGTACAATTCTCCAAAAGACCTTGAAATAAGAGAGAATATATCGATGCCCCACCAACTCTTCGTAGTCTACGTCCGCGTCTGACTCCCCCCATTCATCCTGCCATTCTTCTTCCTCAGTCTCATCACTCGGATCCTCCTCCGCATTGTTATCCTGCCCGCCCACCTCCACTTCCTCGAACGCAATGATTGCATTGGGCTCGCGCTCCTGCTCCAGCTCCTGCTCCGGCACCCCGCCCGGTAATCCCGGATACCGTCCGGGAGTGCTTGTTCCGTAGTAATTTTGATGTTCTGGTGCATAGCCACTGCTAGTAGCATCTGCATTCGATGACAAAAACGGATTGTGCGACGATGGGAAACCGAATATGCGTTCCGTCCAATTCCCTGCCCGAACACCACGATCCGGATACGGGGCTGCACTAGTATAATTTGCTGGTTCATGCATTCCTTTTTCGGGGAACACAACCATACATTAGATATAATCTCTAATAAACACCTATCTCTTGATCATTTCTTTCTCTACGCATAGCCAGATTTCATGATAATTTTTTTTTGTGGTATGGCTTTGTGGGCATATATATTTTTTGCAAGTACAAACTATTTATTCTAGTTGGATAACTATAATCTTTGTCTGAGCAATTTTTAAATGAGATAAAATTAAGAAAAATAAAATAGTCATAAAAATACAAACGAAAATGCATAAATTTAAATAAAATAATTAATTATAATTAATTAAAAATAATGAAGTAAAAATTGTCACATAAAATAAAATAATAAGGTAAATATGATTATTACTTTAAATTAATTTTTAAAGTAAAAGAAAATAAAATAAATAGAATTTGATTTATCATTCAATTATAGGTTATTTTATTTCATTTAATTGTTTAATTTAACTTTACTAGTTAATTATACTTTTATTCTATTCAGGTGAAAAAGAAAAATTTAATTAATAAAATACCTTATTTTTAAATTGTTGGGCTAATTAATGTGAAACTTTCTAAAGTGATTTGGTGGATTCATATTCTTTTCAAATCTTTAGGGCTAAAATAGAATATTTTAAGAATGGATAGGTCAAATTTAATATTTTAAAAGGTTGAAGTGTAGGATTTTCCAAATATTTGATGTTTAGGTGTATTTTCCATTCCTATAAATAGTTTAGGGGTATAATTGGCAAAACGAGATAAGTTTAGGGTTATAATTTGGGATTATTATCTATATGTTATAATTTATATATAATTATAATTATAATCAAACTTATTATCTATATATAATTATAATGAGGTTCACACGTATCTATGAAAATACAATTTTTAATTTACAATCTTGTTCTTTTTTTTCTTAAACTTGTTAAAACTATTTCTTTTCATTTATAATTGCAAAATAATTATAATTAAGATGAATAGTAATAAAAAATTAGACGAATTATTATTTTAGTTAATCATATTTTTTATAATTTTTATATTTGCATTATTTTAATTATTAAATTCATAATACAAATTCTTCAACTCTTCTGCTGTAAGAAAAATGTAATAAAATAATAATACTACATAAAAATAATGTAAATGTAAACACAATTTTCTTGTATTCTCATTTTTTCCTACAGTCTTATATTCTATTTTTCAGATAAAGTCCAACTTTTCACCGCTTAATCTTATCTCTATAATATAAATAACGATGTAAACTCCTTATTATAATGATTTAAATATTACTTTAATTTTTAAATATTTCCACAAAATTCTTTGTATTTTATACTTAAATAATAATAATAATAATAATAATAATAATAATAATAATAATAATAATAATAATAATAATAATAATAATACAAGTAATGAAGCCTTATTAAATCTCATACACATAGTCAACAACACCATAAGATTGGATAGCCAAATTCCACACAAAATTAACAAATTAACCATGTGCATAACAACTTAAAGAATTAAGTCTAACATATCTAACTAACATGCATCCAATGATTGAAATTCCACTTAATTGGAAACAGTATGCAGCTAAAAAAGTATTTTGAAATATATTTGTAGCTATATACAGCACGTATAAATACTTACGATTATCATTGTGCTCAATGTCATTTCCGGTGTTCACGTCCCCTCCAAACAACCCTCCGGGACCAAACAGCCAAGAGGACATTACTTTCACGCAATAGTGCAACTGCACAAAACACATTTCAAAAAAAAATTAAACATTTCACCCAAAGCAACAAAATTAAAAAAAAAACATCAGCTTGGCCCGGCCCTAAACCCTGGTCCCCTGAACCCTACCCTGAATCCATAGCAACAAATTACAACCCTGAACCCTGAACCCAGAGCCCTACAACACACTTCCCACTTGGCCCGGCATCTTGGCCCGACCATAATGGGAATCCGGGCCAAGCACCAGGATGCAGAACAAAACACTGGTTGCTCGACAGTGCTTGGTCCACTCAATTTGCATGAATCCAAAGCAACAACTTACAACCCTGAACCCTGAGCCCTACAGCACAATTCCCGAGGCTTGGCCCGGACCGGGCCAAGCAGCAAGGCCACCGGCCAAGCAAAAGGCACTGGCCAAGCCCTTGGCCCGAGCGGATTAAGGCGCGGGCCAAGCAAAAAGTCCACCGGTCAAGCAACATGGCACTGGCCAATTGCTTGGCCCGGCATCTTGGCCCGGCCATGATGGGAATCCGGGCCAAGCACCAGGATGCAGAACCAAACACTGGTTGCTCGACAGTGCTTGGTCCACTCAATTTGCATGAACAAAATCGCATAAAATACTTACATTTCTCAATATTATAGCATAAAACCCTCGAGTTATTGTTTTAGTAGTTTAAACAGAAATTCATGACTTCACACAAAAAATCTTTTAGGGTATCTCTTTCATGGACACGGAAAATGAAACATATACATTTAAACAATTAATCAAAAAAAAAAAACTTACAATAGATATTTAGTCGTTCGGATCTTCGCCCAAAATCAAACTTTTCCTAACCCTACACGTCGGATCTGAAATAATAACAAGAGATTAATCAATTGGAAGCAAATGTGCGACAAAAAATTTATAATCCAACAAAAATAATACGAACGAGAAAATTTTTCAACGAAACCGAACAATACCGGAGGAGCATTCACGTCGGACGGCGAAAATGGTGGCCACGAGAATGGTAGTATATCACAGTCGGGGTATCTCCTTGGTGGCAGTGAGAAGAGAAAATCTAGATCTGTCAACAAATTTGAACGAAAATGGTGGAGAGGAAGTTGAACAATGAATGTGCGTGGTGGGGGAGGTTATGGAGAAGAATATATTCCATGCACTCACAGGACGGGAATAAATGCTGCACGTAATGACAATTGACTAGCTTTCGGCCTTCCCGAGGCTTGGCCCGGACCGGGCCAAGCAACAAGGCCTCCGGCCAAGCAAAAAGGCACTGGCCAAGCCTTTGGCCCGGGTGGATTAAGGCGCGGGCCAAGCAAAAAGTCCACCGGCCAAGCAACAAGACACTGGCCAAGCTCTTGGCCCGGCGGGCCAACCTTAATCGTTCCGGGCCAAGCACCTCTAATCAAGAACAATTTTGGATAAACCTGGATTACACTTGGCCCGGGTATTTCTGCTTGGCCCGGACCGGGCCAAGCTTCCGGGCCAAAGGGTTTTCTGTCTTTTTGGGCAAAAAACTATCTTCTGTTTTACGGCGGGCAGAAAAGTCACTGCCAAAGTCTGACAGGCCACAGTGATCTTTCCCCCTTTTGAACATTTAAAATAAATTGGACAAAGAAAGTATATATTTTGGAGGGGGAAAGATCACCGTGGCCTGTCAGACTTTGGACTGTCCTCTACAATATTGACATATTGTCACAACAGACCAGGCACGTGTAGATGTGTTATTACTGTTGCACTACTAGTCCACTACTGCTCTAGTGCTGATACTAGTTTCATTTTTGGTACTCCAATGCTAGTAGTTTTTTGTATTTGACCTTTGATGATCATGCTAGGTGGCAGTGGCACTAGGGTTGCAAACGAATCGAATCGAACTACTAACTCCAATATTTGATTTGATTTGTTAAGCTTTATGAATACTATCGAGTCGAATCGAATTATTCTATTAGGTATTTATATACTATTATTTTATATAAAACCGAATGTTGAATCAAATATCAAATCGAATCAAATATTATTCGAATATCAAAATTTGGAATAATTTCGAATCGAATCACAAATCGAAGCAAAAATATTTGATTCATTTGCAACCACTAGCACCCCTTTATTTTCTTCCCCTATTTCGCATTAGGCTTTATGGTCGAAGCAATTAGCAATTTAGCATCAACAAACACTCTTGCTTCCCAGTGGGGCTAAGCCCCTTTCTTACACAGAAAGAGAGGCTTTTGACCATTTGAGTTGCGTAATTAATTAAGAAAAGACATGAAGGAAAAAGGAAAAGATTTCATTTGTGTAGAGTATGAAGAATTCGAATACTATCTTATTTGCCAATAGAGATAGCGTACAGACTCCATGTGAGTCTGTAGGTGCAGGTATAATGTAAAATTATACATAAGTGATAAGGCAATTCATGTGTGATGGATCAAAACTAAATATCTACCAAATCTCAACTGTGATTTTCTAAACTTTGTGTAACTTGATTCAATCAACAAAATCAGTCCAAATGATGAATCTACATCTCACAAGGATCTCATAATCGTTTTCAAAATGCAAAACCGTCGCCGGAAATAAATGGGTTCGCCGGAGAAGAAAGATGAATAGTGAATCCGACGATCCTCCAAACTCTTTCGAAAATAATGAAGCTTATGTGCGTTCAACTCCTTTGGACATGAGGATCACAAATATGTGGTCGAATTTTAGAAACACTAACCGTAGCTCAAGATGACGAAAGTTGGCCGGAATTTTCCAAAACTTGGCCGGAAAAATGGTTACTCTTAGCCGGAAGTCATTTCTTCACCGATTTCGGCGAGCATTATATCGATTTCAATTGAAATCATCTATCAATTAGAACTGTAGACTCATATAACACTTCCGATCAACATACAACATTGATAGAAATTTCGGGATCAAATTTTACAAACTACATTGTCACTCACATAACTACTTCCAAAATGTTACAAAACTTCACGATGAATATGCTAGTGTACCGAGGAGCTTTGATATCACAAGACTAAACGATGGAATCTATTACCACATCATCTCGAACAAATATTACAATATGTAATATACGCGTATCACATAAACAGTGTCTCTCATCACATCATGTTACGTATAAATCACATAAAATCCTTTGAGACATCACATGAACCACGCTTCCCATTATACCATATACCGCATCACATTATAGTACGTATGCATCACATGAAAACTCTTTAGGCATCACATGAATCTATTGTATTTAAAATTACACAACTATACATCCATCATAAAAATATTTCACCCAACACATAAAATAGTACCTGTACCTACAGGTACCTGCACTGTAGCCATATCCCTTATTTGCAATGTGTCATCCATATCCTATAATCGTAAGGAAATGCAAGATTGAGTCAATGTGTTGGAAGTATTTGAAAATCGAAGAAAGCATTCCAAACTATGTAATTAGAAAATAACAAAAATACCTCATTGTCCCAATCATTGATGGTAACCTTAGGACAAAGGCTCATACATTACTACTAACTTTCCACTAAACTTCTAACTTGTCTTAAAGGTTGCCCAACAAAGGACGAAACATCATCGAATTTTCTACCGATAAAAGCATCACAAATCAAAGCGATTAAGCCATCAATCCACACATGAAACCACTAGTCGGTCAAATAAAAAGATTACAATAGTCTCAAGAGTCACAAGCCAAAACACCATCAAATCATTAGTCATTTCATGCATAGTTTACATTCAATATAACCCTCAATTTCTACAGGATTGTGTGATGTAATAACGATATTGGAGCCGCCGTTCTCACAGGCAACCAATCATAACTTTATTATTTCCACACAATGAGTCAGTTTTCTTCTCAATTAGTACTCCCTCCGTTTAGAAAAGATAGCTACATTGGTAAAATTGACACTATTCACCTAAACATTTTGATTTGAAGTTTTATCATAGTTATACAAGTTAAAATATAGCCAAGTGAGATCTTGTTAGATTCGTCTCATCTTGTAGTTTTTAAATACCGAAGTTTTAGAATTTTTACTTCTACCGAATTTGAGTTATTAATGGTTTAAAATGTGCATTGGACTGCGTGCTGGGTGGGTCAGTAGCTATCTTTAAAAAACGGAGAGAGTATTAATCAATGGCAAGACAAGGCGTTTCTCAATTGGTTCCACACATAGTGATTACCAGAAAGCAAAGGTTGGTTCTTATGTACAAGATTGATGTCATCAACTACCCATAGAATCAAGTTCTGATTCAGGGTAAGAAGAATATGAAGATGAAAACCAAATATTTACAGGTATTATATATGCCACAGCTTATGACATTCGATAACCTATGCTTGGAGGAGATTGAAATACACAGTGTTAGAACTTTCGATTCAAGAATAGGACCTAACCAAACCAAAATTACAGAATGATCTCGACTTAAAAAGTCCGCTGAAGAGGAACCTGGTTGGAGATTCTTGGGGAGGTTGGTTAAGCTCTTGAGGGCTCCCTTTTACACGGAGTATTGTCTGCCCTATTGTTTGCCGGATGGATTCAATGATTTTCGGATCAACTGGATATCCTGATGCATCACGAACGTAGAATATGTTTACAGCTTTCCCTGCTCTTGTCGCCACTTCTGCTCGGGTCACAGTTAGGCTGTTCTCGCGGAAAATTCTTGTTACATCAGACAGCAGTCCAACTCTATCAGCTGTGCAAAGCTCCAACTTCAGACCCTAATAGAGAAACAAATTAATGACACTCGAAAAAATAATCGACTCCAAAGTATACTACGATGTATTATTGTCCTTACTTCAGACACTCTTCTTAGTATCGCCGCTTCAAGACATTGAATAACTCTCTGTCTCTCAGCATCAGATTTCACGGGAGATCCATCGATGTGCCTTATAAAATACTCCTTCAAAACCATACATGAAACAGTTTTATCAGACCATTGATAAATAGGGGCATGTTGATGTTATTAATTGTGATTTCCTCACATTTCAAAGATCATCTATACCTGATAAGCATCTGGACCCTCCGAATCGACATTTCCATGGAAGACAACATATTGCATGTCTGTCAAAGTGCAGACAATATCAAACAGAAGTTTTGGCCTATCCTTGCACCGGATTGTGACCACCGAGTAATCCCTATCATGCCAATTAGCAACACTCACGTTTGGCCTTTCTTGTTTGTCTGCTGCTGAGTCATTGCTCATCCGCTCATAATCGCGATCGTCAAACATCATCTGGTGGAGCCTTCTCTCCGTGTGAGTGGCCCCCAGAGAGACCACGGTTTTGGCTTCCCTTGTCTTGTTGCTGCCTTTGAGCACATTGGACAGGAGGCACTTAACCGTGGATAGCCTTTCCGGATCAGTAATAGCGCCACCTGTTTCCTCGTCGGTCACTTGCATTACAGCTGCTGCCCGCGTGTTGTGTGTCCACACCTCTGCATTCACCACATTGCATTTAAGGTGTGTGAGAACAGCGCTAACCTCAGAAAGCAACCCTGGCCTATCGCTCCCTATTAACTCGATGGATGTGTGGTCCATTCCCGGTGTCACCCCCACGGATCTTCTCATGGAAGATGCAAAGCATGAGTCGGGACCAAGCGACTGAAAGCGATACGACACTAATAAAAAATTCAGGAAAATGCTCATAAATGCTGTGGGTATATAAAGTCAAGATTGTCACACTTAACACAACTCACCTTCTGAATATAGTCAAGAACTCCGTCATCGGTTATCTTGTTCCTATCATGGTCTGTGACGTTGAACACTGCACCAAATAAAAAACGCAAATGTAATTAGTTTAATACGATTTGAGCTTTTGCAAATCTTGACGGATACTGTTGGGGCCATATGGAATAATGGGCCGCGAAAGAGCTATTGGGCCATAAGACATGGGCCGGAAGAAAAAGGAAGTCCAAAAAGAAGATGGGCTCGAGATTGGTAAGGCCGAAAGTACATAGTAAACCGAAGGGAGGAAATCGGAGCTGATAAAGATTTCGGCCGAAATGGGAAGAAATAGCCGAAACCAAAACAATCGAATTGAAGAGAGAAAGAATTCGGCTCAGAGGAGTTAGCCGGAGAGCGGTTATTCCAGCTCCGGCTATAAATAGGGGTCGACGCACTCAAAATCAGAGAGATCAATCCAACCCCCAAATTACTTTTATCAATTTTAATTCCTTGTTATCTTTACTGCTTTCTTTACAGCTTTCCTTTACAGCTTTCCTTAGAATCTAGCCTAGTTTGTAGCGGTTACCATTTCCAAATCCACCGTTGCTCCTTAGCAGCTGGTAGTTTGGTTCTCTGTTTTTGGTGAATTCCGCCGTTGTTCCTTAACAACAGGCAGATTCTCCGTTGTATCGTGTTATTGTTGATCAATTCAAGGAAGATTCATTCAATTGTGGGCGCATTATTGTTAATCCGAACCCGTAATCGGTTTGATCCTTTTCCGATAGCCTCCCTTGAGGAGAAAAAGGTCCTTGGCTACACCCGAGCCAAACAGTGGCACGCCCAGTGGGACGCAAAATGGCGTTTGAACAAGCAACTCCAGCAGCAAACACGGCGGCGAGGACTGATTTGCCGCCGATTCAGGAAGAGCGTGCACCAGAAGCCGGAGAATTCCCCCCAGGGTTCCCCGGACCATCACATTTCCATAATCAGGAGTTTTCAAATGATGATTTAACCCCGCGATTCCGAGATCAGGTTCAATTTATGGTGGAGGCGGCGGTTACCAACTCGGTTCGCCAAATCGAAGGAAATATCCTGGCAGCGATGCCAGCCATGTTTAGAGCCGAAATCGCAAGGAGTATGTATCCGATGGGAGCGCAGCAAGCTCCAGTGGCGCAGAATCCACTGCAAAATCCTCACAATTTTCAGCAGCAGGCCTTTAGGCCGCCAGGAGGGCATGGAGCTCGGCCTTTTGTTCCTCCGCAGCAGAGGTACGATCAGCAACAGAATCAACCGCCTCAACCAGTAGCTCAACCGCCTGCTCCAGTGGTTCAACAACAATACGCACCACTTCAGCAGAATCCACCGCAACTGGTTGACAGAGAGCTGATTGCCGAGATTATTCGCACACAGTTTGGGAATCTCATCGGCCAGGAGAATAGGCCGATGTATCGGAAACCTTATCCGGATTATATCGAGGAGCAGTATCCACTGCCCAGAGGGGTGAAGGTTCCAGATTTTAACACTTTTTCTGGGGAAGTCGGCCGCTCTACCATCGAGCATATCGGCCGATTTACAGCTCAATGTACCAGAATCGCGCAAAATGATTTTCACAAGCTGATATTGTTCAGTTTGTCATTAACTGGCCCAGCATTCGAGTGGTACATTAATCTGCCAGCGGGATCGGTCAATACTTGGGCAGAAATGGAGCGGTTATTCCATGACCGATTCTATAATATTAGTCCGGAAGTCTCGGTAGTTGATCTGACGTCAACCAAACAGAAGGCGTCTGAATCGGTTACTGAATTCATTGAGAGATTTTATGCAGTGAAGGCTCAGGTGAAGACAATGCTGCCTGAGCATGAATATATTCAAATCTTAAAGCAGAATTTGAAGTTTGCCATCAAGGATAGATTGATGGTAACAAGACCGAGGACGGTAGCCGAATTGACGGCTGAAGCGATAAGGATGGAGACATATCTGGCGGAACAGGCAGCTTTCAAATCAAGCCGAAGTCAGAGCGGAAGGTCACAACCTATCCAGTCAGCTGCCTCATTTGCTGAATCTCTGGATAGATGTGAAATTCAGGAAGAGTACAATGCGGAAGACGTTCCTGCATTAGCCGAAGTCGCGAGGGCAGAGTTAATCATAAAAAAGCCTATGACTTGTCCAGCACTTCGGCCAGCCAGAGGCAAGGAGAAAGAAGGAGGAGATGAATCTCAAAGGTTTTACTCTTTCGACTTGTCACAAATGGACGAAATATTTGATTATTGCCAGAAGAACGGATTGCTAGAGTTTAAAGGAAACCATCCGCAGCCTACCAAGGATCAGTTGGAAGCCGGATGGTGCAGGTTTCACGGATCAGCCACTCATTCCACGGCCATTTGTGGGCATTTTAGGAAGCTGATTCAGAAACATGTGGACGATGGGAAGCTGAAGTTCCCAGAAAGGCTTATGGCAGTCGATAAGAATCCGTTCCCAGCTGCCAACATGGTGATGGTACAGCCCAACCAGAATAAATCGGTGCATGACCGATTGGGGGATCAAACATCATCCAGCAAGAGCTCTGTGCACGATCGGCTTGGGGATCAGCCATCGGCTCAGAAGTCAGGAGTATGGAAAAGGCTAGGATCTCCGAAGGGAAAAGAGAAAGTTACAGATGTTTTTGACCGATTGGGGAACTATGAGGTGAAAGAGTGGATCAAGCAATCGGAGAGATATCAGGAGATCGAGGTCGGAGATAAGAGTGAGAGACCAACGTTGAAAATCATAGCCAACGGATGGGACTCAGAGATGAAGTTAACAGCCGATAAGCAGAATGGAAAGACTGTGATACAGATCACAGTCCCTGAAGAAGCAGTTAGCCCCGAAATGAAAAAGCTTAGAAGGCCACCAGCAAATACTCAGGTAGGCCGATGGGTCCGAAACTCTCCAGAAAGAAGGCGTTTCGATCAACGCCGACATGACCATTCAGCTTGGAGGGCAGAGGAGAGGAAAGTCCCAAAAGGAAAGGGATCATATCGTACTTTCAAACGAAGAATGCAACGGCTTAAAGCAGCTGCTGCTTCTGAGCAAGAGGAGTATGATATGATGCATATGGAAGAGGACTTCCCTGATGATTGTTCGTTCTCGGGAGGACGAATACTCAATAGGGTATTTTCGGCTCGTTTGAGGTCCGAATCAAAAGAAGAGAGGAAGCCGAAAGAAGGACAGGATCGGCTGAAGAACAAAACCGAATTTCGGCCAAAAGTAGTACAGCCGAAAGTTGAAAGTGAGCAGCCGAAATCGAAAGAGGAATGGAAGCCTAGACCAGTCCGAACCAGGGAATGGAAACCAAAGACAACCATCATTCCAAATAGTGATACACCCCCTGTTGGGCAATTTAAGTTCGACTTCGGATCTAGTGCGAATATGGTGACAGTAACCACCGAAGGGAAAGAGGAGTACTGGTCGGATTCCGAACCAGCTGTGGTTTTCTGTCAAAAGGATGGAGAATACTATGGTGATGAAGAGCCCATAGTGGATTTTTGTTTCGATAAACTTGAGGTATTTCGGCCGGAAGCCGAAATAGAGAAATCTTTTGAGGAAGGATATAAGGCATTCGTTCCAGAAGCTCAACCAGGTACGATTTTGCCTCCAACGGCGCAAATGTCCCAGCATGTGAGGCCTTTATACGTTAAAGGTTGGGTCAATGGGAGACCACTCAGGAGAATGTTTATCGACGGTGGAGCCACGGTTAATATCATGCCACTATCCACGCTAACGAAGATAGGCCGTTCGAAGGAAGATTTACTCCCTACGAGAATGAAGGTAATGAGTTTTGTGGGGGCTCAAACTGCGGCCGAAGGATGTATACT
Organism: Hygrophila difformis; assembly: GCA_030278955.1. NCBI lineage: Eukaryota > Viridiplantae > Streptophyta > Magnoliopsida > Lamiales > Acanthaceae > Hygrophila > Hygrophila difformis. The sequence continues at coordinate 18,063,729 of JAOANR010000001.1, read as the reverse complement.
GGTGGATGTAACGGTCGGGACAATATCAATTCCGACCATGTTCTTTGTGGTGGATGCAGAAGTTCCGTATGCGGCCCTATTAGGCCGATGCTGGATTCATACATCCCGATGTTTGCCATCAACGCTTCACCAGAAAGTATGGTTCTGGAAGAAAGATGGCACAGTAGAAGAAGTAGATGGAGATCAACCTCCATTTCCAGTCAGCTCAGCCGGACGAATTGATGCGGTATTATATGAAGAACCGATTCAACCATTCCTAGCAGTGGTAGGGGATCGGTACCCGCAGGTGATCGAGTGTGATTGGACAGATTTGGGGTTTGAAATCAGATACCAGGCCGATGAACGGCCAGTCGAAGAAGAAAGTAAATGATGAAGTCACAACTGAATCAAGCGACCGAGTTCGAATCGGCCGAACTCGGAGTTTCAGATGACAAAGCAGGATGGAGCGATTTAATAGACGCAATTCCAAAGCGAACGCCGGATTTCAAAGCTCAAGACCCCTTGAAAATGGTCAATGTTGGTACAGACGAACACCCGAGGGAGATCCCGTTGAGTGCGAATCTTGATCAGCATATGACAAGCCGATTCAAGGAGGTTCTAGTCGAATTCAAGGATTGTTTCGCATGGGACTATACAGAGATGCCAGGATTGGAGCGGTCGATTGTAGAGCACAGACTGCCTATTAAAGAAGGGTTCAGGCCGCATAAACAGCCGGCCAGGAGGGCAGCGCCCGAAATAGTCCCAAAAATAAAAGAAGAAATAGAGAAATTGCTAGCGGCCGGGTTTGTTAGGCCAGCTAAATATGTAGAATGGCTATCAAATATTGTTCCTGTAATAAAGAAGAATGGAAAATTGAGAGTTTGCATTGATTTCAGGAATCTTAATATAGCCACTCCAAAAGATGAGTATATGATGCCTATTGTTGACTTGTTGATTGATTCGGCCGCCAAACAGGGGATGCTATCTTTCATGGATGGATATTCAGGATACAACCAAATTTTTATGGCCGAAGAAGACATTCACAAGACTGCATTTCGATGCCCTGGTGCCATAGGGATATATGAATGGGTGGTGATGCCATTCGGACTGAAGAATGCAGGAGCTACATACCAGAGAGCCATGAACTATGTTTTCCATGACCTCATAGGGGATTGTGTTGAAGTCTATATTGATGACGTCATGGTCCGATCCAAAGATATCGAAAGCCACTTGAACGATTTGCGGAAGGTGTTCACGAGGATGAGGCTGCATGGAGTCAAGATGAATCCAGCTAAGTGTGCTTTCGGAGTACAGGCAGGAAATTTTCTCGGGTTCCTGGTACATAACAAAGGAATAGAAGTTGATGCGAACAAAACCAGGGCTATCCAAGAAGCCAAACCTCCACATGATAAGAAGAGTCTACAGAAGTTTCTTGGAAAAATCGGTTTTCTGAGACGATTCTTAGCAAATGCGGCTGGAAAGTCGAAACCATTAACTGATTTATTGAGGTTAAAGAAGGAAGAGGAGTTCAAATGGGGAATCGACCAACAAAAGGCCTTCGAACAATTGAAGCAGGATTTGATGAATCCACCTGTGTTGGTTCCTCCAATTTTAGGAAGGCCATTGAAGTTGTATATAGCAGCGGCCGAAGAATCTATTGGAGCATTACTGGCGCAGGAAGACGATGAAGGAAGGGATCGGGCGATTTACTATCTTAGCCGAATCCTAAGGGACGCCGAAGTAAGGTACTCGCCGATTCATAAACTATGTTTAAGCCTTTATCATGCATGCCAGAAATTAGAATATTATATTCAACCAAGGCAAGTGATAGTGGTAGCTTCGGTGGACATAGTTAAGATTATGATGAATGATCCGGTCAGTAGCCGAAGAATGGCCAAATGGGCCATGAAGTTAAATGCATACGATTTGAGATATCAACCTTTAAGGGCTATGAAAGGACAGATTGTAGCCGATTTTCTGGCTGATCATGTGATGCACCCGATAATCGATGACATCGATCATCAGGATCGGCCGAAAGAAGTTGGTGAGATAGGAATTGTATACTTGCAACCATGGGTAATGACATTTGATGGTTCTAAAGCCGCTTCAGGAGTTGGAGCAGGGTTTACCCTACAAACACCGGAGGGCAAGATATACAAATATTTCGTGCAACTGCCAGAGTCATATACGAACAACCAAGCCGAATATAAAGCGTTAATTTCGGGATTACAACGGTTGATAGAAGAATGAGTCAGAGCAATCATTGTCAAAGGAGATTCGCAAGTAGTTGTTCAGCAATTATTAGGCGATTTTTCGGTTAAGAGTTCTCAGTTGATTAGGTTATATGAAGAAGCGGTTACTTTGTTAGAGGAATTTGATGAGGTGTACATTGAATACATCCCGAGAGAAAAGAACGAAGTAGCCAATGAATTGGCTCAACATGCGGCTAAATATCGGTTAATACCGATAGCAGGAAATGTAGAAGTGCGTTTGGCCGAAACAGAGAAGGCCGAATGGATAAAAAAGATAGCACAGATATTAGAAGATCCTTCGGAGGCTAATCCAGCCGAAAAACGGAAAGCGATGGACTACGTCATAATAGGAGGATTATTATTCAAGCGTGCTATTGATGGAATATTGCTCAGATGCGTCGGAGAAGAAGACGCTAGAAGGGTAATGGGAGAGGTTCACGAAGGAATATGTGGTGCGCATCGGGCAGGAAAATCGATGAAGTGGAGTATTATTCGGCTGGGATATTATTGGCCGAATATAGGTCCTGATTGTGAAAAATATGCAAGAGGATGCACCGAATGTCAAAAGCATGGGCCGATTCAGAAGTTACCGGCCGAAGAATTACATATAATGATCAAACCATGGCCATTCAGAGGATGGGCCATGGACATCATAGGAAAAGTTCATCCCTCTTCGTCGAAAAGACATGAGTTCGTGCTAGTAGCAACAGATTACTTCACAAAATGGGCCGAAGCCCAGGCGTATGTCAGCGTTTCACAGGAGGAGGTGATTGAGTTCATTAAGAGACAATTGATCTATAGATTCGGGATCCCACAGACGATTCTAACAGATAGGGGAACTGTATTTGTGGGAGAAAAAGTCAAGGCCTTTGCAGACGAATATGGGATAAAAATTGTACATTCGTCACCATATTACCCGCAAGGAAATGGACAAGCAGAGGCCACAAACAAACAGCTAATAGGAATCATAAAGAAAATGATTGAAGATCAACCAAGAAAATGGCACGAAAAGTTATCTGAAGCACTGTGGGCTTATCGAAATGCCAAAACCTCAGCTACTGGGTTCACACCATTTCGGCTGACTTATGGAATGGATGCAGTATTGCCAGCCGAAATAACAGTGCCGACTTTGAGAACAAGCCAGGCGGATTCAATGTCAGCCGAGCAGTATGATCGTGCGATGAAAGATGAGTTATTGGAGATAAATTCCAATCGGGTACAGGCCTTTGAGAATTTGCAGAAAAATAAAGATATTGTGGCCGATTGGTACAATAAGCGAATTCGTCTTAAGCGATTTGAAGTTGGAGACTTAGTTTGGAAAGTTATATGGCCGCCTAAGCAGAAGGATGGCCGATTAGGTAAGTGGAGTCCCAATTGGGAGGGACCATTTATTGTTCATACAAGATTGCCGAATGGAGCGTATGTTTTGGTGGACGAAAATGGTGAGCAGATGTCAAATCCAGTTAATGCAAGATACATGAAGAAATATTATCCATCAGTATGGGATCAAACATTAAGCGATGCGAAAAAGTAAAGATTTTATTGCATGAACGAATAAGTACAAAGAAGGTGCTACTTCGGCCGAAAGCGGCGTCGATAGCCCGAAATTACAATATACAAGGGAAACGTCCTATACTAAGCAGGCATATACAAGGGAAAGGTCCTTGAAAGACATTCAGCCTTGTAGAAATGCCGCTAAAACTATCGGCAACACAGAAGCGGGGCACAGTTGCTTGCCCCAGAACAGTATTGCCGATTTAAGTCCTACCACCGAACTTCTACTCTAGGATACGATAGAACGAAAAGTACAACGTCCCAGAGGTAGAAGTCAAACTCGGGTACAGCCGCCGCACGACCTCAGACAGAAGAAGGAGGAGTGCAGCGAGGCAGTCACCCAAAAGCGGTGGAAGGGGGAAAGGAGGGAGGAATAACTAGGGGTAGTTATTCCCCCCATTAGAAAAGGTCCGACAGGATATGCATCCGCAAAGTCAAAAAGGGGGACATCAGCATAGCCGTCGAGACCTTCATTTGGAATAACATATAAAGATCCTCGCCCATACGAACATGGTGAAAAGGGCATTAGTTGAACTCGTGTTGCATAAGCAAAAAATTTTCGTATCACGTCTGGAAATCCCGGTACAAGAATACTTGCCGGAGGCCATGGGGGAACTGGAGACAGGAAGTTGAACAAAGGAGAAGGGAGATCCATATTGCTATAGAGAAAAGAAAAAGGGAAGTGATGGATAAGTGTCAACAATGCCGGGTATTTATAGAAAGAGATAAGTGCTTGGCGGAAGAAACGGTCAATAGTAAATGTTATTTATGGGAAAACGTTACAGCTGATTCCCGGAAAAAGCTGCTAATATTCAGAAATCAGCAATAAAGGAGACCGAAAACAATGGAATTAACGGGATACGAATCGCATTACAAAAGATACAAAAGATACGAATCCAAGTACAATGTATCGGCCAACATAGTCTAAAAAAGGCCGATTACAGCTGTCAAGAAAGGAAAGAGTGACCGAAATTTACACTTAACAAAGGACAAGTCAAAACACAGAACTGATATGCAAAGACAAATTAGTGATCTTCCTGGGCGTCAGAAGGAACAGCATCATCCAAGCCTCGCGAGGTGGCGGTAGTAGGATTAGCCGAAGATGTCATCAGATTCGGACTTGCCGAGGAAGGAGGACCAGCAGTTTCACCAGGAGGGAGGTGAACGGTCGATGAACCAGCACCGCAGGAAGCACCAGTTTTCCCTAGAAGAAAAGAAGGAAAAGGGAATAATAAGGCAGAGAGCATAAGAGAAAAATCACGACAGGAAATGGAAGGAAGCAGGGTACCTGAAGGAATGATCGGCAAAGGTGGGTTATCGCCCGAAGGGGAGGACTCTATTTCGGAGGGGTCCAAAGGAAACAAGACATGTGGAGAAAGGACGTGAACAACACTGTGCCCACCAAGGCTCTTGATGGCCGAATCTAGTTGACCAACTAAGGACTGGGTTTCGGCCCATTTTTCTTGAAAGGTACCAATAATGTAATCGTTGAAACTGATCCGCATGGCCAAATAAGAAGCATCCTCCTGAGAATCCAAGATCTTGGCCCTAGGAGCTTCGGCCGATTGACGAAGAATTTTGATCGATTGTTTCAGATCGGCCGATTTTCGCTTAGTGTGAGCCAAAGTTAATTCCAAATCCTTCTCTTGTCTCTGGAGCTTGGCTATCTCAGCCCGAATCAAAGCAAGATCCTCGGACTGTTTAAGTTCCTGGGATTCCACTTCGGACAGCTTACTCATTTGAGCCCGATACTCTGCAGAATAGTTGTCAAAGATGGCTCGTGAAGCGGCTGCAGCCTCACGTTCGGCGGCAAGCTTATGTCGCATTTTTAAGTGAGCCAGGAGTTCCTGATCCATTGAGAGGACTGACTTCGTAATCATCTGAAGAGTACCATTCAGATTCAGGGATACCATCTCGTCATGAAATTGCTGCTCAAGATGAGACAAGAGAACAAGGATCGGTTTAGGGTTGACGAATTCCACGTCAGATTGCCGGCCGATTAGATTGCATAACCTGGCCAGACAATCGCCGAGGTGAGTAGAAAGATCCGACGGACGAGAAACCAGAGACGCGGGAGAAAAGAAATCGTCCAAGACATGCCGATCAGGGAATGGTGATAAAGGGACATGATCGGCAGGGGTTTCATCAGCAGCCATACCACTAGATAGGGGGCCAGACGGTTTCGGAACAACTAAAGATGAAGGTGTAGCAGAATCCGTGATAGGCTGAGGACGATCGACCGAAAGAGGGACGGAAGGGTCGGCCGAAGTAGAGCTCGCAATTAAACCCCGAGGGGTAACAGCAGGAGAACTAGCAGGAACAGCCAAATTACTGGTACTGGCCGATGTGCGAAATTCGGCTACCGGAGGAGCCGATACCACAGTTGGAAGTGGTTGAACATCGGGTTGTGGCAAAATAGGTGGGATCTGACAAGGATAAGAAAAAGGAATTAGTCGAAGGAAAGGAGCCTGGAAAAGGAGAAAAATAGTGTAACAAACCGCAAAAAGGGAGGCAGGGATTCTGCCAAGCGGTGAATGAGATGAACGCCTCCTGGTCTGAGTAGGAGGGAGAAAGTCGACGAGAGAGGCCGAAGGCGAAGCGGGCCTTTTTCGACCAGGTTCTGAAGTAGAGGAGCAAGGAACATCTGAAGAAATCGGATAAGTGAGACATAAAGGAAAAGGAACGAGCAACGACTGAAGAAGAGAGGAAAAGAAAAGAAACATACCTGGGCGAGAAGCGGAGGACGAACCGAGAATGCGCTGAGGAGCGGAACCCGGAGATGATGAAGGGACAGTAGAGAATGCCAGAATAGGAGAAAAACCACCCCTCCGCAGAACCGAATCAAGGTTGGCACTAAAAAAGACACCAGCAACACCGTTCCACCAAGACTGGAAATGGGAGGTAACGGACCCTGGACGAACAGCAAACTTCCAAACCTTGAAGGAGATCAAACGTTTGTGATAGAGGGAGCATTGCTGACGACTGGTAGAAGCAGAGAGGCGTCTACCGGCTCTGAGGGCCTCCACTAAGTCTTGACGAAAGCCGAATTGGCGGCTAACCAGATGGGGATTGTAAACTTCAAAAGGAATAGCAGACTTGGCAGAAACAAATGTGGAACCATTGAAGATCGGGCGGGGTAATATACACCTGTTCCATATTTGAGCAAAAGCCAAAGGAAGAGGAGTCCCGAAGGGGGAAGTAACAATATTCCTGACCCAAGCAAAGTCAGCTTTCCGGTAGTGATAATGAGAAAAGGCTTGTTCGGCAGTACGACCCAGGAAATAGTTGATCCAGTGAGGGATCGACAAAGGAGGAAGGGGTGCTCTAAGAAGATCAGGAGCGATAAAATGGTTAGGACGAATATCATGGGGAGGAAATTGGGAAATGTCGCGAAAGTGCCAAACTAACCACAAGTAAAGGAACCATAACGGGCCACGGGCTTTATCAGACGAACCTTTTTCCCAACCCGACACAGTAGCCGAAATACCCGCATACAGATGAGCGAGGAAGAAATCGGCTGAAGGCAGGGTCACATGATTAAGAAGTGCCGAAGCAAAAGAGTGTGTTTCGAGGAGAACACCCTTGGAAGGAACGCACCAGAAGAATTTCGTAAGGAAATACATCATAAACGCAAGAGGCTCTGAAGGGTGTGGAGCAGGCGAAATAGGATCACTCTGATGGGAAACGATCCAATTAGCAAAGGAATCGCCAGAGGAAAAGCCAGTATTTTTCTCCTTGGGCAACGACATAATGGCGAGGTTATCCCCACGAACAGAGAGGCCAAGGAGAAGTTTCACGTCCTGAATGGTGGGAGTCATCATCCCCCAAGGGAAACAAAAACAGTTCACAGAAGGATTCCAGAAGCAAAGAAGGGCCTGAATAGGGCGGAGATCTGTGGGAAGTGGCAAGGTACTAAGAGAAATCATACGGTAGACATATGACTTATGCCAAGAGTCACGACAGTGGGGTTCGAGGTGATGATACCACGCCACATAATCAGGAGAGGGCGAAGACCAATTAGCGAAAGATGAAGGGAAAAGCTTGGAAGAAAAACAAGGCTCATATAGAAGAACGGAACGATTATCAAAGATCCGAGCAGTACATTCATCGATATCTTCAGGAATGCCCAACGGACCTAAGGAATAGAAGCCCTCAGGCAAGAGGCGAACTGCGGAGTGAGAAGCAAAAGAGTTCTCAATTCTGAGAAGATCAGCAGAAAGAGCAGTAACAGGGGCAGAAGGATTTTCCATCGGAGAAAGTGGAAAGAGAGAGAGAGAGAGGAGAAGTTGGAAAGGCAGTTCACTCCGAGTACGTGGTGGGCTACGTAAATAGGGGAATGATGGAGAGCATCCTCGAGAAGAAGAAAATAACCGCCAAAAGGAAGAAGAAAGGGAGGTTACTTGGGCTCTTTCGCATGGAAGCAATTCGCCCAAGTAAGGAGGGCATCTGTTGGGGCCATATGGAATAATGGGCCGCGAAAGAGCTATTGGGCCATAAGACATGGGCCGGAAGAAAAAGGAAGTCCAAAAAGAAGATGGGCTCGAGATTGGTAAGGCCGAAAGTACATAGTAAACCGAAGGGAGGAAATCGGAGCTGATAAAGATTTCGGCCGAAATGGGAAGAAATAGCCGAAACCAAAACAATCGAATTGAAGAGAGAAAGAATTCGGCTCAGAGGAGTTAGCCGGAGAGCGGTTATTCCAGCTCCGGCTATAAATAGGGGTCGACGCACTCAAAATCAGAGAGATCAATCCAACCCCCAAATTACTTTTATCAATTTTAATTCCTTGTTATCTTTACTGCTTTCTTTACAGCTTTCCTTTACAGCTTTCCTTAGAATCTAGCCTAGTTTGTAGCGGTTACCATTTCCAAATCCACCGTTGCTCCTTAGCAGCTGGTAGTTTGGTTCTCTGTTTTTGGTGAATTCCGCCGTTGTTCCTTAACAACAGGCAGATTCTCCGTTGTATCGTGTTATTGTTGATCAATTCAAGGAAGATTCATTCAATTGTGGGCGCATTATTGTTAATCCGAACCCGTAATCGGTTTGATCCTTTTCCGATAGCCTCCCTTGAGGAGAAAAAGGTCCTTGGCTACACCCGAGCCAAACAGATACATAAATGGAAAATTTTCTAGCAATGCAGTTACCATCCATGAACCATCCTCCATCGGAGGATATATAAGCTTTCGTTATGATGAGATTGAGATCAGTGAGGACTTGCACGACCTCGAGAAGGATCCCTTGTTTGTTGGCACTGTCTACCTGCATCAAACCAATTGAAACAATCAAAGATAAAGAGTAATAACCACAGATCAAGGGGAATCAACACGAACCTGAATTACAGTCGCGTTTTTGCACGATTCGTTATCAATCACAACCCTGCCAAGAAGGGCCAACGAATTAATAACAAAGTGAATAACACTAGAAATGTCTAAACAGAGTACACCCAGACGAGAAATATACCTAGGAGGATTCATTCTCCTGATCAATTTCGCATATTCGTCATCCATGGTTTGGGAAAAACTGACTGAATCCTCTGAAATAAGTTCAAATCAGAGCAAGAATTAAACTTACAGACAGGACTAATTCAGTCTCCAATATTAGATGATCTGAAGAAAGGTCCCAAATTAAACCAGAGTCGAAATGATGAATGGGGGAACGAAAATTGACAGATGGGTAGTTGTTAGATTTGAGAAGGGTTAGAAAATGTGGAATGATCCTCAGAATACCAAGAAAGGGCAGCCAATTTAGAAAAGGCTTTATAGCAAGGTGAAAAAGATGTTTGTTTGCCTCCTCCACTGTTGTGGGGCGGTCTGGTGGGGCACTCGTTCTGATATTGCCGCTTCAACAGGTTTTAACAGCGTACAACCTACACAGACACACACAAAAGAAGATGTGAAGCACAAGCAGAGATATTTGATTCAATTACAGCCTGGAAACGAATCAATTTCCATTAAAATTTAATTCACCCACCAACAAACATGCCCGAGTGCAATAACTCACCAAATTCCATCATTTAGCAAGCAACACCAACAACCGAAATACGAATTGCGAAAACACACAGAAAATTTTCCGGTAAACAAGAAAGAAAAGGGGCAGAGAAATGAATTTCTGAAGTGATTCTTGACTGGGCCACGGAGATGATTAAATTCCCCCAAAAATTCAACTATTGAGGTAAGAACGAAGAAAAAGAAGGGAAAAAAAAATAGATATTGAACTCGGAAAACACCTCAATTTTATTAATATGCAACGGCAACGCACCTGTTGCAGGGGGGATTCTCCGTTTCAGCAGGAGCAACAACAAAGGACTGCTGCGGAATTAAATAGGAATTCGACGAAGGCGCAGAACGGAGGACTCACAGCAGCCCCCTGTTGCGGGCTGCTACCGTCGCCGCCCATGGCCGTCTGCTACACTGAATCTTCGTGAGGAACTATTGAAGATCATCCGTTGTAACAAATTAATATAGCTAATTGGTGAGAAGAGAAAGTTCCAGATAGACAAGAAATACAACCAAAAAGAAAGCAATCAGCAAGAGGAGAAGATTAAATAGAAGAATCAAAGCTAATTATCAATCCAAACCCCTCCCTCAAACTGCAATAACCATCAGGGAAGCTAAACCAAGAGAAGCTAAACCAAGAGGAAAATGAAAATTCAGAAAATTATAGATTTAAATGCGAAGAAGAGGAATCAAATCAAAGCCGAAGAAAAAGAATCAAAGGAAGGAGCTAAAAACAGACCTCAAAATCGGAGTAAAAAGTTGAAATGAATACTACGTAGAACCGAAAAGGAGACGGGTTGGAGAGGCCGAAAAAGAAGAAACAGTAGGGAGAGAAATTTCCAGTAATCTGATTCGCAGTTGATCCAGGAAGGGGTTTATTTATTAACACGTGACAAATTAAATTTATCAAATTAACGTTCAATTAATTAATTAAGGACCGGGTGTCCTAAGTGATATATGAGACTCTACCAGTTGAGAATAGCTATGGCGCTGCTGGCGGCTTGCACATAGAGTTATAATTTTCGGATACTCAACCATCATATTTTAGATATGAAACCATCACTTTCTGAATGCCTGTACAAACAATATTTATATTCTGGTTATGCAACCATCACTTTTAGATATGTAACCATCACTTCCGAATACACAATCATCATTCTGCACCTGCAGATATTTGGAGTGGCTGCAAAGAACCGGACTGCTACCAGTTTAAGCAAAAATTTTGTGTTCGAGCCTCAGTGTATAATTCTACTTTAAAAGAGACAACATTTCAATGCTCACTAGATTCTCGAAGCTACCCCTCATTATTTACTAGATTCTCGATGAATTAGTTTTGGACCAATGTTATCTGGATATATCTGCCAAAATTAATTAATTAAGGAATCAAAGCAAATTTTTAATATTGGGAGGCATATACTTGCTCTGTTTTTCTTTAATTGCTACAGACCCACCCAGTGCGCACCCTAGTATACATTTTAAATAATTAACAATTCAAGTTCGATACAAATATAAATTCTAAAAATTCGATATTTAAAAACTACACGACGAGACGAATCTAACAAGATCTCACTTGATTATATTTTAAATTGTATAACTATAATAAAAAAATTAAAATAAAAGTAATTAAATAAATAGTGGCAATATTTGCAATGTTGCAAATAATTGAAAATGGAGGATGGTATATGTTTTGCATAAATATATAGTACTACTATATATATATATAAATAAATTCTATAGTAGTATAAAATAAATATTCCAAATGAAATCGTTATCCTATAAGTATATTAAATTATTTATACTTAAATATGTGTACTAATGTGTAAATATGTAAGGAATAAAAATTTTGAAAGATCAACGATTAGTCAATCATTTCTGTTAGTAGGACGGTAGGAGTATATTTTTTATGACCAATATTGTGCAGCCGCCATTGGCAGTGGAAACCCTGCAACTATACATGGAATTGTTAGCTTGTGGGCAAATTATAACCCCACCACAAATGTGATCAATATATACCAATTGGCCAAGGGTCAAGTTTTTTTAATTCTTGGGAGTTCCATTTACTACTGATCATTTCTTCATCTCCTTTATTCCTTTATAATTTATGTGGCATAGATTCCAATCATCAACACCAACTGTTTCCTAACATGTATATATTGTTAAACAAGGGGTAATGTTTAAAAAGAGCCATCAGAATAAGTCATTTCCACTTTTAGGCCATTATTACTTGATTTATGAAAATAGGTCATCAGAAACATAACTAGAAAGAATTTAGGCCATAAGGACTTATTTGAAAGTCAACTGAACCTAACAACTTTTCATTTCTTTCATTTGAACCCCAAATAGTTTGACTTTGGACATCTTAGTCCTCTTCCAATATACTTAATTTTTCATTATATAAATGACACTCAAAGCGCTTGAAAATTGGTCTCAGAGCCTAGGTTTTATTGAAGAACATATTAATTATATTATTTATAACATTTTATCTCTTAATGGTGAAAATTTTCTAATTTTATGGATTCAAACAATTTGAAACCGACGAGTTATTTCCAAAATTTGGAAATAAAATATAGAAATTTCCAAAGGAAATTCTTGAACTTGTCCATAAGACAAGATAATATTAAAATAAATTTCTTTCATAAAAATGAGAGGAACTGACTGGAAAGAAATTGATACGGATAGCTCTAAGTTTTCACAAAACTTAAGAGAAATCCAAAAGACGATTCAAGATTATGGTAACCGGGTATTAATTATACCTGGAAAAATAGATAAGTTGAATCAGTCAACAGAGGAGATCTTGAAATTATTTCAAAATCTAAAGAAAGAGATTTTGAATCTGAAATTTGACATTTCGGATATCAAGAAAAAGCAAAAGGATATTACTGGATATTCCAAGAATAACCAAGCCAATATTAGAGATGCATTTGGACCAGTACAAGCTTTACACCAAAAGGGTAAAGCAACCATGGTTCCAAAGCAGAAATCACAAGAAGAGCTTATGATCGATCTCCTGAAAACAGTCGAATGAGTGTTTCCAGGGCAGATCTATTAGATCTACAAGAATTAGCACAATCATTTTCCCAACTTGGGGTTATGGATCTAGTTAATGTAAAACCCAATGAAGTTCTTCAGCTGGGTTATGCGGAAGAATCAGGATCCAACTTGACCCACGATGGACTGCCTGATGTCCCAATGAGAGAAGGTACAGACTTTTACATGAACATGTATCCTGAGGTGCATCTCAATGCAAGACGAAACCCAGGACGGAACCCAAGTAGAGCATCAGAATCCACACCGTGGGCCAAGACGATGTTACAACCATTAAATCCATATGGCATAACACTGAACCTCGACGTTATCGACTTCCGAAATATCAAAGACCTGATCGACGAATGGGTAGCTTCAATGAAGATTGTAGCAACCACCCTGGAACTCGATAAAGAAAACTTTGTCAGATTAATAGAGCCAAGTCTCGAAGGATCGGAAAAGCTGGGCTGGAAGAACTCCACGGCTGCTTTAAAGGAGCAAATACTCGAAGGAGAATCCAAAAGCACAATCTGCGAAAGATTTGGCCTCTTTTCAAAACCCATTTTGTAGGAGATGGTTATTTTGAAGAACAGGGAACCGAAAAAATCAAGGTCTATACCCAAGCACTATTGGGTATGGAGTTAAGAAGTATTTGCGCAGCAGACGAATATATCTATTGGTTTCGTAAATACTATTTTTGGAGTAAGATGACAGCTGAAGTAGCATGTCCCGTGTTCTTTGCAAAGATCTGTAGCCCATGGAGAGAGATGTTGATCCAATCGTACACAGTACCCCCTGGTACAGTGGACTCAATTGCCCGGAGAATGTCCGTCTTAAAGGATAAGCTCAGGGAATGGTGTCAACATGCAGCAGTCCAAAAGAACATCAAGAGACTAAGATGTAAAATAAAAAGAACTCCTCTTTGCTGTGAAAATAATGATTTTCCAACAATTATAGGAGAATCAGAAGAAAAGAGGAGAAAGAAGAAGAGTCGAGGCTCATACAGTAAGAGTTTCAGAAGTCCTCCATTCCGAAAAAGAAGAGCATGGTGGTCCAAGGGCAAGGCTATCATACAAAACTGGACAAAGAACGGGAACGACGAAGAGTTCATCCCAAGGTTCAACTAGCTCAGCGACAAGGAGCACGGGGAGAACGACGTCCAAGAGAACGTTCAGACGAGCCCATACCCGAGCCAACAAAAGTTTCAAGGACTGCAACTGTTGGAAGTGTGGAGCCAGAGGTCATATCTCACCCGATTGCCCTCAGAATCGTGAGATACGAATGTACGAAGCCACGGAGGATATCGTGGAAGCAGTCTACCATGGAAAGCTGGTACCAGTCTATCAGTTTGAGGACATCCCCTCGGATGAAAGCATCTACGAGGAAGAATTAAGAAGTGCTCGGACTCATATTCAGATGGATCTTCAATCGAGTCTGACTGAAGAGGACAGGATTCAGACCACTGAAAACCTGTCTGGATTCTTTTCAAGGATGACGATCTCGAATCGAACCATGGAAAGAATTATGCGACAAGATTCCAACCTCAGCCCATATGAAGGATTCAGAATTGGAGGGATTGGACGAGTTCTTAACCAGATAGGACTCAACTAGAGAAGACATAACATCATCTACAAGGTAAGTGCAGGTGAGTTTGCAATTCCTATGGAACTTATTTGTAATGTTATGGATATGCAATTAATTTATAAAGAAGAAATTCTTGAGGAATTAAGCAGAATGAAGGAAGAAATTGCCATTACTATGAAATGGATCCACATAGGAGCCATCGAAGTAGTAATTAAGGCAACCTTCAAAGAAAACATTGATTCTGAATTACATCTATCAGTCACTGATAGAAGAATCAATAACTGTAGAGATGGTCTTCTTGGAACCATGGTAGGAAATTTATATGCTGAGAAGTTAATGTTTGACATACATCCCAGAATTTCCTATCACTTTGCTGACCAAGATTTTAGTAGAGTTCTAACCCTTTATCAGGATTTTAAAAGAAAAGATCTGATGAAAGAAGGGAACATGCCATATTCTATGACTTATAGAATCTCTTATTAACTTTCCAATAGTCATCATTCTGACTTATTTCTCAAGAAAGAATATATAGAAATTCCTAGAATTTTCAAGGAATTTGCTAAAATCATGACCTTGCAAAATATAGAAATGATTTTAGACCACTCCTAAGAAATATACCCGCAAAATTTACAACTCCTAAGAAACAAAGTTTCTTAGGAGTTGTAAATTTTGCGGGTATATTTATTAAAGACCTTGCAAAATATAGAAATGATTTTAGACCACTCCTGAAAGAGACTGAAAACTCTAGATGGAAATGGGAAGAAATCCATACCAAGAGAATTCGCGAACTAAAGCAAGTCTGCAATAACTTGCCAAAACTTGCGATACCTCAAGATGAGGATGAGCTGGTAGTCTACACAGACACCAATGATTTTCGATGGGCAGGAGTGCTCATGAGAAAAATAACTACGGGTCAAGAACCTTGTAGATACACAGGAGGGTTGTTCACTGAACAATAAGCCAAACTTTGGCACATTAACGAGAAGGAATTCTTTGCAGTATGGAAAATATTTAAAAAATGGCCTTTATTCTTACTTGCAAAGAAATTTGTATTAAAAGTTGATAATACTAATGTTAGGGCTTTTTTAAAAAATAAACTTGAATCAAAAATCGAAAAAGCTCGTATTATCATATGGCAAGCTGAATGTCAATATTATACTTACTAGTGTTTCCCCCGCCCAATGGGCGGAAATTATGGACAATATGATTAAAATTATCTTTAACAAATAAAATTGTTCAATTTTATTATATTGATTACATTCTCCAACCCCCTTAAACTATTTTAAGCAATACATGAGTACATCTATACATTGCATAGAAATCCACCAATATATATGTTATTACCAATATTTATATATTACTTTGCGATCCGTTCTTTTATAAGTGACACATTGGAGTTTTTGTCATTGTTCATTGAGAAACTTTGATTTAAGTTTTTAATACAATTATATAAGATAAAATTTAGTCAAGTGGGATTTTGTTAGATTCGTCTAATCGCATAGATTAAGAATATCGAATTTTCATAATTTTTACTTGTATGCAATTTGAGTACTGAGAATTAAAAACGTGAATTGGATTGCGTGAAATGTGGGTCCGTGTCATTTAAAAAAGAACGGAGGTAGTACAATTTAGTATTTTTAAAAATACTTATACTACAAACAATAATTGAAAGGATAAAAAAAATAAAAAAAAAGATAAAAATCTTTCTACTCACGACTCTAATTTTATACATTAACAAAAAAGTACGCGAAATCGTAAGTACTCGATAATTGATTATTGATATTGATTCACCTTAAAGCGTTGAGATGTTAGAAATTTTATAAAGATGTAGATATTTTGCAAATTAAATTAGAAAAATATAAGAAATACTCTTATAAATGAATCCACTGACAAATTAAAATAACTATAGTTTTATCAACTTATTATCCTATTGCAATTTATCTAATTTAGTTAATTTATCTAATACAAATATTTGCTATTCATTAATGAATATAATATCAATTTATAAAGTACTTATTAATTATTTACAATATATTCTTTAACTACAGTTTCAATTAATAGAGTATTGGCTAAGAATAATAACAAATATTGAAATTATATTTAAAAAATAAATATAATATCAACCCATAAAGTTTTTGTTACATCCTTTATTTGGTAGTATTCTTTATCTATAATAATAATAAAATTAAATTATCTAATGTGAATTTCGCTCGAATTTGGTTCTCCTATATTTTGAAAGTGCATTATTTTTTTTTGTTTTTTAATAATTCCTTCATTTTTAGTGAAAATTGATTGATTTTTGCTACTGTTTATTATTCAACAATCAACCCATAAAGTTTTTGTTACATCGTTTATTTAGTAGTATTCTTTATCTATAATAACTAATGAAATTAAATTATCTAACGTGAATTTTGCTCGAATTTGGTTCTCCTATATTTTGAAAATGCACTATTTTTTTAAAATTTATTTATAATTCCTTCATTTTTATAGTGAAAAGGAATTGACTTTTGCTACTGTATATTATTCAACTTTGACTAATGCTTATACAACATATATATAAGAAAAAACATAGTCAAGTGGGATCTCGCTAGATTCATCTCATCATGTAGTTTTTAAATATCAATTTTTTAGAATTTTTTCTTGTACTCATTTTGAGTTATTGATGAGTAATTGATCATTAGAAATGTGAATTGGATTGCGTGCAGAAAGTGAATGTTGAAGAAATAGGTAGGTTACTGTTCATAAGGGGATTTTTGTGAGAGATGATTGACAGGTTACTGTTCATAAGAGTAGGTTACTGTTCATAAGGGATATTGTTTTTATATATTATATAGATATAGATATAGATGATATTGATGTTATAAAATCTCATGAAAATGTTCTTGCAGATTTCTTGACGAGATATGAAAGCATTTGAAGCTGATTCCATCATTACGAGATTCAGGCACCTCAGAGAAAACCTAGAGGAGCTATCAAAGCATTTTGGACAGCTCGAGATCAATGCATGAGCAGCTGACCAAATACAACAGAGCGATGTGGACATGGTCCGCAACAACATACGAACCTCCCATATAGCAATTACAGCGCTATGAGAAACAGTATTAGAGCCAATCAGGAAAGCGTCAGCTTCCTTGGTAAACAAAGAGAAATGTGCCCAAAAAGATAAGATGACCACATATGAAGAAGCAGATTCAAGCACTGCTTCAAAGGAACCATTGTCGGATACCAACAAAAATATTGAGCAAGAGGAAAGTCACATTTCCGAAAGTTCAAGTCAACCCACTGCCTCTGGGGTAAAAGAGGAAGAAATTAACCTTAGGCCAATGACAGGCACCTCTAAGGTTAATTCAGTAGAGAAGGTCATTTCTACAGCCTGGCTGGACTACCAAGGAAAATGGGAACAATTGGTTTCCAAAAAAGGGAATTAACCCCAGCAAGACGGTTATCGAAACCTCCGGAAGATACAACAGGGTCTGGATGCTCGAAGGATCGAAGCCAGAAGAGGTTCGAAAGTGGTATGATTTTGGATCATTAGCATCTGTTCATACTACATCACCAGGATTCCCGGAGATAGAAAAACTTCCGGGATGGATAAGTAGTGCGGTACATGAATCATGGCAGAACAACCCGCACCTTCAAAGAGGAGATATTCTGGAGCTCAAGTTTATCTCTGCAGCACCAGAAATCATTGGAAAAGGTTCATACCCGGTCTTTCATTTTATTAAGTTACAAAGGCCTGATATGATAGCTTTCAACAGAGTCAAGCATCCTCATATATGAGGAGCTAAGTGTCCGTCTTCTCCATTAGGAGAAAAATATTTCTGTAACATTTTTAATATTTTTTCAATAAAATCCAGACTTCCAGTATTCCAAATATTCCGATAAGTTAGTTAAAAAACCTTTATCCATACCTTATTACGTTCTAAGGTATGAAACGAAATAGGACTGTGCTGTTTGTTGCTGAAGGAGCCAAGAATCGGTGAACCATCAGTCGCGGCTGCGTGGTTGAAGGAAGTCCGTAAAATCCCGGAGCTTAAGAAACTCGGTAGCAAGGCGGTCGAACCTAAGGTATGAAATTTAGTGCTTAATTTAATTATCGGAAGCATGATGGGCTGTCATTGGACTAATTTAATTGAAAAAGCTAAAGTTGGGGTAAAAGGGGAATAAGGCTAAAGTTGGAAGTCAACTGTCGGGGTAAAAGTATAATAAATCAAAGTTGGTAGGGTCAATGGTAATTTGAAAAAGTCTATATGGCCTAGATCTGATCAAAGCTGGTTTCTAATGGCCTAAAATCAAAAATAAAGTTTTAATGACCCAAAACTGGAATAGGTGCCTTCTCATGGCCTATTTTATTAATTACCTCAAAAAGAATATATGCCTATAACTACAATTTATTTTTATTATCATGATCGAAATATAAAGAATATGGTATCCTAGTAGTTAGTTATGGGGTATACGTTCAATTTAAGTTTTTCCATATTATCAGGATGTGTTTTTGTAGGATGAAATAAATGGTTAAAACTTTGTAACTATTTAAATCATTTTTTTTTGGGTAAGCAACTATTTAAATCAATTAATTGTATTGTTGTTGGTTTATAATAGAATATATGTTTGTAAGAATATTATATAATTAGTGAGTTTAATTAGTATAATATGCATGTAATGCCTAATATTAATATATGTGGTTCAACTCATATACCACCTTTGTTATTTTAATGTGTAAACATATTTATTTTTCATGTAATTCAATGTATATTTTCACTAATTAAAATTTTATAACTATTTTTACATAATTGTAATCATTAATTATTAAAAATATGCATGGTGAGTTTCCTGTTTTTATAAAAATAAAGTTTGATAATATAAATATAGTTTATATTTTAAATTAAATCCCCTTGCTCCCAATGGGTATTGCACATGACTTGGCAGCAGTGGCGGACGCAGAGTGTGAAAACCGGGGGCGAGCTATTAAATTTTTTCTCACAAAATATAAAATAATACGTAAAAAGATATTATATAGAAAGTTCATTATAAATATTTTATTTTTACATTATGTACGGTAATTGTTGATGACAGCCTTTTGTGACTGTCATTTGCGTCCAATTTAGTGTCTTGATGATGATCTTTTGCTCTTAATTCCATTGATTTTTGATGAATAATCATAAAGGATTAGAAAAGATGGAAGAAGAATTAAGATTGCAAAGAAGTTGGAAAATACATGAAAAATGGCTTGAAATTCTGAGTTTTCGTTGAAAGTCTCGCACGCAGTGTTTCTATTGAATTAATCCACGCCTTGTCATGCAGAAGGAAGTTAAGCTGGAAAACAGCAAGAAGTGGAAAGGATATAGCGAGGAAAGAAAAGGAATGGTGCGAGGGCTTGTCTCCTAAATCAGGAAGAGATTTAAGGAAAATGTGCGGATGCTGAAGTCCACGCGATGATGATTGACATCGCGAGGAAAGGAAGTCTGTGCAAGACAGAAGTTTTATCCGTTATGGCGAGAAGCAGAATTCTTTGGAGAAACTGTGAGACCTCACCTCATCAAGAAAGATGATTACATTTCTGACTCTCGCTTTGAAGGAACTGGACAAAGCGAGAGGAGAGCTATTCTGACGCGAGCGGTTATCATCCAAGGCAGAAGCAGTTACAACACCCATCTATAAATAAGACCCTTGGGGAATCAGCTCAGCAAGCGGGAGATTGAAGAGAATAGCTCGACTTTACTCTCCAGTCCACTTTTTAGAATTTAGTAGGTAGGTTAGGATTTAATTTTCTTTGCAATTTACTTTGATGTTCTTCAGAATTGTAATTTGTTTTCGTAGATCTGAATTTCAATTTCGCAGTAGATTTCTTTAAGATTAGTTGTTAGATTAGCTAGAGGATACCCTGGGAGGAGAGTTGCTTTCGGATCGCTTGTTCATCCATCATGACGATCATCATCTAAACTCCGATTCGCTCGTTCATCTTGCATTATTCTGATAGCAATCAGATTTCCAGGTGTATTCGTTTTTAATTCTTTGTTATTTGAGATACAAGAAAAATGATCGGTTATCAGATTCTGAATTTCTTATCTTTCTGGTTTCTATTTCCATTTCGTAATTCTGTTCCAGCAGAGTATAAACCTCAATTTCATCATTCAATCTGAAGTTTGCATCATATCTTGAATTTGATTTTTAAAGATCATAACACTTCCACATCTTTAATGCGCCAATTGTTCGTTCCAACTACGTAAGAAATTTGGATGATGTAACCAAGTTAGGTATGATCTGGCAGAGTTATGAATTTACTCGATTTTCTGTCAATGTTATGTTTATAGATAAGAATCATAAGGTTTAATGTTCAGAACTCTAAAAGGTTCCTAGAGACCCATGCAGTGTTAATCATCGCTTGATAATCTTTGAGAATCAATAATCTTGAGTTCATGAACCTGGATGCAAAAGATTCTATGTTCATAATTTTCTAAACAGAAATTCCAGAAGGTAGTTATGACAGTTATAAATTCTGATCATTTACTTTGAATAAGGATATTCCCTCGCTTCATCCTGAAAGATGATGCGAGGAAATATCCAGATAGATCTAATATGACAAAGGCTATTCAAAAACTCACGCGATGTCAATTTGACAAAGCGAGAGGATCAATTTATAACAGCAATAGACTTGATATCCATTTTATAGGATATTAATCATTTACTTTTACTTCTTATATGTATATAACCACTATCTATAAGTAGGAATTGAGTACCTCGCCGCATTCTTACAGAAACTATAGCGAGGCATTCAGTTCTTTGTATAAACAAAATCTGGAGAACATTCTTTGAATATTAGCTCCCTCCACGCTGTACAGACATAGCGTGCGGAAAATTGGAATGTTCATAGTTTGAAACCCAAAATAGTTACTGCGAGCTATTTTGGACACTTATTTTGCAGAATTATATCTCAAATTCTTTTTCTTAGGAAAATTATTTCCTAATCCTGTCTAGTTTCCAATGTATATTTTGGAAGCATCCTTGCATTTTGATTAAGAGGATTCAGAACCCTCAACGTCTCTTTATACATATAATATTACATATACATATAATATTTTGGGATATTTCCCAGTATATGATGAGTAATCTTACTTCATGATTACAATATTACAATTCATATGTGCAACACGTATTACTATTTTACACTGGTACGCTGAGAGAGATGATGATATAGGTTTACTCAATCGTTGTTTACTTAGGACTGATAAAGAACAAACTTGTTCTTCAGTTGGGCATTTAGTACCTGTCGTTTAAAAGGGAAAGATGTTTCAAGAATCATCTTTTGTCCTAAAAATTAGTAGAGTATTAGGAAGATTAATTTCCGGGGTTCATGGTATTAGTTATCACTATAGCTATGAGTAGGAGATTAAATATTTCTACTACAGTCTACTAATCCTGAGTCAAATCATGGATATTTGGAACTGTTTACAGAGATTTCTTGAGCTAAATCAGTTATACAAATCTGAGTAGTCTGGATAAGTCAAGGAAGTTGAATAGCAATTTCATCTTGATATACTTACAAGACTATTATTCCTTATGAATACTTGCAGGAATTACTCTGAAGAACTAAGTCTTATGAAAACATTGGATGATAGATTTAAATATTAGCATTTTCATTTGTTGTAGAGGACATCCAATACAGGATCATAAGATCAGTTTGATCAGAGTAATAAAAAGAACAACTTCAAGTTCGGACGAATATAGTAAGATTTAGAAGTGACCTCAAGTTGTCAAAGGCTTAATCGGAGTCTGAAAGAAAAAGGTTAAGTGACAATTCTGAAAGCTATTATCACAGAAGGAGTCTGACAGATCATTCTGTGATGATAGTATTCCACGATTTCAGAGCTTAGAATGTCATGACACTGAATCATAAGTACCTGTCTTGGGAAGTGATTGAAGACATGAAGAATTGATTAAATTGTGTAAAGGATTTCTCTATCTCAATGAACCTTCATTATGTTTTATCCAATGAAGTACGATAATCTCACCATATGCCTATTTCATTTGATTTGGTCTGTAACACCTTAAACACATGAATAAGATCATGATGTTCTACATCATTTTAATTGCTTTCTTTACTGCATTTATAGCTTTAAGCATTTACATTTCAGTAGTATTCTTTAGTAATCATCATTACAACATTCTTAAATCAAGAGTAGAGACAGATTCTGAAGCTAATAATTCTATTAAAACACTTCTATCGTGTAACTCTCTTTTGAACGATCCCGACAATTAAAATAAATATTGCAGCTTGATACCGTGCGCTTTCGGTAGGAGAAACTAGGCAAGCTTTTTAACAGCCCTATAGAGATTATAGTGTAAAGGCTGTCGGGGGGGCACTGACCGAGGTTTCGCCTCAAAAGCTTCATGGCGCCGTTGCCGGGGAGGGTGTAGCGTTATGAATTTTAGAACTGTAGATATTCTTGGTTTAATTGTAATTATTTACTTTTTATTATAACGAATTCACAATTTCTTTCATTTTGTTCACAGTGAAGCCTCAACAGTTTATGAGCGAGAGAAAAACTCGATCTTCAAGACCACCTTTGCTTCCTTTTAATTGTGAACTTGAGAGAACAGCAAGGCTGATCAGAGCAAGTGCAAGAAGGAGACAGAGAGATCTTGCAGAAGGAAATCTTTCAACCATAACAAGGATGGCTAACAATGGACAGAATGACGGACCTGGGAACTTGCCAAATGGACAACCAGATAATCAGCAAAACATTCCACTTCGAGGACCTTTTCAAGCACCACAAAGAGCTGCTGCACACAATTTATTCATCAACACTATTTTCCACCAAATTTTGCTAATCCTGTTCCAAACCCTCAAGAAGAGCAATATCAACCATGGCAACCTAATGTCGATCAATATTTGGCTGGGACGGATGAGGAGGTTGATATACCACCGGGTATATTGAACCTAGCATCTTCTAGAGCTTTCTATGGAATGAGTGCTGAAGATCCACATTTACATCTCAAGAAGTTTGTTGAACTAAGCAAGACAGTAAAGAAAGGAAGAGCTTCAAGGGAAACCATTCAGTTGGCTATGTTTCCATTCTCTTTGGATGGCTCAGCTAAAGAATGGTATGATTCATTAAATGCTCAACAGAAGGCTACATGGCCAGAATTAGTGAGGAATTTCCTACTCAAGTATTTTCCTGAAAGCAAGGTTGACGAATGGGTAGACAAGATCTCTAGTTTCAAGATGAGAAAAGGGGAATCTCTTAAGGATGCCTGGGATAGATTCTTCGACATGCTCAAGAGATGCCCACAACATGGTATAACTGAAAGAAGGTTATTGAAGATTTTCTTCACCGGACTAACTCATACTTGGCAGATGATGATCAATGCCACTGGAGGGGAACAATTGCTTCAAATGCCACTTGATAGAGCATGGTCAACAATAGATACCATGACAGCCAGCAGGGCAGTCCTCCAGGACGATGATCCACCATCTCCTACCAGAAAAAGTCTTGTCATCCATACAGATAAAAATGAAGAGAAATTTGCAGCACTCTCCAAGCAGATTGCTGATCTACAGTTGGCTCAGAAAGCAAATCAACAGGCTCAGCATCAACAACAACAACAACCAGTAATGGTCCTTCAACCTGCTCCAATGGAACCTGTGTATCAGTGCGGAATTTGCTCAGGGCCACATCACAATGATCAGTGTCCACAAATTCAGGAAGCCCCAAAGCAAGATGAGAGCTGCAACTACACCGGATTCCAAAACAAATACCCGAATCTGAGCTATGGTAATACTCAGAACGCACAAAATGCACATCTTCTGAACCCACAACAACCAAATCAGCAGCAGTTTCGTCCTTCACAACCATTTTATCCACAACAACAGATGTACCCACAGAGACCTTTCCAGCAGGTGAACCAACAGAATAGGCCATTTGGACAGTTTGCACCAGTCCCGGTGAACTTTCCACAACAACCTTATCCTGTTGCTCAAGATAATACTTACTCTTTAAAGGTGGAAAATGCTCTGAAGGACTTCATTGTTAAGCAGACAGAGACGAATAATCAACTGCAGGCTTCAATCAAGAATGTTGAGAATTCAGTAACAGAGATGGCCAAATTATTACAGCAGAGAGAAAAAGGAAAATTACCAAGTTCTTCTGAAACAAATCCACAATGTAAGGCAGTTACATTGAGGGGAGGAAAAGAGGTTGTTGATCCTGAATTTGAAAAGAAAAGAGATAGGTTGCTACAGCAGAAAAAGTTCAAGGATGTTCAAACAATGGAAGAAGATGACCACCCTGAACAGAGACAGATACTTGAGGACAAGGGTTTGGAAAAGAATATCTCAGGATATTCCTTTCCTAAGGAAAAAGAGGGAGGTAATGATAATCCTAACTCTACAGGTAACAAAAAGGATTCACTGGATGAGCACATGCCCAGGATACCATATCCTGGGAGACTCAAAAATGATCTTCAAGAAATTAAATTTAAGAAATTCCTTGAAAAGATTAAGGCCATTGAAATATCAATCCCTTTGGTTGAATTAATTGCTGAAATGCCCACTTACGCTAAGTTTCTGAAAGAATTAATTTCAGGGAAAAGAAGTGCAGGAGAGCAGCACATGGTGGTCCTAAATCAAAACTGTAGCTTGGTTCTTCAGCAGAGGATTCCTCCAAAGCTTGAAGACCCAGGGAGTTTCACCTTACCTCTGATTATCAACTGTAAAGAAGCTGGGCGAGGACTCTGTGACTTAGGAAGCAGCATCAATGTGATGCCACTGGCTATGGCGAGACGTTTGGATTTGGGAAAGATGAGGCCAGTCAATATGACCCTCTTCTTTGCTGATCAATCGAGCACCAGACCAGAAGGGATCATCGAAGATGTTATAGTAAAGACAGGAGGCCTTTGTTTTCCAGCTGACTTTGTCATTCTTGACATCGACGAAAATGTCAGAATTCCTATCATATTGGGAAGGCCTTTTCTGGTGACTGCGGGAGCCATGATTGATGCAAAGAATGGCATAGTGAAGCTTCATGTTGATAACCAGGAGGCCACTTTTGACATGATGAAGATGTCAACATATCCTTTTAACGCTTTTGAAACCAATGTAGCGGGGAATGAATTAGAAGATAGTACTATAGAGGGGGGAAATCTTTTGATTACTATAATCTCTTTACTACTGATGTAACTGAGAACAATCTCACCCCACTCACAAATGCTAAAGATGCTACTTTTGCTTACTTGTGTGCGGTTTAGATTCGCTGATCCTGAGACTGGTGAAATCAAGGATGGATCAGAAAGTGAGGATATGCCATCTTCAGAGCAATCTGAGGATGACATTGATAAAACAGACCCTTTTGAGGAAGGATCTGATTTAAAGATGGAAGTGCAAACTCGAAGCAGATTAACTCCATCAATAGAAAACCCACCTGAGCTTGAGCTTAAAGTATTACCAGAACATCTTAAGTATGCCTTCTTGGCAGACAAAAAGAAGCTTCCGGTAATAATTTCATCCAAATTGAGTGAAGAACAAGAGCAAGCTCTAGTAGGTACCCTTAAAAATCATATTCAGGCAATTGCTTGGACTATAGCAGATATCAAAGGCATCAGTCCACACATTTGTATGCATAGGATTCTGATGGAGGATGAATACAAACCTTCCAGACAACCACAAAGGAGGCTAAACCCACCAATGCAGGAAGTTGTCAAGAAGGAGGTAATCAAGCTACTTGATGCAGGTATAATCTATCCTATCTCTGATAGTAAATGGGTAAGTCCAACGCAAGTTGTACCCAAAAAGGGTGGGATTTGTATTGTGACAAATGAACATGGTGATGAAGTAGCAACAAGACCAGTAACTGGTTGGAGAGTTTGCATTGACTATAGAAAATTAAACACTGCCACAAGAAAAGATCATTTTCCTTTACCGTTCATTGATCAAATGTTAGAAAGATTGTCAGGTAAACCATTTTATAGTTTTCTTGATGGTTATTCAGGTTATAATCAAATAGTTATTGCTAGTGAAGATCATGAGAAAACAACTTTTACATGCCCATATGGAACATTTGCTTATAGAAGAATGCCTTTTGGATTATGTAATGCTCCTGCTACATTTCAAAGATGCATGATGAGTATTTTCTCTGATTTTATTGAAAAATGCATTGAAGTGTTTATGGATGATTTTACTGTTCATGGAACTGACTTTGAAGATTCTTTAAAAAATTTGTCAAAAATTTTGCAGAGATGTGAGGACACTAACTTAGTTCTTAACTGGGAAAAGTGTCATTTTATGGTTCAAGAAGGAATTGTCCTGGGACACAAAGTATCTAGAGCAGGAATAGAAGTAGATAAGGCTAAGGTTTCTGTAATAGCAAATCTACCACCACCTAAAACAATTAAGGCAGTAAGGAGTTTTCTTGGTCATGCTGGTTTTTATAGAAGGTTTATTAAGGACTTTTCTAAGATAGCAAGACCCCTGTGTAATCTTCTTCATAAGGATGTGACATTCAGCTTTGATGAAGATTGCTTAGCAGCTTTTAAGACTTTGAAGGAGAAATTAATCACTGCACCTATAGTTCAGTCTCCTGATTGGAGTCTACCTTTTGAGCTTGTGTGCGATGGAAGTGAGAATGCAGTAGGAGCAGTTTTGGGGCAACACAAAGAAGGCAAACATCATGTTATCTATTATGCTAGCCATACTCTTAATGATGCCCAGATAAACTACACTACTACAGAAAAGGAAATGTATGCTGTAGTTTTTGCCTTTGATAAATTTAGACAGTATCTTATTGGAGCCCAAACTATAGTTTACACAGATCATTCTGCATTACGATATCTTTTCTCAAAGCAAGAAGCCAAACCGAGGCTGATAAGATGGGTTTTACTTCTACAAGAATTTGACATTATTATCAAGGATAGAAAAGGAAAAGATAATGGAGTAGCAGACCACCTTTCTAGACTGGAGGAGAAAACAGAGAAAGAGGAAGTTGTAAATGATAAATTCCCAGATGAACATTTGTATGCTTTGCAGTTGCATCAATTTGATTGTCCTTGGTTTTCAGATTTTGCTAATTATCTAGCTTGCAAGATTGTCCCAAAATTTAAAGACTCTCATCAGAAGTCAAGGTTTTTCAGAGAAATACAGAAATACTATTGGGATGACCCCTTTTTATTCAAGTTTTGTTCAGATCAGGTTATTAGGCGCTGTGTTCATGAAAAAGAAGGTTTCCAAATTGTCAGAAAGTGTCATGAGAACCCTTTGGGAGGCCATCATGGTCCTGCTAGGACTGCTAGGAAAGTTCTAGATTGTGGATTTTACTGGCCAACTATCTTTTTGGATTCCCAGAAACTTATAAAGATGTGTGATAGATGTCATGATAGATGTCAAAGACTGGGAAACATTTCAATGAGAGAAGAAATGCCTCAAAAAGGGATTTTAGAAGTAGAGATATTTGATGTCTGGGGAATTGATTTTATGGGACCATTTCCCCCGTCTTTTGGTAATCATTATATTCTAGTAGCTGTTGATTATGTTTCAAAGTGGGTAGAAGCAGTAGCCTTACCCAATAATGAAGCTAAACAAGTTACTAAATTTCTACAGAAGAATATTTTTACCAGGTTTGGAGCCCCTCGTGCCATTATATCTGATGGAGGATCTCACTTTGTGAATAAGCTCTTTGAGAAATTACTAAAGCAGTATGGCGTTCATCACAAAGTTGGATCACCATATCATCCTCAGACAAGTGGACAGGTGGAGGTATCTAATAAGGAAATTAAGCACATTCTACAAGCTTCTGTGAACATCACAAGAAAAGACTGGTCAAAGAAGTTAGATGATGCTTTATGGGCTTACAGAACTGCTTTTAAAACTCCTATAGGAATGTCTCCCTACAGATTAGTTTTTGGAAAAGCATGTCATCTTCCAGTTGAGTTAGAACATAGAGCATATTGGGCCATTAAAATGCTCAACATGGATTTTCAGTCATGACAAGATAAGAGGAAGTTTGATCTGTCTAAACTAGAAGAGATGAGACTGGAAGCATATGAAAGCAGCAAGATTTATAAAGATCGAACTAAGAAAATTCATGATTCAAAAATTAAACATAAAGAATTTTCTGTTGGTCAATTGGTTTTGCTTTATAATTCTCGTTTGAAATTATTTCCAGGTAAGCTCAGATCAAGGTGGACAGGACCATTTCCTGTTGTAGCTGTTCATGACAATGGATCAGTGACAATTATGCTCAATGAAGGAGAAAAGACTGTGAATGGACACAGGCTGAAGGAATATATTGGTCAACAAGATCTAAAGATCCAAACTGAATATTTGGATAATCCTTAGTTTTCTGTTTTCTAAAAAAAAAAAAAAAAAATAGGGGGGTGGATACTACCTAGGTTAACTTAGTAGTATTCCCCTTTTTCTTTAGACTTATTTTTCATCTTTAATTCTTTTATTCTTTATTTTCAGGAATTCGAGAAATGAAGCTGTGATGGAATGAAGAAGGAAGAGACATGAATCTTCAAACAGGTTTTTGAGTATTAAGTGTTTGGAAAATGGAGTATGAATGGATTTTGAGGCCACGCTTCTGTAATTTTGTCAAAGCGTGAGTTAAAATGAGTTACTCTTACTCACGCTTTGTAAAAGTTATGATGCGAGGTGATCAGTTCAAATTTTTATTCTGTCAAAATTTAAAATTTGTTAAGGAATAAGAGTTTGGTGTCTACGCTTTGTTGAAAAACAAGGCGAGACTATTTTACTCTGGGAATTGTATAAGAATGTTTTCTCGCTTTGTAATTAACAAAGCGAGAAAAGGATTTTTATACCCACGCAATGACAATCGACAGAGCGAGAGTCTGGGAATTTTGAACGGATAGATTTTCAAACTTCTCAAAGACCAAAATACCCTTTTCAGACTCTTCTTCTTCCCGTACACTAACCATCACGTCGTTTCAACCGCCAGTAATTATGGCAGAATTTAGTTTTTCTGCTATAAAATCTAGTCGAATCCTCCTATTCTTTCATCTCAAACATTTCCATCCTGAGAAATTATCCTTAAACCATATTCAAAAGATAGAATGGCTGCACCAGCTCCAAATGCTAGAACATCCATTCTAGACATTCCTGAAGAAATCTTGGGAGATATTCTCTCAAGGTTGGGAAGGGAAGAGATGAAGGATGTAGCCAGGTTAGCCCCAACCTGCAAAAGGTTCGCCAAAGCAGCTATGGCGCCTATAGTATGGAGGAGGGCAAATGTGGAAAGGAGGATGACTGCAGAGAGGACACTTGACTCTCATTACATCCGAATACTTCGAAGATGCAGAGAGGCGGGGAATTTCATGCTGAAGCTAGAACCTGCACTCTTGAGATTCTGCTATACAGGGCTCAAGGAAGCCGCTTTTGAAGTTCTTAAACCTGGAGTCGATGACAACCATCACCCTTCAATATTCATCAAGGCCTTCATTCTTTTGAGTCTGGAGAGCCTTGAGGAAATTGATGAGGGATTGTATCTTCTCGGATCAATCTTTAAAGATGAAGATCACATCCGCAAGATGGAGGCGAAGATCAGCAAGCTGTTCAATGAAAGCGAAGAGGAGCCTAATCCCTTCAAGGGACAGGGACATCGCGAGTACTGCGATTATTTAGCGCCACATAGTAGGGACTTAGTTAGGGAACCTCCACACTTTAACTATGGTGCCACAAACATTGATTGTTTGTGTTGTGAGGTTACTAGTTTAGTTAGGAGATTAAGAGAAAATTTTAATGAGCATGTAATTGAATCTGAGTCAGAATTAGAAACTGATTCAGATTCAAACTGATCGATTATGTAATCTCTTAATTTGTATCTAAATACTAACCCCTTTTGGTGTTGCTATATATTTACTCCTCGCTTCATTTTTATTAAAAGGAAACAACTTGATTGATCTTATCCTTTACATTAGATTTTTATCTGTCCTTTTAAATAAAAATCTTCGAAATAGGGTTATTCTAGGCTTAATCATTACTCCCTGCAGAGATAAGATTTACTATCTTGACCCCTGCAGTCTTAAGATAAAAATAGGCGTCTCTGTCCTTGCAGTCATTCCTCTCACTTGTCATTTCAAAAATTTTTATCAGATTTCTCTTCTCTTACTCAAGAAGAAATCGCCATACACCATTTTTATCACTCTCAACCATTCTCATAAGCAAGATCATGGCCGAGAACAATCCGTAAGCAATCTTGTTCATCTTTCCTTTCTTTTATTCTTAGTTCTATTTTGAAAATTTGTTGTCAGATTGTATTTCTAGACCTAGGGTTCATGTATCTATTTTTTTTTAGGGAATGGTTGTAGAAAACGAAACATTAAAGATTTTTCATAACTAAGAGCCGTTTCTTTACACTCATTAATCCAGAGAATCTTTTCTGAAATTTTTAGTTTGTAACGGATGCATTATCCTTATGAGACTTTGAAATTTCATATTAGGAATGAAACTCCCATTTCGAGTATTCTGGTTCCATCATAAAACTATTCCCCTGTGTTCCTCATTATATTATTTTCTGGAAACAGAAATGCTAGGAATCCACAGCGCATTGGGACTCAAATATCCTATTTACCCACTGAGTTGTTAGGGGATATTCTTTCAAGAATCGGAAAGGATAATGTTAGAGAGCTCTTCAGGATAGCAGAAGTCTCTCCAATATTTTACCAGGCAAGCAAAACCCATCTTGTATACAAGAGAGTGGACTTGGAATCGTGTATGAGGTGGAGAGAGGATGTCTATCCGGACAACCAGAAAAGATTCATTCGGGAGTGTCAAAATGCAGGGAACTTCATGTTCAACATTGAACCTGCATTAAGGGCATTTGTGGAGGAAAAAGATGAGAAGAAGGCATATGAAATCCTCAAGCCAGGACTAGATGATGGGCATGAACCTACTATTCTGCTCAGAACGATGCTCCTTTTAACAAAACAAGAGGATAAATGGATTGAAGAAGGATTAGAGTTGGTCCAAACAGTAGCTTCTGATGTTTTAGAAGTGGTTTTCATTAAGATCTATCTTTTTCATTGGTTCACTCATATTCCTCAACTTCCAAATCCTTTCCTAGGGCAACCAGAGATGAGCTACTGCAAGGATCACACCTTGCAGGTTCGAGTCTTACTACCACCACACATCCGGATGGACTGCATCCCATGTCAATTCTTTGACATGGTGAGGCAGTTTAGACTGTATTGCGGTGAAGTATTCCCTGATGAGTTCATGTGGACCGACTCCGATGATGAGGAAATTGACCATTGGTAGTTAGAGTTAG
The DNA here is from genome assembly GCA_030278955.1 of Hygrophila difformis. Taxonomy (NCBI): domain Eukaryota; kingdom Viridiplantae; phylum Streptophyta; class Magnoliopsida; order Lamiales; family Acanthaceae; genus Hygrophila; species Hygrophila difformis. The sequence continues at coordinate 18,032,064 of JAOANR010000001.1, read as the reverse complement.
AAATTCTATATTATTATATATGATTGTAATTTCTGGATATTTTGATGTATTTTGGATCATTTGGATTTTATGTATTACAGTTCTCCTAATTCTCTATTTTGTATGATCAGTTTCTTTACTCAACTCAAAAATGAATTAAGAGATGAAACTGGAAATCAGGAAATGGGATGGAAGAATTGGTAATCTGTGAATAAATAAGCTAAGGGTGGATTTTTGTTAGGTATTAAGATGAATCTGGTGAAGAAGATTTAATCATACTTAATATCAAATTTAGAAGTCTTAATCCTCTTCAATAATTACCCCCCCGCTTTGTTCTTAACCAATCCAATTTTATCCAATTTTATGTTGTTTGAATTCATTAACTCAATTTTTGAATCAATAATCAGACTCACTGAGGTGGCAGGTCTAGAATGAGTGAGTACACTCTGAGTACTTGAGTATCCTACTTTTTATTCTTTAACTAGGCCAGCCCATTGTTTTATATAAGACCTATAACCTTCTTATCTTTTCAAATCATTTTCATATCTTTTCATATTCTCTCTTGAGAGGAAACCGCCATCTTTGAAGTTTTTCTTCTTCCCTTATTTGCGAAACTCTCCTTCAGTAACACTCAGCTTCAGGAACAGTCCTAATGGCGAGTAACAACCCGTAAGCTCTCCGTTCATTTTTCATCGCATTTCTTCCTGGTGTTTAAAGTTGTTACATTCTGCATTATAATGTCTTTACTCATACTAGGGTTTAAGTTTTTCATCCACTGTCGTTCTTCCCTAATTCTAAAATTTGGAGTATAACTTCAACTGATTCTTCTTCTTTAAAATTCGATTAAATAACAGTGAGGAGCAGCCTTCTGAGTCCTCTGCTTTACACCTGACTGATCTTCCATTGGATGTCCTTGGGGAGATTCTGTCACGAGTAGGGCAGAGCAGCTTTGAAGATCTGCTCAAGTGCAAACAAATATGTTCAACATTCACAATAGCCTCAGAATATCATATTGTCCTTCGGAGATTTAATGTACAGGATCTAGCCTTTAAAAGAATTTCCAATGAATCCTCTGGTAAAATCAATTTTCTAGATGCCTGTAGAGAGGCTGAGAATCATATTCTGAATTTGCCCAAGGCCTTGGAATTGTTTGTACAAGGGAAAGAATCTAAGGCATTTCAGATCCTGGATGAAGGAATAGAAGATAACTTTAAGATGTCCCAATATTTTAAAGCTTTATGTTGCCTAAGTAAAAGTTCTAAGGAAGAGATAGAAGCTGGATTTCGCTTAATTAGTCCAATCTTAAGGGATAGATTAAACAGTTATGAATTTAGATACAATTTTCTCACCCTAGTTTCAGAATGGGAATATGTCCCAAATCCATTCTTAGGGCAGGAAAATAGGGAATTCTGTGTTGTAGAAGTTCGTGATCAGGAAACCTTCCATAAGTCATCATACTATACAGCCGATCAGGTCTGCTATCTCTGCTGTGACACAAAAAGAGCCATAGCTGACTTTAGGATGGCAGCAGGGGAGAACTTTGATAATTATAGCATTTATGAATAAGCTTTTGGACAAAGGAGAAAGAGATTGATGTATGTGACATGTCTTCTAATTTTTAACTTTGAAACTGTCACTAGATCAGATATTTTGCACAATGTAATGTAGCCTGATTTTGATAATAAAATCTAATCTCATTGCTACATAAATGTTGAGTTTAACTTTGAATTCTGTGTTCTTTCTCCTTTTCTTTTCAGAAATGTCGAAAACCCTCAACTCTTGGAAACTCAATTACTTGATTTACCAATAGAGTTACTGGGAGACATTCTGTCAAGACTAGGAATGGAAAGCATAAAGGCACTTTTTAGAGCGTCCGAAACTTCTAAGCAATTTCTCTCAGCAAGCAGGTCATCGTTAGCTCTAAAGAGAGCTAATTTGGAAACTTGTGCTGTTTGGAGAGGAGATGCTTATCCAAGTAACCAAGTCAGATTCATTAAAAGATGCCAGGATGCAGGCAACTATATGTTTAATATTGTGCCTGCATTGATAGCCTTTGTCGAGGATAAAAATGAGGAAAAAGCTTATGAAATTCTTAAGCCTGGTTTAGATGATAAACACAAACCAACCATATTCATAAGATCCTTTCTACTGCTTTCCAAACAAGATCCGCAGCTGGATGAGGAAGGAATTCAATTGATCAAATCTGTAACTCAAGATCCTTTTGAACTTCTATTCTTAAAAATGAGTGTTCTCCACTGGCTCCTTTATGGTGAAAAGTTCCCAAACCCATTCCTTGATCAAGAGGAAAGGAGTTTTTGTAAGAATCACTCTATCCAAGAGCGACAGCAATTACCTTTTAATGAAAGGATGGAGTGTATTCCTTGTGAATTGTTTGATTATGTTAAGCAATACAGAAGAGCAAGTGGCGAACTAGGCATATTATTTGAATGGGAGCAATGGAACAATGCAGAAGAAGATCAGAATGAAGAAGAACTACTAGAATTAGAATAATCTAGAAATCAAGTGATTGATATTTTCTTTGCTTGTATCTTTTGTGTTTTTGTCCTGGGACAGAGAATTATGTGGATGATTCAAAGCTGTACATCCCTTTTCCATTAATGAATTGCATTCTGTAGTTGTTAATTCTACTTTTGTTTTTAATTTTACTCAGCTATGAAATTGGAACTTCATCAAAGCAACCAAGGACTTCACTAGAGAAATCTGGATCGGGGGAAACTCAGATCACAGATCTTCCCTATGAGATTCTTGGAAATATTTTATCAAGATTTGCATTTGACCACCTTGAGACTGTCTTTAATTGTAAACTAGTCTGTAAAGAGCTCGAAAAAGCTACTCATCATCCTTTAGTTTTGAAAAGGGCTTCTCTTGAAGACTTTACAGCATGGGGATGGGGAACTTTTGAAGAGACACAAAGCATTTTCCTTGAAACCTGCAAAAATGCAGGAAATTGGATGTACCAGTTACATGAGGCACTGCGTTTATTCGTCAAAGACAAGAATGAACAAGCAGCGTTTGAACTCTTGAAACCTGCAATTACTGATAATCACCCCCCATCCATCTATGTAAAAGCTCTTATGCTCTTAAGTAAGGATGAAAGGGAAGAGCAAGAGAAGGGAATCTGGCTCTTCGCTCCTCTGTGCAAGAATAGACGAAGACTCAAGGATCTTCGACTTCAAGTCAGAGGGTGGTTATCCAGTTATGAGGAATTCATCTCACCTTTTCAAGGACAACCCAAGAAGAGACTTTGTGACCTTAGGAGCTATTATGATAATAATCATGGTCCCTCAAGGAATACTTATGGAGTTGTGTCAATTTACTGTATGAGGTGCTTAGTTTCTGAGCATTGTAATCTGTTTCAAAGATTTGGAATTGAGGCAGAGACACCTCCTCATCTGTAATTGATAGGTTGAATGTCATAAGAAACACCATGCTTTGTAGTTCCATACTTTCTGATAAACCAGATGTTTTGCTTTTGATTAATGATGTTTTGAATTCGAATTTCCTGCTATTTTCTGATTAAATTAGACTCAGTTAGCATTGAAATCTTCACATTTAGAGCAAATCTCTAAATGTGAGTATGGTGATGTCATGAATAGAATGATGAATATAAAAAGAAAAGCTGGTATTATGTTTCTTTTCTATCATTTGCACATTTAGAGTCAAGCTCTAAATGTGAGTATGGTGACACTAATTTACCAGTTGTTCTTGTTTCTTAAGGATTCATAAGATGACCTATGAAGAACTTCAAGCTCGAAATATAGAATCGGACAAGAAAGAGAAATCATTCTTGGCAAAGACGAGAACGGTCAAGATGGTAGAAACTATTCGGAGGAGTGGTGGATGGACAGCAATGCAAATTTCACCTCCAGAATTTTATATCAATCCATTTATGCTTCAACATATACCAGAAAAGGAAAAGGAATCATTGAGGATTGATTTAGAAGAAGCATTCTGGGATAAGATGAATAGATTTTGGGATGATCAAATGATAATCCTGATCAATGATAGGCACTGGCCTAATGAAATCAGACTGGAAAGAATTTTGGAAAGGGAAAGGAAGTGCATGGCTGAGTGGAATCAGGAGTGCTACAGAATTATCAATCCGAAAGATCAGACAGGGCTGGAGCTGGACTACTTTGATCCCCAACCCTTACCAAAATATGTTAAGCGACTCACCAAATACTGCTGCAAACTTAATGAAATCCGGAATGCTAGAGTCTATGATGCTCAGCAGGCACTCCCTGCATGCCTCCAACATTCCTGAACAAGAAGGGACCCATTGAACAGAATTTCTTAACAAATCTGGCCCTAGATAAGATTATTGATGCTCGCATCAATTTAAGGCATGATCTCGAGCCTTATTTCAAGAAAGCTAAACAGGGTCAGACGGTATGGAAAGATGTCCTTAGAATTATTCAAGAAGCCAGAAATGGCTGGATCAGGTATATGAACAAATGGTCAAAAGGGGATGATTTAAAGAAAAGGATTCTTAAACCAGGGTTGGTAAGGAAACCTAATGAGGAATTTCCTTTGGAGGAGTTTGCTGAATTGATGCCAGAACAGCAAGCATGGATTAAGGATGCAGAGAAGAGAGAAGCTGAGAGATCAGGCAAAAACAGAAAGCAGAGATCAGATGCAAAACAGACACCACAAAACATAGTAAGGAATATTTTCAGAGAATCAGTTGTTAATGAAGGACTGGAACCCATAGCGAATTTCAGAAAAGTTTCAGCTCCATCAATAACACCAGCGGATGCAGATCTACTCATTACAGATAGACCCAATAAGATCATGAAGAGATTACCTCTAACTCTCCAACAGGAAGTTCATGGATATGTCCAGGAGAGGAAGAAAGAATTCATCGAGAAGTATGTCAGGTATGATGCTATGTGCAGGGAAAATGCATATAAGGAGCACAGACCTTACACTGATCAAACACAAGGAAGAATTCAGCAGGTAATTATTGATGATTGGGATGAATGGAATGAGAAATATCTGAATAGAAAGGGAATGAATATCATGCTGAAGGGATTAGGCAAGAATTTCTATATTAAGAAGCATGATTCAGATGAAGACAGCACAGATGATGAGCAAAGAATTGAGAAGATGAGAATAGTTGATGAGGTTACAACTATTTTGGGAGAAAAGAACGAGGGAAATGATGAAATCCATCCGATTCTGCAAGAGAGTATGGATTGCTTCTATGCAAACAAACGAAAGGCAGATCGTGAATGGGAGGAACTCATGAGAACTCAAGACAAGAAAGGTAAAAAGAAAGTATCCTCCAAAAAGAGGAAGTCACACAATCTCAGTTCGAGCACTTCAGATGAAGTACTATTAACTAAGAAAAGGACTGGGAAGAAGGTGGAGGCAGGCAGGCCTGAGGAAGCTAGCCGAATTCTGAAGAAGAGGAAAAATAAAGATGAGATAACAACTAAAGAAATCCTGGATTTGACAAAAGATTTGATGGATGAAGATGTTGAGATCCTACAATCAGCTCAAGAAAAGAAAGAAGTTGTTACCTACAAAAGGAGAGGAAGGTTACCTTCTGAGCAGAAGGAAACCAACCCTGAAGAATTTAAGCAGCAAGGATCTTCTCTTGAGAATGTAGAACAATTGGGAATCATTCCTGAAAAAGAGAAGCAACAAGAAAAAGAACCTGAAAAGCCAGTTAAAAAGTTCAGGATAAAGATGAAGGCTAGAAAGCCCAAGTATGTAGCACCTGACACCAGCTCTGAAGAAGAAAAAGTCGAACCAACTCTAGGGATAGTTCCCTACACAGAGAGGTTGGAGCTCACTTCTTACACTAATTTGGGAAGTGGGGGGATATAGATCCAGAGGGCTGGAGAGCATGCATTGAAGAACATCAACCTGATGAACAAGGATCAACTAGGACGAGCACTGATCTCCAACTGGTTCAGATTATTGAAAAAGATGATAGAGAAGGGCAAGATGAAGATCAACAAGCTCAGGTCAACAGGGATCTTATTCAGAGTCAGATTGATTTACAAGGGTTTTCAGGAGAAAATACTGA